>CAOLHI010000051.1:652500-1121264 GCA_948474755.1 Ctenosaura bakeri | reverse complement strand
AGATTCAAGACAAGGAAGGAACCTGATATTCTCTATAATAAGAATAAGATAGAGATCAGATGCAGGGCATGTTTCCCTGCTCTTCCTAATATGTGACATGAAAATGTGATTTACAGTCATAATACACAGAGCTATTTGTAGTATTAAGACTGAGGATGTAATTCTTTGCTAATTTTCTTCTCAAAGGAAGCAACATGTAATTTTAGTAGTTGTCTTCTTGCCGCAAGAAAGTCTTTGAAAATTGCAGTTTTCAAAGACTATTCTCAGTTCCAGACATATATAGTGCTTAAAAACCTGCATGTGATTGTTTTGTGGACCCCCCCACAAAAAAAATCATTTCCTACGCAGAAATAGGCTGCTGATTCTTCAAAGAATAGAAAGTGTGGCAAAAAAGAGGCTATTTTCTGTGCCAGACAGTCACATGCAAATTTTTAATTAAAGTTAGAAATATTTTCATCCATCTAAGATTCTCACCAGGGTTTCACAACGCTTGAAAAACGTATTTTTTGATCGTTTTTGAATATTCCCCCCTAGTCAAGACTTTATCTAGGGAGATTTAGATCCTTATCTGTAAGCCTCTTTTTTTTTCTAGCCATACTTTCTGCCCTAGATACATTGAAATTAAAGACGAAGATCCATCGAGTCTGCAATGTAGGACTGTGCTGAGAGGCAAGCCCAAATTGTCTGCTTAATGAGGTGTTTCTTTGAAAAAAAAAGTATTACAAATACATTTAAGAAATATAAGAAAACATATAAGGGAAAAATACACAAAAATTACCAAATATCTACTGACTAAACAATAAAAGACTATCTAAACAAGCAAACAAACCCCCCAAAAAACCAAAAAAAGGTAAAAAAAAAAAAGTTATATACATGACTTTCAACTCTTCAGAGAACAGTTATTAATACTGTACTGATTAATACTAATCAATACTGTACTTCTTCAAAGTTCAACAAAAAAGCTGTAACATAATGATCCTTATCCATAAAATATCAATCTGAAATTTAATGAATATCAATCTGAAATTTAATGAAATTTAACTACAGTTATAATATAATTGCTTCTACTGATATCAAATGTAGTAATACACTAATATGATGAGCACCAGTAAGGTTCTACAATAACGTATCTAGCCATGTTATTCAAACCCTATTATTTCATGTCTCCCCCAACACCTCTTAAAAACACTATCATCTTCTCCCATTGTTTCTTAAATTTATTCAAAGAACGTTCTCTAATTAGAGTTGTCAGCTTATCCATCTTAGCCATGTCCAATAACTTCATCACTCAATCATCTTGAGATGGTAACGAGGGATCTTTCCACTTCTGAGCGTACGGAATTCTCATTGTTATTGTCAAATATTATACCGTTCTTACAAAGTTCTTATTTATCTGATCATCCATCAGCCCAAATAAAAATAGTTCTGGTTTCACTGAAGGAAAAGATTTAGGTCTCCAATTGCTGCTCCTGGAAACCTCTGGGAGCATGAGTTTGCCTGAAAGCTCCAACCACCCCCGAAGGAGCCAGCACATCAAGATGTTGCAACCAGAAGTGACCTCAGCTTCGGTCAGTGTGGTGTCAAAATAAAGAAAGGTGACATGTCACAGAGGTGGGGAGCAGAATTATCCCCTGGACCTATTGCTGTTCCCAACCTATGATTTAGGTCATAGAGAAGATGGATCTCATTGGGCCATCTTATTTAACTTTGGCCCTTACCACATGACATCTTGGCATGGCAACGCAGTGCTCCCAGTCTGGGATCCATGCCATCGCACCACGTTGCGGTCCCACTGGTGTCACGTATCCATCCGCTGCTGTCCTGCCCTTTTTCATTACAGGGAAAAGATCTGGTAGTGGCCCCCTTTCTGGCTGTGGGCCTGCAGTAAGGGCCAAAGAGCTTCCTTCCACAGTACAGCACTGGAAAGGGACTCACCATTATGCTGTACTGAAGAAGTAAGAAGTGTGTCCATAACGCTACCCATCTGGTGGGGAGCATTAAGACCCTGATCCCGTCCCAGCAATGGCAATGACTAGATCCCGCCGTGATGATGCAATATCAGGCCATGGTGTGGTCTGGGCCTTATAATGCTGACCTCACAGACCTCCTCTGTCTGTTGCTTCGCATACTCTCCAGCTGTCCAGATTTGATGAAGACAATCCCAATTAACCCTCTGTCATCCACTTTTCCAGCTATCTTTAAAATGTCCCAGTTCTCTCTCTTCCTCCTTCCACTTTCTCCCTCTGTCCTCAGCTTACTTCAGTTGCTGCAAACTGTGTTCAAAGTACAAAAGTTATTTGTACTCCATTTTTGATGGATGGGAGGTTGCAAACAGTTCATGGAGAAAGCCTGGCCCCTGCCACACTTGCTCAGCATTTGGCACTTGCTTCCATTTGTCATTTTCAGAGAAAATAAACTGGAGAGATTAGCCTAATCAAAAGCATCATGGAATGAATGCCATTAAACAAAGACAAACGGCCTCCGAAACTGACACAAAGGCTTTGCCTTTGTATGTCATAACAGTATAATTTTAAGCTGGTGGAGCTTTGTGTGACCCAGAGCACTGCTTTTGCCTTCTGGGAACACAAATTTTAAAGGACAACTGTCAGCACCGTGCCGCTGAGCTCCGCCTGGCCGACAGCGCTGCCCTTTAAATATTTTCAGATCTGGCACTATGGTGGAATTTTCCTTGGCTTCTTCGCTAAGCTAATTTTCTCCCCTGATTAATGAGGTAGTTTAAGATATCAATTATTATTGTGCTCATATAAAATAATGTCACTCCACCAACCTCATTGTAATGGCTTGTAGCCTTATAAATTTCAGGGAACAGCTGGGGGACCAAAAACAAAAGTAACTGCAGAGAAGGGAAGCTGCTAGAACTTCCTCTGGGAAATTTTGCCTGTGATGTTAAGCATTGTTCTAGACCAGAGGGCTTTGTTGGCAAGTGACTAGAGATGGTCATTGGCAATCTTTCCTTTCCCACATAATGGAAAGAAGATTGTGCTTGCAAGCTTAGAATAATTTTTCAGACCAACTGCTGTGAGTTGCAACCAGAAGTCCTTTTTACCAAAAGTCCATCTTCATGAAGCCAAGTCAAATTGTTCCTGGTGGCACTATCTGCAGAGCCAGTTGTTCACCTCAATTATTCTTCTCATCCTTCCTGGGCTGTGTCTTTTAACTGGGAGGAGAGACAGTATGCCAACCTGTGCATCAAGGTCCTTCAGCTGCCTGCCCAGACTCTCATAATCCCTTGCGATCTCCTGAAGGCTGTGCCTTGCAGTGTTATCCATTCCCATGTGGACCAAAAACAGTCACTGGGCTTAATGAGTTTTGTCAGCCACTCTGTTAAATCACAGATTTTTGCCCCAGGAAGACAGCACACCTCTTGAGACAACCTGTCAGAACCACAAACCCCTGCTTCTGTTACTCTGCAGGGAGTTCCACTGCCAGTCCATGTGCTGAATCTTCCGAGGTCACCTGCATGTTCTCTGAGGACTGACATTCTTGCTCTTGTTCATGTTCCTCTTCATCACTGTTAAGGGAAAGAGCTTCAAATAAATAAGGTAGCTCCAGACTTGCAGAATGATCCCTGCTCTTTCTACTTCTGTGATCCACACTTTCTATGTTTGGGTGTAGAGGAGCTCTTCAGAGCAGGTCCTTGATAATGCAGTACAAGCATACCTCTTTTCTTAATCAGGAGTGGGTTTGAAGAGCTGGCCCAGGGAAGAGTGGTGAAGGACAAAGACCATCTCCCCAAGCCATCCTTTCAACTCAAGGGTTGTGTGTTCTGGGCTCCCACCTTCCAGTTTGTTTTAAGCAAAGCCATGGAGACAAGGGCTGGAGTCCTGTTAGTTGAATGCATAAGTCTCAGAAGTGGTGGGACATTTTTGTCCGATGTGGGACATCCATATTCAGTTCAAGAATGTGAAAGTAGAATGTTCATGTGGTGCTACTGCACATACTCATGTGAAAATGTTCCTGGTGCATTGTATATTTGCATATGGAGTTTTCCATTGTGCATAGCATACATATGTGCACATATATTTGGTTGTACAAGGGCACATAACTCCAGGGGCATGAAATTGCACTCTGTCTCCTCGATGTAGGATCCTGCCCAAAGGGGAATGGAGTCTGTGGATATCACTGAGACAGGTACGAGAGGATTTTTGTAGAAACTTTCAGTACTCTCTTCAGAACACCTCTTTCATCCTGAATTCTGAAACAGGCAAACATTTTGGCACAACCCTAATTTTGGTGTATGCAGCTTGCAGATAGTGAAATGCAAATTGCAAATTAATGAAGAAGAAAAAAACTCTCTGAAAATTCATTTTGCTAATTCTTCATGTGAATAAGTGTTCACTTCTGAAAAGGGTCTCTGTTTAGCCTCCATTATTGAATGAACTTTGAGAGGTCTGCTGCTTAATTAATAGTTGGATATTAAATGTTTCAAAACATTCCATTTTTCTTACGCTTTGATTTAAAAGGCCGTTTCTTCCAAGCGAGTTACCCTGCAGTGTTTTCTAGAGTAGGTACGCCAACAAAATGTTTTCCCCTGTAAAGCCCCCATATCATGTTAACTGTGTATGGTTAAAAGCAAGAGAGGGCAAGAGCTAATTTGATGGGGAAATTCTCATTAATAGGCGACTTTTAAATTGGGTGCAGGAAAACTCACTGGACTATGAGGTAGAGTAATTTAATGCCAGGTTAAATGATGCGTTCTGCTGGATTTTCATTAGATGAAGCTGGAAAAAGTTTAGAGAGAATTTTTGTTTTTTAATGGGGTGGGCACCGGTAGCAGTAACTGTGCGTGTAGGTATATTTATGTGTAGGATTTTTTGTTGTTGTTTTTAAATTTCTGATTTAATTTATGATGTGAATAAAGGCAATGGCAGGCTTCATCCTTTTCTCCAGCATTATGGAGGAGGGCTCTAGCCCTCCTGGTTTCTTTCTTAGCATTTCCCCATGACTGCTGTGGCGTTTCCTTCTCCATTCCTTCCCATTCAAACTTTTCATTTCTTCTATTCCCCCACTCACATGACCACTCAGTTCCTTCACATTCTTCTTGTCTGCTTCTTCCAGTTCCTTCCAATCTTTGCTGTCCTCCATAACCACACTCAGCTGGCTCTTCTGTGCTTACCCTTTCTATATCCATCTCCTCCCTCTTGGTCCTTTGCAGAGTCTTTTTTCTCTTTCTGCCTGCATCTACCTCTCCCTTATCTTTCCTTCCATCCCATTCTCTTCCCCTCTTCTCATTTCCCTCAGCGTTCTGTGATTTCCTCCAGCCTACCTCCTCCCATCAGCTTTTCTCTATCCCTTTTAAGCATCTCTCCACCTTTCTCCACCCCACCTCCGTCTTCCATATCAGTGCCCATACACTCATGTGTGGGCACATCTGGAGGCAGCTGCCATTCCAGTGGCCTTCTTCTGTGGGGTAAGTCACAGATTACAGGCTTACTGATAGGTCCCCCACAACTTCCCTCTGCCCTTCACAGTGCAACATTTAAGATCCCCACTGAAGATTGATGCCATTTCCCTTTTTATCCCCTTCTGTTGTTCCACATTGCCAAAACTCAATACATTTTTTTTCTGATTCCTGTATGTGAGACTTATCCGATTCTATGTCTTCTTTACCTCCCATTTTATGTGGATTAGTCTCTGTCCTCTAGGTTACTGGAAATTCCCTTCTGTAACCTGCAGCGGAAATGCTTTTTTTGTTGTCTTAATCTCTCCCATTATCACCTTCAGTCCTCCATATTCCCTTAAACCCCTTCTTTCATTGTCCATGCCACTCACACAGCCTCTCGGACACTGAACGTCACCTTCCAAAGCTCTTACTCTCTACCCATAAATATATTACCCTTCAAGTAATCCTGCTGGGGCTGATGGATGCTGTTCTGCCTTTGTTGGCATGCAGGCAATTCTTTCTGTATAAGCCAGTGGGCTGTGTGGTCAGACACAAGGGACACTTGGCAGGGAGTCAAGGTACCCTGAGGGCATCCTCATAGTTATTCAGGATGCAAGTTTGTCAGAGTGAAGAACGAAGGCAAAAATCTAAGCTTTTATAGGACCAGATTAAACCCTATTGTTCTGTTATGTCACTGAGTAGTGCTGAGTTGGTGGCTGCAGTATTTCGGTCTCGGAAACAGTTGCATTGCAGCAGACAATGTCAGGACCTGACCTTAAACTATAGCCAGGATGCAGACAGAGAAGCACTGCACTTGGATCCTAGAAGAATCTGAAATTGATAGCCAAGGTCTCCTGCAACCAGTGATGTATTTAAGTCTTTTACTCCAAGTCTCAAGTCTCTACCTTCAAGTCTCAAGTCAAATCTCAAGTCTATACCGCAACGGAAATTTCAGAATTAATGGAGAGAGTGAAATAAATTCAGTTTTAGCAATTTAAGCAGAGTCAGCTCTCCACATTTGCAATTTTGCTATCTGCAGCTTCAGAAGTGGGGAATAGGATCCTATCTTACTCTCCATTACTGAAGATTCAAAAGCTTTAAAAGGAAGGATCCTTCCTCCTCAAGCCCATTGCCTAACACATTTGCTGTTCCCCTCTGAGAAATGCACCCTGCAATCTGGGGGCGAGTCTTGTCTTTTGCTCTTAGGAAACATTTTAGAAGGCTCCTCCAATATGCAGTGGGGACAGGCTGCTGAGCAGACTGCAAGCCTGGCTCAGGCCTGTTGCCTAACCCATTTGCTGTTCCCTCTGAGAAATGCACCTACACTTTGGGCTTGAGACAGATTGTCATGTGACTAGTAGGCAAAAAGAGATGGAGGCATTGTTCAAAGCTGCAAGGTTTCTGGATGAATGCATTATGTTACTGAACCAAGGGAGTCAAGTCAGTCATTAAAAACATACAAGTCTCAAGTCAAGTCAAGTCAGTACATCATTTATGGCCCAGTCGGGTCCAAGCCGAGTCACTGAAGTGACTTATGTTCAACTTGTGTCGGAGTCTATCGACTCTACATCACTACCTGCAATTCAGCTTACAAAGCAGTATTTAGGACCACTTGAAACAGCATTTTCTGTACTGGACTAAACTAGTAATTTCCTCCTGGAGACTTCATGGTCCTCAGTTCATGCCTAGTATGCCAAGTGACACAACCCCTGGAGCAGTTAGAAAGGGGGGCAGTCCTAGAATTCTTCAAGGAACAGCCCCAGGAATCTCTCTTTAAACACCCATCATTCCTTAGTTAGTGGAAGATGGTGGATCTTGGGATAAGTAATCAGGATCAGGGAATATATAAAATGGAGTGGACAACTATGGTTTTCTAGATGTTATTGGACTGTAGCTGTACTTGTTGGACTGTAGATGTTGTTGGACTGTAGCTTCCATGATTCCTTACCATTGTCTTTGTTCAGAAGGAAATATGAGTCCACAAAACATCTACAGGCTCCATTCCTCGCCATAAATGCTCATTGAGAGTTGAGACTCTGCGAGAACAGGCTCGCAGTGATCTGTCCAGGGTCTTGATAGCTCTGTATTTCACTGGACTGGCTTGAGGACAATATCTTGTGCCTCAGGATGTAGATCACAGATCTGTGCTCAAGCATCTGTATCACAGATTAGATTCAGCCTACTCTGTTGATAACGCTTCACTTTCTCTCCAAATTGCTGACTGTACTTCTTCATTCCATGGCCTTTGCTTCTTTGGGATGTGACAGGTAGCTGACCATTTTCTCCCTGTCCTATTAACTTATCATGGTGTCAAAGGGATTAAGACATCTAGGTCTTCCCGCCAGACCCTCCAGTTTGAGATCTCCAATGCCTTACCCTCCTTTGGGGGCATTCCAGTGTGCTTCTTATCCACAGCCTTTGATTAGTGTGCTTGTGTGCGTGCATGTCTGTGTGTGCAGGAAGTCAATGCAGTCAGTTCTCCATGAAAAATAGCAAGCTCGAAGGCTGCTTGTGTTTCCTCTACTGCAGATCCAGTTGCAACAAGGGATGACTCTGCTGCAGATTGTCAGATTGTTTGCAAGGTGTGTGTGGCTGACAATATGTTTTCCACCCTAATATGACAGTTTTGTTACTATGAAGCCCATTTCTCCCCCTTCTGGTGTTCTTGATTTTCTGGAAACTGCAGGGGTGGGCCTGTGTGCATTTTTAGAAAGCCAAGGAGGTGGTGTCTGTTTCAAAATTTCCCCAGCAACCTGTCTCTTGAAATAAATGTATTTGTGTCCAGGGCATGAAAATGTAAGCATTGATGATAAGAAGTGGAGGATGTGAACAAGAGTAGATTTTCATGGCTCACTGCACTGATGTTTTCTGTGTCATTAGTGTGATGTGAATTGTGGCTTTATACTGTCTCTTCATCATATTACTAACTTGGTATTCATAGCTGGGCTTCAGCTGGGCTTTAATAGAAACTTCAGAGGATGTTAAATGACGGAAACTTCTTTAGCACTAGAGGTTCATGAGCACCTTTGGTACAGAAAAGGCCTTGTTAAATTTCAACCAACTTTAATTAAGTGTGGGTGGGAGATGTATTTCTTTTTCCCCCCATTAAGTATACAAGGAGAATAATGACACTCAGGCTATGAAAACAGGCTATTGTGCATAGATTTGTAGAGTGGTATGTGCATTTAGATGTGAAGTGTATTCATTCTGATTTTATGTAGTATTGTTTGCATTTCACATTGTTTACTGATTTGCCCTGTAATGGATCTATTAACATGTCTGACATAGGATGGGTCTAGGAGAAGAATATGTAGATAGAAATTAATGATAAAAGCTTGGTCATCTAAGATCATATAAATTCTAGGCAGTTCATCGTAGAGGTGTACTCTTGTTCACAAGCATGGTCTATTTTCCATGTCTTTGGGAAGAATGCTGACAAATCTGACTTCCTGAAATGGGAAGATTTTTGGTGGATGGGAGATTGCAAATGGTTCCTGTAGAAAGGATGCACATGTAGATCAAGCAAATGTCTTTTCCTTAAATGGTGCAAGGGAGAAGTGATGTAGCCATGATAGGGTTAAGCTGCTCTAACCTGTCCTTTGCAGGCAACTCATCCAGCAGGGCAGATACCATCTCAACACTTCTGGGATCAACTCAGAATGTACAGTTTGCCCTAGCATAAACTGCAAAAGACCTTTGCATTCTAGACTGCTTGTCCTAGGCTGTATATGTGTTTGTCCTTGCATGTGAAGATGGACCCTAAAGATGAGCACTCTCTTCTTCTCCAAGACGCTTCACTTGATGTATTCCTTATGTTGTTGGACAGATGCTGCAACATGGGTGAAACTTGACCCTTTGGCTGGAGGAACGCATCTGAGGGATGTTCTTAAGATGACCATCAGTCTCTGGTTCTTCTGACCCCATGCTGATAGTACAACTATCAGGAATTAATCTACCTTGGCAACTATTAATCACACTTCTGGTGGGAACTACCAATCTATTCATTTTCCGTGTCCCCCAGAAAGACAACCTAAAGGAAATGTGTCTCTCAGGGCAAGAAATGGTAGTGGCCACCAGGGGTATCATTACATGGTGATCTCCAATGTTTTGTACATAGAAATACCAATTTTTCACATGCACACAAAGGCTTGAAACATGAAAAAACTCAAGGAGGTTGGAAATGTTCTCATTGTGGCGTCTTCATGCACTGAGAGGCCCTTTCTTATTGAACATGAGAAAAATGGTGAGCATGTTTTACATCCTTAATCTATACACATTTATTCCAGTGTAACTATGGATTTGTGTCATTCTCCCCCTCTGTAATTCATGGAAAGCCTTGGAAATACAGATTTCTATGGCAAAACATTGCCAGCCTTGAAAGTTGTGAAATGGGTGTTTCTATGTGAACCCAGCTTTATTTTCTGCACCTAGGCAGGAAGCCCTTCTTAGCCCATTTCATGCCCTCCGAACCTGTTGCCACCACAGATGCTTCCCTCATGCCTACATGTGGCAAACAGATGCCATGGAACACATTGGTTTGTTTTACAAGAAGCAGCTAATAACCTGTATTTGTTTGGATTGCTATTGCTGGCAGCTGTTGGTGGGGCTGGAAGGGAGGAAGCTGCCCCACACTTGCTGAAAGGGGTCATAAAAATGCAGCCTAAATTATTGTATTTAGACACTGTAAAAACATTATGGCACAGTTAATGACTCTCAAGATTTCCTCTTAAAAGCCACCGAGGCATGGAGTATCTGATCTCTTTGTTCAGGCAGGGCTCCCTTGGCACGTTATTTGCAGAATTCTGATGGAATCTCAAAAGAGCATACTTCTACTGCTTAGGTTTTAATCATTTTTTTTCTCCTCAAGAGAAAAGAGAGAATAAAAAAGTCAGACTCCTTGGCAAAGTTGTACATCAGCCAGAACTCGGCTGTGCTTAATAACCTGACTGTAATGGCAGCCTTTATCTCCCCCATATGAACTTACTTGGGTCCTGAGAACCTCAGAAGAACCCTTTTCTCCCAGTGCCACCACCTTCACAGGTATGGTTGATGGAAATGTGAAACAGGTCCTTCTCTGTGGCTGCCCCTCAATTCTGGAATTCCTTGTGCTAGGCTTGCTGAGAGTAGAAGACCCCCATGCAACAGGAGAAAAGTCATTATCTTTCTCCCTCTCTCTCTCTCCATTTTCGCAGGCTTTTTGAGCTGAAGATTTTTAAGGAAAGGGCTTTAAAAGAGAGAGCCATATTCTTTTAAGCTGTCCTTTTAATCTGCCTTTTTATCTCTTTAAAGTGTGTGTGTGCGTGTGTATTTATATGCATTATATTGTTAAGAGTTTGGCCCTTTCCGCACAAGGAAGTTAAAACAGGCCAAGGCATCCGTGCACGGAGGTTGTCCGCACCTTGGATCAGACTAGGTCCAGACTACTTACCTTAGCTCTGCACCTTAGTCCGATCCAAATTAGTCCTCCAGCGCGCTAAGTGAAGACCAGAAAAACCCAGTCTTTCAATCTTCTGGAGCGCGCCATTGCGTTCCTGCTGACTTGTGCAGATGCGCAGGCTCGCACCAATGTGAGCCTGTGATCAGCGGAGGGTGGGCTGTGGGCATGGCCAGCATCAGGGGTTGATCCGGACCCACGAAGAAACATGAAGCGGATCTAAAGATGTCGCACTGCTCTGATCCGCCCTGGACTAATGAAGGAGCCCTGCAGAAGGGCTTAAGGGAAAGTCCATGTTACTTTGGACCCAGAAAAAGTGGTGAGTAATGGCACGGAGTGATTCACTCGCCTTGTGCGGAAAGGGCCTTTAATTCTATTATAATGTTGACCTTCTGGGTGTTTTTTAGCTATATTGCAATAATTTTAGTTTGTAAGCCTCCACAAGTCCCCATGTTGGGGGAAAAGGTGGGATGTAAATAAAGATGAGGAGAAGGAGAAGGAAAAGTATAATAATCACTACTACTGTCATCACCTTCTGCGCCTTTCAGATACCTATGGCTAATTGTCGTAATCTGTTTAAATAGATCTGTTTAAATTGTCATCATCTGCTCTCAAGGTAGACTGGCAGGGACATATTGCTTCCCACGCAACACAAATAACACTAATTCAGTGGGTTGTCGCCAAGATTGCACCCAGAGCAAACATTCACAGTGAAATTTCTTCCTCCGGTGAACCATTTGTGGAATCACAAGTGAAACAGAAAGCATTTTCAGGAGGCTCTAGCGAGAGTTCGTCATGGTGATGATGGCAGTGATAATTATGGATTGTTCTGAAATTATCCTAATTGAAATTTCTCACTCCATCTGAAGTTTTAGACTGTCTAATCCTCCCTCCCTAGGGGAAATGATATATTATAAATCCTCTGTCACATTTGTGTTGTTCTTACAACAAAGTCCTATGTATCATTAGTCACAGTTTTCCGGTCCTTGGGTTGATTTTTGGTTGGAATGTTCATTTCAGTTTGTCTTGGTTTCTCTCTCTTTCCCTTTACAGTATTAAATTTAGCTTGCCTTGAACTCTGAGAATTTTTCCAGAATGATATGTTTGAGTTTTCTTAAACTTTTGAGTGTTTTAAATCCTTACTCCAACCAGATGAATCCTGAAAATCTGGAGATGGAGAGAGAGAATGGAGATTAAGAAACAGAGCAGATGTTTGGGTGGTCAGACAGAATTTTGACCATTCCCATCCTACACTGTTATGGTGCTATTATTTCACTTTCATTATCCTATGGAATTCTGGGGTTTGTAGTTTCCTGAGCCAAAGAGCTCTCTGACTGAGAATTCTAAATGCCTCTCCCTAAACTGCAAACCCCAGGATTCCATAGGAGGTTGAAAGTGGAATGATAGCACTAGAACAGTGTAGGGTGGGAATGGCCATTGTCGAGGGCCAATGGATGAACTTAAAGGTGGCTGAAAAGGTTTTCTTTCTGTGATATTTCTTCTTGCCATATTTCTCTAGAATTAAGGGGCTTGGAAGCATGGCTCTTGCCGTGTGCTTTCGGAAGGGGGCTAGTGGGATGACACTGCAAAATGAGACAGTTCTGTTGCAAAGTTGGGGAGGAAAAGAAAATGGCAGCCCCTGCAGTTTCTCCCAGAGCTGTTGTGCTTCCCTGGCATTTCTAATAGAACCATAAATCTTCATTTATTTCATTTTCCCATGGAAGACTGAGTGATCTCAAAAGTTTTTTTCCCCTCCTGGGCCAGATTATGAGATTTTTATTCATATTTTTAGATGATGATAGTGATGGTCATGGCCTCAGTCATGAGTATGATTGTCATATTTTGGGACTTTTAATGCAAAGAATTCATTTGTGCAAAAACTTGGACTGAGACCTTAGATAATGTGCATCGAAGTGTAACTGCTCCACATGTACAGCTTCATGGTTGGAGCCAGATCGGCAGGGCTACTGGTCCAGCCATTGAATAGCTGTGGAAGAAGAGGGGCAAGGAAAAAGGTTACCAATTGTGAGAGCTGCCTCTCATTGCTCTGCAATTTGCTAGAGAGAGGAAGAGGAACAATCACCCTTACACCCTGCTAAAATTACAGCCCTTATGCCCTGCTTTTTAGAAAAAGGATACTAACGGGATTTGGTTTTATTCTTTTTCATCCGAAAGTCAGTTGCGGAGATCCTACATTGCCTACTTAATGTGCAATTAAGTAACATGCATACACATGCCTACACCTACATAAGTACTTTTAAATATTTCAAAAATAATATATTTCCAGATATACTTTTCTTAGAAGATATTTTCTCTGTTACCATTTCCCCTATATTCTATATCATTTAGCTCTAATCCATCATTCCTATAACTCCCATTTTACCAGTGGCTGTTGGCTATTAGGGTGACTTGGGAGGCATTTATGATCGAGTCGACAATGCCATGATCTTAAATATACAGTATTACTGTATACAAACCAGTTATGAATTTATAACTCTAGGTTATGACACTGGAACTGCAGTGCAAAAGGCCAGCCGCTGTTTCTGCCCAGAAACAATAGCCAAGATCCTATAGCAGGTTTGTCTAATGTAAGGCTACACTCATGGAGGCCAGTGGGTGTTGTGTTCCATCACCCTTCTGCTGATTGCCAACATTGCCAAACCAGTTCTGCATCTGCAAATGTGCTTCTATTTCTGCAATAACAGGGAATCAAGCAGTACACTGGAAGCATTGATGGAAAGTTACACACCATCTAAGAATGCACAGCTGCATGTGCAACAGTGACACTTGCAGAGCTTTACTTACACAACTGTGAACAGAATACAGAGGTTAAACCATGGCCCAAGAAGTACAAACACATGAGTAAGGCCCTTTCCGCACAACTGCACCATCCCAGCATGGGAATGGATTGCTGCAGGTCCGTGATGTGTGCCATCACGTGACATCATTGCGGTCCCACTCCTGTCATGTGTCCAGCCATTGCAATCTCTCTCGGTATACCATTACCACAAAAAATCCAGTAATGGCCTTCCTTTGCAGAATGATTGTGTTGCCTGTGGCCATGTTGGAAGGGCGGAAGTGCTATCAAGCACTTCCTTCTGCAGTGCAGCATAGGAAGAGGTTGGCTGCACTGTGGAAGGAAGGAGCATGTCCCGAACTCTACCCATCCACCAGCAGCCAGCCAAGTGCAGAGGGGAGTGTTTGGGTCCCACCCCCATCACAGCAATGGCACAGCTGGGATGACACTGGGATGTTTCGGGATGCAAGTATGGTGTGGAAAGGGCCTAAGGGAGTTTAATGATGAGTAAAAGACAAAAAGGATTCCAATCCAGGTCTTTTGTGTAAATAAATTCTTTTTAGTGGAAAGATGTTGCTTTGTACAATACTGTCAGGAATTTCTCTCCACCGGGCCGCAGCCAGCAAGGGAGGAGAGAGGCCAGGAACACTTGGGGAGTCCGAATATACCAAGCACCAGGAAAACACAAGTTGAGCCAGGTCAAGGTCCAGTCCAAAGGTTCAGGAGGCAGAGATCCATCCGGAGGGTTTCAGGGAGCAGCAGACACAAAGGTTGTGAGGGCTTGCTAATAATGCAAGGAGAAGCCATGCCGACAGACTTAAATAGCCCCTGTGAGCAGGTGCTGCTTGTTATTGTTTCCTCAGCCTAGTCCAAGCAGCCTCCCTCTGAGCAGCCCATTTCAGCCTTCTGTGTGATTGAGGGCTGATGGGCATAGCTGGCTGCAACTCCTCTGCATCACTGCTGGTTCCCTCCCTGTCCTGAGCTGGCCGGGGCAACTCAGTCTCTGTTTGACCTTCCAGTGCAGGGGATGTTTGCAGGTTGACTTGCTCAGTCACTGGCTCAGCCCCAAGCACAATCAGTTGCTCCTCAGTCACAGCATCATCATCTATCACAAAAACACCAAGTTTTTTATGCAAGCCATCTTTTTTTGTAAAAACAAACAAACAAACAAAAAGCTTGTGATAATTGACCCTTTTCTCAAGATGGGGTCTCATTCTTTAGAAAATGAGAGAATTTCTGTCAAGGACAAATAAAAATCTATGAATATTCTGTATAATCCTTAGTTTTGGGGTAGAAGCAGTGTACGTCTTAAATGGATGGAAGCAGAGGGAAAAACTGTGAGTGAGAGAGGTTGCCTTTCCCCCCTTTAAATTAAAATCCACCTTTAAAGCTATTTTATAAATTGCCTTAGCCGAGTGAGAGGGAGCCGGATTAGAAGATAAAACTGTAATTGTTCGTCAGAAATGTACATTAGCTATTTCTAAGCTATGTCAATAGAACAGCTGGGAATTAATACCTGGGATCTCATAATGCCAGTTCAAAAATTATTGTTGAACAAACCTGTGTTAATAAAATTAACAATTGCCATCTAGCTCTGGAAGAAAAGTCATTCACAGAGGGTGTCTAAGAGAGCTGCAAAATGTCACTAACTATTATCTTTAATTTACATATCAAGTTGGCCTTTGTCAAGCCTTTCAAGCCAGCCCCCTTGAGCTGCTCTGTTGGGAAAGGAGAAATAAACAGAGTTACTGTTTAAATCATTTACATGGCCCCGTTCACTAAGAATGTGGCTATGTCTTAGGAACTTTTTCCAGCACTGAGGGCCTTTCCACACTACACTGTTATAGTGCTATGATTCTACCTTCTACATATCCTGTGGAATTCTGGGTTTTGTGGTTTACTGAGGCCAAAGAGCTCTCTGGCTGAGAATTCTCAATGCCCCTCCCTAAACTGTTATAGCACTATAACAATGTAGTGCAGAAAGGTCCTGAGTCACTAGAGAAGAGCCACTGAGCTTCCACTGATTGTTGTGGAATGGAAATAGTTGGTTCATGGTCACTTATGTAGAGTTCCACAGGTGTAACCATTTCACAAGGCCTAAGAACCCTGGAGGTACCAGATCCTATCTGATCTTGGAAGCTAAGCAGGGTCAACCCTGGTTGGTACTGTCGGGGAAGATTTCTAGGCTTCCACCGTAGGCTATATTTCAGAGGAAAGCAATGGCAAACCCCCTCTGAGTGTTCCTTGCCTAGGAAAACCTATCAAATTCATGGGGGCAGCATAAATCCACAGGTGACTTGAAGGCACATATAGCAACCACATGGCCTAAGTCCTATTGCCAATTCTGACTAGATCTGGGCCCTTGAATCAATTGGATATACTTACAAGATTCTGTGGGTTGCCTTGAGTCCTAGTTTGGTAGAAAGATGGGAAGAGGATGGATGGATGGATGGATAGGTGAGTGGGTGGGTGGGTCTACTCTAGCTGGAATTAACCAGCAGGATTCCAGCCAAATACTAATGACTGGAATCCAAAACTAGAACAGTGTGTTTTGCTTACTTTGCTATACACCGCCACCCTATATTGACAAATCATTTAGTCTGGCCCAAGACGGCTTCTAGACCCAGAATCTACACCAGATCCCTAGGGTGGCTATAATGACTTTTGCTTAACAAGCCCAGTTTTTTTGTGAATCCAAATATGAAATGACAAGATTTACACCTCCTCAAATTAACATGTGGGTAGGAACTGGCTTTGACATTTCCCAAACACTCTAAAGCAGTTCTCATCTTTAACCCCCTATGGAAAATGTGTTTAGCACTATATATTTTCAGAGAAAAACCATTTATGAACTGACATTTAAAATGTAGCAAATTTTCCTGCCATTGACCATGCTGGCTGGGGAATTCTGGGTGTCGTAGTCCAAACTGGGATTTTTTTTCTTCCAGGCTCTGATAAAGAATCCTGACTTGTCTCATTTTATGTGACCAAAGAAGTCCTCTGTCTGGATAATCCAGTAGCCTGTACTGAGAGGTTAATTGCTGGATGATTCTTTGCTAGATGTTAAAATGGGATTACTTAACATGACTCTTCCCACTGTGTTTCTTCCAGGTTAACGGGTTTCCAGCTGCCTCCTCCCATTGTGAGTACTGGGGTGGTGCTGTCCTTGTGGCTTGTCAGCGATTATGCCGTCAGCGCTCAAGGATTTCAGGCAAGCTACGAAGGTAGGCCCACCTTTGGTGAAATGAAATGTTTATTTTAAAACCAAGGTCAACTGTCTACACAAGGAATCAAAAACTCCTTTGGCTTTTATGAAGAACCAAAACCTTGGGGGACGTATGCTGTGATCCTACATCATGTGGAGTGGGACATGATGGACAGCAGGGAGGGACCTACCTGTGGTGGTCCACCCAAGCTATTGATGCCTGAGTGTGCAAGTCTTATTGAAAAGATAGGCTCATTGTCCTTTAGCCATTCAGTGGCTGGGTAAGAATGAAAGGCACTTGGGCAGCATCCGACTGCACACCTACAGATAGAATTGAACAGCAATTGTCCCCTTCCTGGATACCACTGAGTATTCTCTTGGATTCTAGAATACTTGAATACTCAACACTGATTTGATTTCTTTACTTTTTTAGCTCCTGACTGCAGCCAGTTTCTGTCTGGGCTTTCTGCAGCCTCCTTCAGACACTAAATGGCCAAGGAAGGGAGTGTGTGCCTGCCCTTTGCAACAGGTTTGCAGGGTGGGAGGAAATGTTGTGCAAGGAGCAATTAAATAGTTCTGTATGCAACAGATTATGAAAGATATATGACCACATAACCTTAGGTTACACATGTATATGCCACCAACAGGATTCTGGGATAGTCTTTTAATGTAATCCTTTGAGTTAGCAATGTGGGCTTGTACTGGGGACCTTTGTGCATGCGGTGGCCAGGAATGGTTGAAACCGTATGCTGAACTTTCATTCTTCAAAATATGCATGGCTGATTGGAATCTAAAATTGGATTAGTGTGTTTTTCTTACTGTGAACAGAAAAAAGGAACATAAGGACTGGAACACAGGGACATAATTTTACCTATGGTCCAGGTGGTCAGACATAACTTCAGGTTTCAGAACAACCTGTCAGATCCAGAGGGTCTCTACCTTCTGAAGAAAAGCAATTGTGTGATGCGAGACATTGAACAACCCCCAAAGACATCCTGATCATACTCTGGGACCTCCTGCCTCATCTGATTGAATTTTCTCTTGTTCTCTTGGACTCCAGTGGACTTTTGGGAAAATTAGACTAGCAGCATAGTGATGATGGCACCTATTCAGCTCACAGCTGTGAACCCAGGATAGATGTCATTGGTGATGGGCCCTAACACACCATTGTGTGTCCAACCAGGGCATGGAAACTTTATATTTTTTTTAAAAAAAAAATAAATCTCCCAGATATCCCCAACCACCATAGCCACCAGTAATGTTGGCTTAGGATTGTGGGAGATGTACCCATCCAAAGTAACTTTTCCAGGGTGTGTCCCCCAGAGCTACCCAAGGACATTAGGCACTGAAGGTGAACTGCTTACACCAGAAAAAAAAAAGAAAATATGAAATATGTGCTACATCTGTTAATCTGCTAGATTATGTTTTTGAAGAAGAATAACAAGAGAAGGAAAGTATATGTGGGAGATTGGCTTCTCTTTCTTGAGTGCTATTATAATAAGAAATCATAAGACATCTGGATTCAAGATGCTATAAAAGGTCAGTTTTGCAGTACTGTATGTTTTTCTTTTAATTGGTTAAGAAGCAGGAAGGTGTGAAAAAATGGATTTTTTCCCTGAAATCTACAATCTGTAAGTCTTCATTCTTAAAATATGGATGTGAGGTTGATTGATGTTTGTGAAAGCTTAGCCTGTTGTTTCAGTCTTGCCCTAATTGTTATTACCAAAATACTTGATTTAAAATAAACTGCCATAGTCTTGACTCTTTGTTGGGCAAACAGAGCATTGCTATTTCTAGGTGATGATAAAGAAGTAGACTATCTTTCTCATGAAAACAAGTGGTGGAATTCAGTTGCATCAGTTAGATGTTGTCCCACTTTTTCTCAAGACTGTTACAAGTTACTTCTATCTGGCGGTCGCTGTGTTGTAACACTGGAGTTGGGAAAGAAGCACAATTGACCAGAAATAGCTCAAGTGTCATGAAATAAATCTTGCCTTCCATTCGTAACAGGTATAAGTTGCTAGGTTTCTTCATAATTCAGCTCACACTTCAGCAGTGTGATCCTTGGCAACTTCTAAGCAAACCTCACATCATTTATGGTTTGGAACCTAATTATATATCATATTAGTTCTGTACTGGGAGAAAGGTGGGATATGAACAAAATAAATAAATATCAAATGTTGAATTTCTTAGAGTTGTTGGTGTTGTGAGATAGTATTCTTCATAGTACCTCTTATTAACACACCTTTTTGAGATAAGATGCACAAGGAAATGCACAATTACAGAGGATTTCTGGAAAAGGAAGTGTGGATAAATATGAGAGCAGCTGGGAATTATGGGTAAAAACATGAAATAAACAAACAGGAGATAAACAAAATCGTCCATGTTCCACACGGTGTCCAGTCTCTCCTGTCTCCTACCAGGTCTCCAAATTATTGGCAGTTGTCAAGCCAAAGTTCCTGGAAATTTTACAATATGGGAAAATGATGCTAAAAGATTCTATATATCTATCTTGCAATCAACCATTTGGAGCTCATGTGATCATCAGAATGACTTTAAAAATGATGGGCTACTATTGAACTTTTTGCTGTAACATGGTAAAGCACTCAACCCAACATGTGATGTTGGCGTGCTGTGAGTTTTCCATCAGCCCAAGGGCATCCGTACTAGGCCTGGTTTGCTGGCCAACTGGGCAGTCACTTGGTGACTGTGGTCAAATATTTTAACAATGGTGCTGTACATTTTTATTCCATTGTTTTATTTCTCATTCTGTTGGCAAAGGCAAGATTTGGGCTTGCTTGCCGCTAAGTTCAGGACCAAAAATAAGCAAATAAACAAATCATATAGGGCTCCAGATATTGTTGGGTTATAACTCTCATCAGTCCTCAGCATTGGCAGGACTCACTGGCTTTGCTGTTCAAGAACATCTGGAGGGCTGTATCTGGAGGGCTGGTCTGTAGTACACAACAGCTCTCCAAAACTCCAGAGACTTTTCCTGCCTTTCCTGGAGATATAAGGGATTGAATTAAGGGCCTCCTTGATGTAGGATAAATGCATGGTTTCTCACTGAAGTATGCCCCCTTCATCTGTTCTGTATATGAGGTGAGCTAGAAAAGATTTTCTGATGGTATAAAAGCTGATGGCCTAAATAGCTTGATTTTTTTGTCTAGTGAATAGAGACGGACTCTCTGCTTCAGAAATTTCTACAGTTAGATTTCAAATCCCCCCGTAGGATATGTATATATAGGCTAAAGCATTTTGGGATTTCTCTGTAATAAAGAGCACTGTGAGACACATCTCCAGTTTTACCCGTGGATTCCATTAGGTGCTGTCTGGTATTTGCTAAATATCCCAAAGACCCTGAAGGCATCCCAAATCCTATCTGATCTTGGAAGCTAAAAGAGATCATGTCTGGTTAGTACTTGGATGGGGATTGTCAATGAATACCAGAGACCGTAGGCTATATTTCAGAGGGAAGTAATGGCAAGCCATCTCCAAAGATTCCTTGTCTAAGAAAATAATATTAAATTTACTAGACTGCCATAAAGTCAACAGGCAATGCATATACACATGCATTAGGAAAAGGTAAATAAATTCCACCTGAAGATTTAGCTTCTCCAAAAAGGATTGTGATATTGTAAGTGCGTATTTGGAAGTCTAGTAAGAATCCAAAGATTTGGAAATTCCTACTGGAGGCCTTCAGCAAGTGCTATAGTACTGCTGGAACCTTTTCCTGAGGATTATATATGCTAGTCTCATAGATACAATGTGAAATTAATTACAATCACCACTATGGCATACCTGATGAATATACATCGAGGTGACATTTAAAATAAATTGAGCGAGTGTTTTTCTGTAAGTGGGAAATCAGTATGAATTCCACACCACATCCTACTTAATACCAACAACAGTTCATCATGAGTGTGGGGTGGAGAGCTAGAGTAGGTTTTTTTTTTTTAATAAGAGCATATTAATATTGCGTGCATGACAGAATTTCATTATAATTTATAAATCACTGCCTTTTGGGTATCTTGTTGTTAGTGCAGTAGGCATGAGGCAGAGGATGTTAATGCAATGCTGGGAAGGTTTGCTCTTTATCACAATGCAAATAAAGTTCTTTAAAATAACAAGCGGGGCTTAATAAAACTTTAATAACATCTCGAGAGTTTTGCATCCAGGTTTCTGCTTCAATTTGAAAGCACTCAGTGGAGGGGAGGAAAAGGCCATCATCTATCTATGTTGTTGTCTGATGTCTGGACTTAGGAAGATTAGTGGTAAGAAAGTGACCCATAAATAAATTGGGAGTGAGGCTTTACTTTTTGATGTGTTGATTTAACCTGTCCATTATGCTCTTTCGTAAACTTGAAAGCCAATAAGGTCAGGCTTGAGTAGTGCTTGGAGAGGAGACTGCCAAGGAATATCTTAGGCTGCGGAGTGTTTTTCTCTTTCGTAAGCTTTTCTGACAGACACCATAAATGTAGCTTGTAAAACTCTCATTTGGTAAGAGTGGGCAGCCTGTGGCCCTCGATATTGTCAGATTGCAATTTCCATCAGATCTAGCCAGCAAAATGGGGGAAGGTGGGTGCTACAGTCTACAACAACACTTCAGTGGTGCATTAGGAGGAGAAGCCAGTGAATTTCAAGGATTGTCAGAAGTTGAAGGAAAGTTGGTGGTGGAGACATGGAAGATCTTGAAATGGATCCAACTGGGTCCCAGCCTTCCTCTTCTCGGTAGCCCCCGATGCATTTTTAGGTGAGTCATTACAGACACCAGATCCCAACACTAGAAGCTAAGCAGGGTCAGTCCTGGTTAGTGCTTGGGTACATCTGTAGGATATATTTCAGAGGAAGAAACTGGCAAAAGCACCTCTGAGTATTCCTTGCCTAAGAAAACTTGATAAAATTCATGGAGTCACCATCAGTTGACAGGCAACTTGAAGGCACACACACACATCACACTAATCCAAATGTTCGTGCAGCTGGATCCCAAGACCTGGCCCTGAGTCCCGAGGACTGGCTGCTTGTCTCTGGGCCTCATGGCAATGTGGAGGAATTTCAAGATGAGAGTGCAGTCTTCAAAAATGTGTGTTTCCTTATTTGTTAAACTTGGTGTCTGCTACTTGAATAACATACTCTGTGCAGCTGTGGTGGATGCTCAATGTATCATGTTTCATGACATCACCAGTATAAGGCCTTTGCAACATCACCAGAATTTGTCCCCATGGCATCACAAGGAGCATCCTTATATCTCCAGGTGAGGCCTGAAATCTCAAGGCTTAGAACAGTCTTGACCTGGCTACTCTAGTACCAGCTAAAGCAGATCAGTTAAGTGTCCATAAGTGTTGACAAGTTCTCAATGATTCAATGGATCTCCCGTAGCTGGGATCAAAAATTGGATTTCCACCCTTGTAAATTTTGCACAGAATAACTCCTGACTTACAAAATTCTCATCAGTTCAGAATTCCTCTCAAAACTTGAAAGGCATGTGTGTGTTTTTTCAGATATTTTCTTAATATTTTAGAATATTGTATCCATCCCTAGCAAGGGCGATTTTTTTGAGCATGGGGAAATGGGCAGCTAGGCCACAAAAAGCGTACAAAAAACTCCACGTTCAGCCTTTTGCAATTCATGCCTCTGACTTTATTAGACTCTGGCTGGGAGGAACTTGGTTGTTACTGCTTTGATTGACCAGATTTGACATTTACGGATTCCCATAAAAGAAGAAGAAGATGGAGAAGAAGAGGAAGATGACAGAGTACATTTTAGGAGTTTGTAAAGGTAGTCCTAAAGGGCATGTGGATGAATTTTACATTTCCTTTGTTTAATCCTGCCTGATGTATACAGCGAATAAATGGGGATATCTTGTCTGAGCTTCTTGCCCTTCTGGAGATTCTCAATTTAAATGTTAATAACTTTGTTATCAGGAAAAGGGAGGTGGCATAACTTAGGTGTGCATGTCATTATCCAGAACTTGCCCAGCTCTAATTGTCCCACCGATCTGAAGGCACGGAGATATGTTCTTGTTGTGTAGAGCTTTGAGAAGTTTGAGGTTTCTTGGGGATTTTTTTAATGGTAGAACTGGTAGATCATTCTTTCTGGCTCCTTGTTCTTTCATTCATACCTATCCTTAACTTTTTAATTAATTAAAATATTTATTCCTCGTAACAGTGACATGAATCACATTGGCCAAAGCCTGGAAATGCAAAGAAAATCCAAATATTGAGGAGTGATATTATGAACTGTCAGCAATGAAAGTATTGGGACATTCTGACACACAGACTCAAAGAAACAACGGACTGATGAATGGGCTTCCATTCTGACTTTTCTATATAGTAGCAGGGAAAAATAAATCCTTAGATATGGCCAGATGTGATATTTAGGAATTGGTTGATTTGTAAAGGGTCTATAAATATCACATGAAACTCCAGAATAATATACAGGCACACAACAACAAAGAGAACAAGGTGACCTTTTCTTCCCAATCTTTTTTTGGGAAGATTTTTTCAGAAGGGATGTGCCAATGCCTTGCTTTGCTGAGAAAGTGCAACTAGTCCAAGGTCACAATTTCTCAGCTTCAGGTCAAGGCATTCACCACCCCCACCCCCATATTGGGTTTTAATGGCTGGGTAAGATTGAAACTCTGGTGTCCCACAATCATAGTCTAACGTTCAAATCACTACACTATTCTGGCTTGTTGTAGACAGAACATATAGGGAATTATACTTGGAAGAAGGAGGTGTTGGCACACTGAATGAAATCCCCAGTACCATTTTTATTTCAACGGAAAGTCACAAAATACATGGTGTTAGTTTTCAAATCCCATTGGTTTCTTCGTCTGGGAAAAAAAACGTACAGGGGAAGAAAAGTGGCTTTGTTAAAGTCACAGGTCAGACTCTCGCTTGAGCGGTTTGCTCAAATGTTGTGTCTTCATCTTGACTGGCCCAGCAGGGCTTCATCCTGCTTCTCATGTGGGCGGTCATGGTGTGTGCTTGGGTAGAGAAAGCAACCTCCCCGACACAGCATGCTGGTTGGCTTTTCTGATCTATTTAGAGTCTCCATTTTGACAGTAGGTGAGAATTCTTTCTTCCACAATGGTTGTGTTGTGATTCCAGCTGTGACAAATTTGATAGCCGCAAACACCAACAGCCTGTTTGAAAAGCAACAATTATGTCTTGAAGCACACTGCTTATTTTAAGAAATTAGACTCATTTAAATACGTCGCGAAACAGTCTTTGACTAAATGGCAGCCTTTCCTCCTCAATTAAAACCCTACTTTTCCCCCACATTTGAATGTGCAGAAAAATGTAATTTTAGCTTTTTTCCCCCAAAATTTATTTTAGGTTCTATAGCGGTCTGTTCAAAACAGTCTCCGTTTCCCACCGGTGTTCCTGGATCTTTGTCGCGTACTTTTCAGCATGCCAGTCCATGTGATATAACAAGTCTTCTCATATTTTTTAAGACTTAATCTGTCTCTGCTTCTATGGACTGTGCATCTTTGGTTGAATTATAAAGCTTTGGAGCACAACCCACATCACAGCATCTTCTGTGGCTTTGTCAGCTCCTATAGCTGGCTTCCTATACTCAGTGCTGAGCACTTGCTCATTAGTATTCATGCATTTTAATTTAGCGGGTCTGAGCCTTTGGTCCTTCAGATATTTCGGACCACAGCTGTCAGAATTCCTGGCTATTGACCATGCTGGTGCAGGCATCTGGTACCGGAAGACCAAATGCTGAGAACTAAGGCCATTTCTGCCCTGCACTGTTATAGTGCTATTATTCCCCTTTCAACCGCCTGTGGAATTCTGGGGTTTGCAGTTTTCTGAGGCCAAAGAACTCTCTGGCTGAGAATTCTAAATGCCTCCTCTCTAAACTGCAAAGTCCAGGATTCCATAGGATGTGGAAAGTGGAATAAGAGCGCTATAACAGTGTAGTGTGGAAATGGCCTAAATCGAACTGCTATTCAAAAGTAATGCAACCCATTGCAATGGAGAACAGCAGTTGATTCTATGGGGACTTGGGCCCTTTCCACACCACCCTCCCAACTCACCATGGGGATGAGAGAAGACAGGACTATGACAATGCTTCTCTATGACATAGTCATGATCCTATCCTTCTCCCGTTCTCCAAGTGGCGCAATCATGGATTAAATCATTGATGGGTTTTGTCCATCAATGACCTGTGATCACACCACCATCACGGAGTTACCTGTCCTGCAGAAGCCTGGGAAGCACAATGGCTGAACTTCCTGCCCCAGCATAGCCCGGGAAGGTACATGGCTGTGCTGTGGAACGATAATGTGTGGCCATCATGCTTCCTTTGCTATGCAGCCAGTTGATATGGAGAGGAGTGATCCCATTGTGCTCCCCTTCCGGCAGAGCCAATGCCAGGATCCCCACCAGATTACTCTGCAAAAAGGTAGGTTGCAGAAACTAATGCAACAAAAACTTATCAGGATTAATGCTGATTCAGGCCTACGTTTGGGCAAAGGTTAGGGCCGTATCTACTAGGAAAACTCTGAGTAATTTTCAGTAGATTAGCAAGCTCCCCCGCCCCCTATTTACATAACCTTAACAATACAAATAAAATTGCATTACAGTTTTACCATGACTGGCTCTGTGCTAATTGCTTATCTCTCAGGCTCTGTGCTCCTTGCCTATAAAACTATGAATATTAATTGGCTGTCTTTGACCCAATCTTTTGTGTAACTCTCCTGGTCATTTTTAGAATTTTACTGTAGAAGCTTTTATTTCCTTAGTGACCTAGCCAGAGATTGGTATGTGCACATTTGGTTTACTCCGGTCTCTGAGCCAGCACTGAACATCTGGAGAGCTGCACTTGGTGGGCGTTGGAGTTCAGTCGGTTTTCTTACTGTTACAATTGATGAACCTGTTCTAAATTGGCAGGGGATCCATTGGGTGAACCTGCCCTCCAACTAAAGATGGCCAGCAATCAACGACTCCTAGGAAAAATGGTACTGTACACCCATATTTAGAACATCCCTTTAACTGCAGTTGAAGTTGGGAGGGGAGGAGGAAAGTAGAAAACACTCTGCCTCCCCTTATCAAAAACACAAGACCATTTCTTTTGCCTGATGGGCTACATCTTGTGCTTCATGTGCTTAAAATAACAAATGCCTTAGCATCAGCTGGAACCTTCTCACTTCTTTAAATTATTGATTGAGCATCTAAAAAGCACATCCTCTCTCTCTCTCTCATTCTCTTTCTCTCTCATATTCCAGATCATTTAAGTATTTCAAGATCTGGAACAGGGATGGGAATCGTATGGCCATTGAGACATTGCACTGCAAGTCCTAACCAGCACAGCTAATGGTTTCAGAGTGCTGGAATTTGTAGTCCATATGTAGGGCTGCATGCTTCCCACACCTGAACTAGAAACCGCTGTATGCAAGAGCCTTTCCTCCTTCTCCTTCACATTGGCTTAGGAAACTAGAGGTTTTCCAGATGATGTAGGAAAGCAATCCCAATCATCCCTGACCATGTACTAATGGGAATCAGCATCCAGGGGCATTTGGAGGGCCAGAGGTCTGCCACTTTTGCCCTGGATGGAATTAACTTCTCTCTCATTGCAAATGATGGGAGGGAATTAAATTGTAGCTGCTCTAAGGCTAGCATAAGTCCAATCTTCTGCTGGGGACAGGTGTGGAGGCCTCGCTTGGATCCCATTCCCCAACAAATGGCATGCCTCCAACACATCTTTTATTATTTATATATGATCGTATTTTCATGAGGTTTTTCTCTGTGAATATTGTCATAAGCCTCCCCTTGCTTTTCCTCTTTTGTAAGCCATTGATCAAAGAACAGAGGGCTAGCCCAACCAGGAGTTTTCAGCTCCTACACATGACCTACGTGCTCCCCAAGGCCCTTATCTTCATCTTTCCCAGAAGGGGAGACAGTTATGAGTAAACCAAGTAACAAGCTATTATTTTACCACTTCCTTCACCCTGGGGGAGAATGCACCTTGTATGTGTGCCAGATAGCCAAAAGCATTCCAAAATTCAACAGAGGATTTGAGAAAGTTTTATTCTAAAATAAGAAACTTTAAATCAGGTGTTTAAGTATCTTGGAGCATCCTTCCCCAGGCAATAGTTTAAGAAGCTGCAAGGCTACAAGAAGAAAGTTGTCTCTGAAGACACCTTGGAACTGACAACAAGCTAGGCAACATAACAAAACCCCCCGATGTGCTTGACTGAAACGTTCCCTTGACAATAACGGAGAGGCAGACCTTCTGTTCTCCACTTTTTTGCAGAAACAGAGTCTGATCAACATTGACCGACTTTCTCATGCCAAAGATTGGCACCCAAACTGGAACAGAAGAGAGCCAGAACCCATCCTCCAAGCACAAAGAAAGGAAAACTTTTATACCGCTGCACATCTGTAATGTACCAGAACTAGATTTGCGCAGTTATCTCTTGTCATCCTATGCAGGCTTCTGTTGCCCTAAGCTACAAGTAAAACCCTTCCAAACTTCTCAGTGGTGGTTACTTCGCTACTGATAATGAAATGGAAATGTTATAGCCTGTGTTTTGCCACCCTTTGTTACTGGTTCCTACAGGACCAGGAAGGAGAGCAGCCTCTGCATGCAATGATATCCCTATAGACCAGTGGTTCTCAACCTGGGGGTCAGGATCCCTTTGGGGGTCGCACGACCCTTTCACAGGGGTCGCCTAAGACCTCGCTTCAAGCCCTTCTCAGGTTGAGCTTCTGACACTATGATAAGGGTTGGGGGTCACCACAACATGAGAAACTGTATTAAAGGGTCACGGCATTAGGAAGGTTGAGAACCACTGCTATAGACCAACTTAACTGACAACAGAAGTAACATCTGAGACAAAATGTGAGCCTGTGACTCTAACATCATCACTTTTCTTCTGATGGAGAAGCTAGTGAAACTTCCAAAGCTTGCATGATGTATTTGGTGCTTTTTTGTTGGCCCAATAAAGGTTTCACCATTTTGTGAATTTTGGATTTTGTTGTATTTTGCTGCATTGCCAACATGGCTATGCCTGAATATGTTTGCTAAACTGGATATTCCTTGACTCATTCTCACAAGAGACTGCGTGAGTGACTTAACACTAAGCCACCTGAAACATTTTTGACTGCAGTCAAATGGCAGGAAAAGAATTTTCTGAGTAAAACAATAACCCGGTCAACATCTGGATCTAGAATTGCGTGCATTAGCGGAAGCCCAAATGCCAGAACTCTGCCAACCTCTAGAGCTTGCAGTCATGATTTTTTTTTCTAAAAACCTAAAGATAACAAGTCATAAGCAGGGAAATATCCTGTAACCAGTAAAGTAACAAGGATTCTGTGAAAGAATATTTCAGAAGCAGTGTTATAGCTATAAAGAGAGATACTTTATTGATATACTGGCTTCTAGTTACTTCCAGATTTTCCTTCTGAAAGGATATTTTCAGAGGTACTTGGACAAGAATTTTCTAAGTGATATGCCATTTTGCCACCAAGCCTAAAGCTTTGTTCACAAAGAAAAAAAAAAGAAGAAGAAAAGGAAAAAAAGAAAAAGAAAGAGAAAAGACTCAGAAAGTAACAAAGAACTATCACATACCTTCCAATATTTCAGAGATGAAAACCGGGATAAGTGCAAGCAAACAACATCAGAATATGAGCAAGAGGGCAGAAATAGTTAATGAGGAAGGATAGGTAGGTCAGGAGAGCTGCAGCAACTTGTTTTTGCCTGAATCTACAGGGAAGCAGAAGATTTTCCCCTCTTCTTCTGCTGGAAGTAACTAGAAGCCAGTATATCAATAAAGTACCTCTCTTTATAGCTATAACACTGCTTCTGAAATATTCTTTCACAGAATCCTTGTTACTTTACTGGTTACAGGATATTTCCCTGCTTATGACTTGTTATCTTTAGGTTTTTAGAAAAAAAAATCATGACTGCAAGCTCTAGAGGTTGACAGAGTTCTGGCATTTGAAGATAAGTGCAAATTACTTTTTCCCTTTGAACTCCATTTGCAGCAATGGAAGGAAGCTGAGGAGAAAGGGGGAAAGTGGGAGGAGGAGAGATAAACCAGGTCATTTTATAAGCAACTGGAAAATGGAAGAAAAGAGAATTAATTGGGACTGTCCTTGCCAAATTGGGACCGTTGGAGGGTATGGCATCAAATAGAGCAATTGCAATGAGTTCTTTTATTCAGCATTGGGACAAGTGACAGCAATGGTATACAATGTGCTCTCCATATATGAGGAGATTCTATTCCAGGAACCTTTGGGGGGGGGATGCCATTATCATCAATGGATGCAATGGGTGCATGCCCAGCACACCCATTGATGAAAATGGAACACTAGGTTTTGCAAGATCTCACATTCATGTGTGCTGAGGTTGCATTAGCAGAGGGCGCCCTGTATTATTCAAAGACTGTAGCAAGAATGCATCGGTGGGCACTGATGATGTCAAATGCATTGTACATTAAACATCTACCACCATTGCTTAGAATATGTCAATCATTTTTTTAAAAGGAAAGTCTAACAAAGAAGCTTTTATTTTATTGCATTGTATTTATTCCCTGCCTTTCTCTTGACATTGACCTGAAAGTGGCTTGTGCCATGAATTAAAACATGATGCACTTAAAATACCAAAGAGTAAACAAGTTAAAAGCCAACTAAATAAACTACTGGCATTTTCCAAACTCTGCAGTTCCACCTCCACATATGCAGGTTTAACCTTTGTGAATTTGATTATTTCTGAGGTGCACGTGTGCCTCCCCCGCCATTTTCCTCCCTTGTGTTTTGCCAGGCACAGAGAAGGAAGGCAAGTGCACCCAGGCAAAAGGCAAGGGAATGAGGGGGAGGCACACATGCCTTCCTTCTCCCCTCT
This sequence comes from Ctenosaura bakeri, assembly GCA_948474755.1. Taxonomy (NCBI): domain Eukaryota; kingdom Metazoa; phylum Chordata; class Lepidosauria; order Squamata; family Iguanidae; genus Ctenosaura; species Ctenosaura bakeri. The sequence goes on along the minus strand of CAOLHI010000051.1, from coordinate 1,091,566 downwards.
AAAGCTCCCCACTCCCATTCCCCTGGCCCTGAGAACACCTGCCAAGGCAAAAGACCAGCATTGGCTAGGACTGGGTTGAGACATGCTAGAGCTAGATTAAAATGTTTCAGGGAGATGAGAAAAGCAACATTTAATCTAGCCCTAGTACGCTAGAACTTGTACCATGGCAAAAGGGAAGGGAATGGGAGAGAAGGCTTGTGTGAGCCTTCCTTCTCTTCCCTGGTGCTCCCCACAGCATTCCCTTGCCTCTGACCCTGGCATGCAAAAGGCAAAGGAATGGGAATGGAGAGTCCCAGAAGGGAATGAGAGGGGGAATGTGGGAGGGGGAGTTATTTGCAGTTTTCCCACCTTTGCAAAGGTTCTGCACTCTGAACCTTCGTGAAAGTGGAGGGGCCACTGTATATGCAAACTCATTCACATCCCTGTCTTGTGAGTTCTGCTGGTGCTACAAAATGCTGTTGAGGCATGCTAGTTTACCCTCTAGGGAGCTTTTCTCTATGTTTGGGAATTAGCATGTTAGGAGGGAAAAAAATGGAACATCCAGGAACAGCCTGGGCACTTCCTGCATGGTAGACCTGATCTGTGTCTTCTGAATCTCGTATATACATAAGAAATATAAACAGGCTTTTTGTTTTGTTCGTTATTTAAGTTATTGAAGAGATGGCCATTCCTAATTTTCAGTACTTGAAAAAACTCCCTTGCTGACAAGCAGTTCGAGTTTTCCTTTGTGTAAAAAATAATTGAAACCCACATAAATAATAATTTGATCTTTAGGGGTTTTAAAAATCTAACTTTTCTTTGTGGGTGTTCCAGGCCATCAAACCTCAACTGCCTTTGCTTTGTTTGCTTTGATAGATAAATCTTGCAGGCACTGATTGTGTATCCCCATTGCGGTGCTGAAATAGTGTTGTTTTAAATCTGTTATGCTCTTTCTTTGTTTTGTTTTTTTCTGCCTTTTGCATAGCATCATATCTTAGCAGCCATCATAGTTCCTTTATCCCTATACCCCATGCAACCCTGTAATTAGTTGTGGCTGTAACTTTCAATAATTTGTGTTCGTAGCTTGGATATCAAGGGATAAGAGAGAGAAAAGTTTGGACTAAGCATGATAAGAAAATAAGAACAATAGCAAGGTTCCTGCAGACTGTCTGGAAATTTACTTGTGAAAAATAACAGTTATCGCTCCAAGCCCTCCAGAGTAATCAGAACTCCATTTTCAAAAGTAGCTAAATGACTGGCTTTTTAAAAGGCATAATGTGAGTGCTGTAGATCAACCATTCTCAGTCTTTGGTCAGCTAGCTGTTTGAGACCTCAAGCTTCCAGAATCTGTTACCATTGGTCAAGCCTATGGAGTTGAAATCCAGAACAGCTGGAGGAGCAAAGGCAGAGGAATGGCTGGCTTGCTAAAAATTGCCGGGCTGTGCAACAAAGCATACTTTCCTTTCGTCTACTCCTTGTTGCCTCAGTACCTGCAACAGAGCACAAGGCAGCAAAGCTGGAAATATGTGATGTTCTGCCTCCCCCATTTAGTGTGGAGATCCCCATCCTATAACTATAAAAACTGCTTGAAATATACAGTGATGGCTCAAAAGAAGGGAATGTGTCCCTTGTGGATATGCAATCGCCAAGTAACTTAGTCATGCCTTTGATATTGGTGATGGGAATTAATTACAAGGAACTCCTTGCTTGTAAGGAATTATTTTCAGCCTCTGATCATGACTTTGGGAGCCACATCTAGAATGCCGCCTACAATTGTCCTTCCTGAAGCCTCCACCATGCAGTTCACCACATATGGAGTCCTTCTGCAACCCAGTGATAAAATGCTCAAAGTGGTGGGGAAAACATAAGAGAGGGGAAAGCTAGCAGGAAAAATGAACCATGTGGTGGGTTGGGGAGGAAGTTAAGGGGATATTTGAGCATGTTTGTACATGCAGTGGGTTTAGCGCATGACTTTGGAAAGATTTTCACCCAAGCTTTGCACTCATTCATTTTTTAAAAAATTTTAAAAAGATTTTTAAGGTCTTTGGGATTTAAGGGGTCACAGAAATGTACCCCCTCAATGTTTCACAGATGAAATCCAGAACATGTGTGGCAAAGCAATGCTGTACTGCAGTCAAGATGGCAAAAGTTGCTAATGAGGAAGAAAAGACAAGCTAGGAGAAGCTGAAACAGTTTGCTTGGGTCTCTTGGGAAGGGCAAGACATTGCCCCCAACCCTCTTTTTTCCCCACAGAGTTGGTTAAGTACAAATAATTTTTGCGCTTCAAACTCCGTTTGCAGCAATCGAGATAGCTGAGGATAAAGGGGGAAGTAGAAAGAGAAACTGGGATGCTTGAAAAGCAATTGGAAAAGTGGAACGACAGAGGATTAATCATGAACGTCCCTGCCAAATTGGGGTGGTTGGAGGGATTCAAAAAGTGGGTTTCAGGGACCAGCTGCAGCTTTCCCACTCTTGGAGCAGAAAAGTAAAATATTCCAGAACTGAAAACTCAAAAATGCTCACTATTTCCTCCTAGCAGCAACATAGGTTGGCTGATTTGCCTACTTCCATTCCATATTGTTGTTATTCATGGCCAGAGGTGCTCTGCTCACCCTTTTAAAAGATGTGTTTGTGTCTCCTTCTAGAGCAGGCAGTATTAGGGTGGGAGCCCCCTACAGATGTATGGGCCTCTAATCAGCTCCATTAAGGAATGAAACACAACCGTGCTGGAGATAATGAGAGAACACTGCAAGGTCGAGTCACCAGCATGCCAGCATTTGCTTAAAAACCAAGGAACATCTTGGCTCTGGTGATTCATAAAGGCAGAGTCTGAAATGAGGCAATATTCCTTTCAAAGCTTCTCTCTCTGCTGGGGAGCCTGCCTGGTTTGCAATGAAAGATGGAATGGCAATTGACAAATTGTCTCTGGCGCCTGGCCCTTGCCAAAAGCAGATCTGAAAAATAGTCTAATGCAATGCCTTCAATACCTTGTTGGTATTGTTTCCGTTGTTGCTGATGCTTTACCTGTTTATACCAACCTAGAGATAACTAATCCACTTCTACATTTCACAGGTGAAAACTGGGATGTGTGTGGTCAAGATGGCCAAAGTTATTAATGAGGAAGGACACACATGCTAGGAAAGGCTGTAGCAGTTTGCTTCTGCCTGAGCCTACTGGGAACCGCAAAATTCTGTCCCCTGCTTCTCCCCTGCTGATTTAATTGAGTACAAAGTGCAAAAGCACTTTGAACTCAGTTTGCAGAAACTGAAATAACCTGAGGATAAAGGATGGGTGTAGAAGGAAGAGAACCATTTTCATACTATCCTGTTATAATGTTCTTATTCCACTTTCACCATCCTATGGAGTTTGGGGTTTGCAGATTAAGGAGGGGCATGGACTCCCTAAACTACAGACCCCAGAATTCCATAGGATGTTGAAAGTGGAATAACAACACTATAAGCTTGTAGTGCAAAAATGGCCTGGGACATTTTTTTAAAAAATGGTTGAAAAAGTGGGATTACAGAGGATTCATCGGGACTGTCCCTTCCAAATTGGATGGTTGGAGAGTATGCTAAGACAGTCTGATCACACCATGTCACACGCAATGTAAAACTGTTAGGGATTTGAATATTATGGAGGCAGCCGTATTGGTCATAAAACAAACAAGCAAAACATATCCAAAATTTATCTTTTGGTAGTGCCTATACTGGGCCAACCAAAGGGCATAAAATCCGTCATGCCAGCTTTTGAAGCCTCACAGGCTTCTTCATTAGGCAGCAATAAGAGAGAGACAGAGAGAGGTGATTTAAAAGCAATCAAACAGCCCTTCTCACAAGTTTGTTCTGGATCCCAGAAGGATGCAGTTAATCACTAAAAATATGTATTTATTAGAGTTATTACAAACAGAATTTAATAGATCATCTAAAAATTAAAATGTTTTGGCTTCTGCCATCCTCGTTTGCTTAAAATAAAAATGAACTTACAGCCACAGTAGCAGTTTGAGAGCACTCCATTCTCAACATTCTTAAGTAGGTGATGTATTATCACCTAGGCCCTTTTTGCATGGCATTTGCCATGCGAAAGGGCCTCTGGAGCATCGCACGATTGCGAGGAGCTGTCCATATGACATCCTTGCAATTGCATGATGCTGCTGGGGCTGGCAGGTGCCGATCTCGCAATATTTCATTTTTGGCTTGTAACTGAAAATGGTGCACGATTGTGCATTGCTCCAAGGCCCTGCGTGCACTTACCATGTGTGCGGAGCCTCCAGAGCCACGGTGCTCATGCTTCCTGCCTCAGTGCAGCCTGAGAAAATCTCAGGCTGCACTGCGGAAGGAAGAGGTGGAGCCCTTATTATGCCTGCCTGCCAGCAGGCATCAACTGGGAGCTGAAGCAGCAGGGATGTGAGAGCCTCTTGCAAGAGGCTGCTCATGTGATCCCCATGCCCCAGCACCAAGAAAAGGTAAATTGTGAAAAGGGCCCTAGATTGAGACCATGTGCTGTTCTTGTCTTGAGTCTATGGATTCAGATTTTTTTTTCTTTTTGTCTAAAGTGCTTGCATGTGGTGTCACCTCAGTTCTGAAGAGGGACAAATCAGACTGCAAGTTGCTCACAGAAGAGTGTTGAGAGTTCTAGATTTTCCTCTCTTGACCTTGTGCGTAGACTCCTAACAACTTGAAACAGCTCCTCTGGCCAACTCCTTACAGATGTGATAGAAACAGAGGAGATTTGCCTTTGCTGCCTGTATTGCCAGAGTACGCCCTCAAATAAGCTTTAGCCTGATTTTGATCTGACCCAAGTTTTCTGCCAACATCACTGTAGTCACCTTCTCACTTGTTTCATTGCTGCCAGCTATTAGAAATGCAGAAGATTGGTTTGGCTCCATTCTGAGAAGGACGATGCTTGGGAATCATCACGTCCACCACCCTGGTTATTTCCCTATTCCATAAATTGGCCAAGACTTTGATAGAATCAGCTGCCAAGGTAGCACAAAACTCCCAGAGAGCCAGGAATACATCTGGATCCGTAAGCCTGCTGGGTGGACTATTTTCATGGGTCCTCTTCCCTTCAGAGGTTCTCAGTCCCAGCAAGTCTAATCCCTACCAGATGGTGATCTGTCTGTGACAATGGAACTATTGACAGGTCCTCTACTCCCAGATCACTTGCACCCCAACTACAGAAAATGAAATCCAGAAAATGCCCACCAGCATGAGTGGGGCTGGATACCAGTTGTGATAGACCCATGGTTGTCATGGCAGACATGAAGTTCTGACTCTCTCCTAACAGGGCAGTCTCAACATCAATATTGAAGTCCTTCAGCCCTATAAGCCAAGGGGATTCCAACAGCAAGATCACCTTGGCCAGCTCAGGAAGGGAGACTGTTAAGCATCAGGGGAGGCTGTGTACCAGCAAAATCTCTAATCTGTCCTGGCCACCTGGCTTCAGGTATGCACACTTGAACTCAGAAAAATGTGGGAAAGGCCACCTGGTCAGGGGGATGGGATCTTAATAGACCACTGCAACTCCACCTCACCTCCCCACAGATCTCTTCTGCTGCTCGAACACAGAACCCTGAGGGACAGGGCCAAGAGAGATTAACCTGCCCCCAGCCTCTTCCAGCCAGGTCTATGTGATACATGCCAGGTTGACACAATGATCCAAAATGAAGCCCTGAATGGCAGCCTCTTTTCTCATAGACTGACACCAGAATCCTGTTGGTTAGTCCCAGCTAGTGTAGACACATTCAATCCATTGTTGAATGATAAGTCAGCACATGGGTCAATCCAGTTGATTCAACAGCTCCGCTTTAGGCAACATTAACAGATTTTAGGCCTATGTGAAAAAGTTACACTTGTGGGACACTGCTTATGCTGCTGTGAACCGAATGCAGCTGTTGTACGATGGCTAAGAAGTGCAGCCACATGTGTAAAGGCGCTAACACTTGTGTATAACACCAACAAAGTTACGACCCTAGTCTTCTGTATTTGGTGCATTATAGCTACTGGTGGTCATACGAACCTTTTCTCAACTCTAATCCATTGGTGCTTCTGTTGTCCTGAATGACATTGTCACACAGCCAAATCTGATTGGCTACTTGACAGAATCCCTAGTAAAAAAGAAGTCAATTTAAAAGGTGCTGAACCAGCAACCTATCAGGACTGTCAATATATGTTGAACTGACTCAAAAGGTCTTGGCAGAGTTTAGAGAACTTTATGCCACTGATCTACCCATTCATAAAAAATTTCCTGTTCATCCATGGTATTAAGAGAGGCTAGCATGATTTAGTGGAAGGACAATAGCAACATGTTGGAGTTCACACTTTGCATCCAGAAAAGCTCAGGTTTAAGCGGTCAGGATCTCTACAGTGAGTTGTGAAACATCCTTGCTTGAATCACTGGAGAGACACTTTCAGTCAGTACAGACCAGCCTGATGATCTCTCCAGATGTTTTGACACTCACCAGCACTAGACACAATGGCTGGTTAGGAATACTGGGAGTTGTAAGCCGGAACCTCAGTTAGATAAGGTGGGTGTAGAACTTAGTGCACATGCTGCAACATGTCTCAAATGAAAATGATGGCACAGGTGGCCAAGCAAAAGGTATTAATGAAGGAGAACAGACAGGATGGGAGAGGCTGCAGGAATTTCCTTTGGCCTGAGCATACTGGGAAGGAGAAGACTGAGATTGTCTGTTGACAGGTCAGTAGAGTTGGAACGTATGTCAGTGGGCCAGTGGTATGGGCCAGTGCACAGATGCTATTGTTGCTTCTCTTGTTATTTAAGGACTTTTCTATTCCTTTATAATAAATGGGTCCCTTGCATTCTCTCCGTCTGTGTGTGTGTGTGTCTTTCTCTCTCTCTCCTCTCCATCTTTCTTCCTATGAGTCTTAAGAGTTTTGCCATATCTTTTGAAGTGCAAAGGGATAAACAGCCCAGCTGCCTTTTGCTTCTGGAGACAAAGACACATTTGCCAGGAGAGTGGGCATTTTTCTGCTTATCTTTGCCATTATGTCCTGTGTGGTGGGTAATATTGTCAGTGTAGCATCCTATTTCAATAAACATTCAAGCAGATGCCCTTATATATATATTTCCTGCTCTCTCTCTCTCTTTCTCTTTTTCCATTACAAGTTCAGATTAAAGCATCTCCCAGGGGGTACTTAGAACCCAGCTTTCTCCACGTGCATTTTCTTCTCCTACTACTTTGTCAAGCTATAGGGGAAAAAAGGGGGGGGACGGATGGGAGAGAGAAGATTTTTATTACTTAAATGAGCTCCCAGCTAGTGTAGCTTAATATACTAACTAATTGATTTTTAAGGCTGGGAAAGCAGTGAAGTTTAATAGCGTTTGCCGAGTCAGCTAGAAAATAAAGAGGAAATTGCTTCCAGACATGAATGAAAGAGACCCATTTGCTTCAAGTACAAATGTGGGCACTGGGCACCATACCGATTTGCTGTACTCACTTGCTTAAAATATTCATAGCCCATTTTGTACAGGAGCTCAAGGCACCTTGCAACATTTTTTTCTTATCGAAAACGAAAGTATTGGCAGTGGGCTGCACTGTAAAAAACGGTAGCCTCACTATTGTGAGCACTGGAGAACTTGTGTCCTTCTAAAAGTTGAAGAACTCCAGTTCCCATCAGTTCCACCCATTCTGGTCAGTGCTGGGGGATGATGGGAGGATTAATTCAGCCAAAAAAGTCTGGAAGGCTGAAGGTTTCTCACCTCCATCTTAGAAATCGTTATACATGGGAGGCTGGGAAAATGAACTCTTAGGCCTCAGCAAGTCCCAGGTTCTTGGGGAAGTGGTGGTGGAACAGATCATGTTCCAGAATTGTTGAGAGGGAACAGGTGGAGCTGCCATTGCTGGCTGCCTTTCCACAGGGAATAAAAAAATCAAGGCATGTGGTGAGGGACTCAGCTTCTGTACCAGAAAGCTCTAGTGCTATATTGTCAAGGGAATGCAGTAGAGAAGTCTATGGTCCTTTCTGCAGGATGTTGTCATCCCGCATTAGAGATGGGAGAAGGCTAGTCCTAGATGACACTTATGCGCAGCATCATCTGTGTCCCATTGTTCTCCCGCTTCCAGGCAGCGCAGTCACACTGCAAATCATTGACGGGTTCTTCCTGTCAATGACCAGTGATTGGGCAGCCCTCCCACACACCCCTCCTGTACTTACCTGAGCTGTGGAGGGTCAGAAAGCATGATGGCCATGCTTTTTGTCCTAGCACAGCCTGGGACAGTACCTGGCTGTGCTGCAGAAGGAAGAGGCATGGCCATTGCGTCTCCTCCATTCACAGAGGCAGCTGGTGCTCCTGTAATGCTCCCCTTCCAGGTGAGGCTCTACCGAAATCCCCACGGGACACCTCCAGGATCCAATAACGTGCAGAAAGAGCCTATGTCCCTCACCAAACTACAAATCCCAAGACTCCATGGGATAGAGCCAAGGCAGTTAAAGTAGTATCAAACTACTACAATTCATAATGTGGTTTCACGATTCACAATCACAATATGGATACACTTCCTTATCGCATGTTTAAGAACCAGTGGTGATGGTTGACAGACAGATAGACACTTTATTTCAGTCATTGACCAATAAAGTGGTGATGGTTGTTGGGCACCAGCATCAAGACAAGAGCCATGCAAATTTTAATGGACTGATCGCTAATCAGAGATCAGGACGGTTGGCTCTCATCACTTAATTTTGCCTCTGAATAATCTTTTCTTGATCTTTTATGCAACACCAGTCTCTGTTATCTTTGGGAATCTGTTTGTAGATCACAGACTCATTAAATATTCCTGTTTTTAGTAGGATGTGCAATCCTCTCCCCTACCTTCAAATATTGGCTGCTAATGAGCTGTGAGGGGAAAAAAATCAGCTTCAGTGCCAAACCAATTTGGTTAAAAGGCTGAACTCCCCCCCCACACACACACACCGCCAATATTACTACTTGATCTCTCTCCACACTTCTACAATGAAGGAAACAGGTGTAAATCACAGAAGCTGTTGAAAGGGAAGGGAGCTTCCTCTCTGATGACATTTCAGATCTTTGGATATCTCCCCTGCCTGGTGTAGTACAGCTGCTCTCCTTATTTACATTTTTATGTGTTTTTTTAATATATATTTTTATCATCCATATGTTGGGTTCCCAATTCTATTTCATCAATGGAGCTGAGCCATCAGATTTGGGAGCATATTTTCTCAGAGTTGCTGGTGTTCCCATTTGTGTGCCGAGTTGGCCATCGTTCTCCCTCGCCTCTCTTTCTCATGTCTTCCAGTGCTGAAGAATACTGTCCTGTGGACAGTCAAAAAGCACTTGCCAGCGCACCTTGGGCGAATAACAGCTGCTTCCAGACAACCAAGCAATAAAGCTTTTGCAAGTTGAAAGGAGTGTCTATGTGCACTTGTGAAATATTGCAAGGGATTTACTCATCTGTTCATGAGCAGATGAGCAAACAAGTTTCAGGGATTTATTTGGTGTATGTGTATATGTGTGTGTGCATGTGTGCGTGTGTATATGCACTACATACTATATAAAAGTCAAAGTTTGTGAGTTAGTCTGTGTCAGGCAGGTGAAGACCTCATATGATTGGCTGTGTCAGGCAAGAAGACCTCATATGATGGCCTGTGAAGATTCTATGGAATCCTGGGGTGGGCAGTTCAGGGAGGGGACTTTAGAATTCTCAGCCAGAGAGCTCTTGGGCCTGGCCTGTTGCTATGGAGATGAGGCCTAGCAGCAGGGAGAAGGAGGGCAGCGTATTCCTTCAGAAACCAAACCTCTGTATATTAACAACTCTGAATACAGATTGGATTGGGGAATAAGGAGAAAAGTTACAGGTCCTGGACAAGACAGTTTGGGGAATTAGAGACACAGGAGCTCAAATCTTTCTAACAAGTATTAACTATGAGAAAATAAAATCCCGGGCAACACCGGGTATATACACTAGTCTGTATTTATATATGTGTATGTGTATGTGTATATATCTCTGGGCATTCACTGGCCTCCAAATGGCATGGCTTTCTTTTCCCAATGGAAGCAAACATAACCATCCTCAACCACATTTTGTGTATGGATCAAGTAGGTTTTGTATGGGGGCAATTCTATACCGCAAGGTGCCATTAACATCTACATGAAACCACTTGGAGACGTCATGTGGATGAATGGGGCAGAGTGCTATCAGTATACTGATGACACCCAAATATACTTCTGTGTGCCTTCAGTAATAGCATCAGCTAAGGACTGTGTGTCTCCACTGAATGAATGCCTAGAGGAAGTAATGGGTCAGATGACAAACTGAAACTGAATTCAGACAAGATGGAGGTGTTAACTGTCAAGGATCCTAACCTGGGTTTGGAGATGTGTCAACCCATCCTGGATGGGGCTACACTCCCCCTGAAAGACTTGTGTTCACCGCTTGGGGATGTTCAAGGATTCCTCTCTGCAAATGTCAATTCAGGTAGATATGATGGTCAGAAGTGCTTATCAGCTTTGGCTGTTATGCCAGCTATTCTTCTTCCTAGAATCAGAGGACCTCAAGTCCATCCTCAAGGATGGACTTCTGCAACATGCTGTACATTGGCATACCAATTTACCAAGTTTGGAAACTTCAGTTCGCTCAAAGCATGGCAATCAGATTGGTTACTGGTACATCTAGAAGTGACTATATTGCACTAATATTAAAATCACTCCACTGGCTGCTAATTACCAAAGTAGAAAGTGTAGATTGTTACCTTTAAAGCCCTACATGGTTTGGGTCCAAGTTACCTACAGAATTGCTTTCTCTTGTACAATCCATCCTGTTCGCTGAGATCCTCTGGAAAACTTCTGCTTCAGTTGGCCCAAACTAGACTGACTGTTACCCAAAGAACATTTCTTTTGGCTAGTCTTAGACTCCTACCATCTTGAGAGGTACTGCAGAAGGCAGAAGAGGTTTCTGGGAGTGGTATGGGCTTCTGGGATGCTTCTGATGAGTATTTTGGGGTGTTTTCATGCATTATTATGTGGGTTTGGGATTGAAATTGTGCCATTTTTATTTGGGGGGATTGGAGCCATTTCTAGGGGAATTGGGAGCTTTCAGAGACCCCCAGGGCAAGGCTTCATGGGTCACAAAGGTGGGTTGAAGCAGTACATGAAGCTTATGAGCCACATTATGTCCACCTCTGTTCTATCCACATTGTCACTTGGATTATAGCATTGGCTAGGAGTGGTTTGAGACATGCTAGGGCTAGATGAAATATTGCTTTTCCCACCTCCCTGAGTAAGTGAGGAGGAATGATATGTACATTTCACTTTGATGCATTAATAGTCCCTTTAGCTAATATTTCTGTCTTAATACTCAAACAGGAAAACCTATTCTGTCTCTGTCTCTCTGTGTGTTTGAATGATAAGCTGTGAGCAACTGTGATTGATACTTACTCCATAGAGCTTAACAATATCACCAGGGGCTTCAGGACCTGGGATCCTATGCTGGCAACTTTATGCAGGTCTACCCTTAATCTAGAGGGCTAGAATTTTATCAATGCTACATTTGCCACCCTTTTAAGGCACTGTCTTATTCAGATTCCTTGGCAGCCTGTTCATTCTCCCTGTGTTGTTACTCTAGCGTACTCTTTAGTGCATCACCATTATCTGCTACAAAATTCTGAGTGGGTGTTTCCCATAATTATGTTTTAATTTATTCTGGTTTTGTTTTCATCTTGGTTTCTTTTCCTTTCTTTTTTGATGTTGTTATGTGCCTTCAAGTTGGGCCTGACATGCCACAATTCCATCCTGGGGTTTTCTCACCAAGATTTATTCAGAGCAGGGTTGCCTTTCCCTTTCTCAGGTTGGCCAAGGTCACCCAGGCGTTTCCATGGCCGAGCAGAGATTCAAACCCTGCTCCCTGCCAAAGTGCTAGTCCAATACCTAAACCACCACAACACAAGGGTCATAATCTTCCTTTATTATACGTGAAAGGCCCATCATCCCCACCTGGTCCTATGCTCTCCACCTCAGCAAGGGATGCAGTTTTCTTTTAATAACTTTAGGCTTTATAGCTTTTGCCTTTCTGAGTGGCCAAAGCACTCAATTGTTTTGTAAAGCTTAAAATGTTGCATATACCCTTTCTTCCCCTTTCTGAACGAGCAAATAGACACGGGCGAGAGAAAATGAAAGTAGCAAATATTTCTTGGATATACCTTCTGGCCTTTGTTAAATAAGGGAAAATGATGTCTGGGAAAATCCACTTCTCCCAGCTGATTTGGATCTAAGCTCCTTGTAAGACATCTCATCTCAATCCGCTCAAAATCTGCCATGGCCCATGGCTGATACTTTCTTCTTCTTCTTCTTCTTCTTCTTCTTCTTCTTCTTCTTCTTCTTCTTTTTCTTCTTCTTCTTCACTTGATGGCATTTCTTTCCTCTTTTCATGATTGAGATGTCAAGAGTTTAAGCAGAGCCTGGCTGTAAAAGGGGCATGAACTTTCAGAGTGGTTCATCTCAGATTTGCTTTCCTGGCTGAAGAATGAGATATCATCATTTCATTTTGCAGCCTCCGTGGCTGTCATGATGTGTTGCTAGAAATGTTGAGGAATCAGGAATCCCCGTCATGTCTTTGAAGTTTCATTGCAAAGAGTCTTCTGCCTCTTCTTGTATCTAAAGGTAAACTGTCATTGGTAAGGGAGTCCTCAAGGATTATATTCCCATGGATACAAGTTCCAGTGTCACCAATGGGTGGATGTAATTCTTTCCTATTTTGTTTTCTTGAAGGAAGCAAGTAATTTTAGCAATTTTCTTCCTGTTGTACAGTTTTGGAAAACTATTCACATTTTGCAACTTATTCTGCATAAATTTTGTGATTATTTTGGGTAGAAAACAGTACTTTCTGCACAGCAAATTGAATTTTCTATGAAGAAGATCATGTTGATATGTGAAAATATTCTTTGTTGTTTCTGTACAAAACAGCTCTATGTGAATTTTGTACAGAATAAGTCCCAGCTACAGAATTTTCTGCACAGAAAACAGCATTTGCTGTTCAGAATTTCTGTGCAGAAAACATTGTTTCTTGTACAGAAAAGGCTATTTTCTTTGCAATACAACCAGGTGCAAATTTTGTGTAGAACCAGTCCTGAATTGCAGAGATTCTCATTAGTCCAGGATTCTTCTCATCAGAGGGCCTTTCCGCACTACACTGTTATAGTACTATCATGCCACTTTCAACGTTGTGTGGAATTCTGGGGTTTGTAGTTTACTGAGGAGTCCAAGAGCTCTCTGGCTGAGAATGCTCAATGCTCCTCCCTAAACTGCAAACCCCAGGATTGCATAGGAGGTTGAAAGTGGAATAATAGCACTATAACAGTGTAGTGCAGAAAGGTCCAGAGTTTCTCACCACTTAAGAAACATCAACCATTTTTTAATATTTTTGAATAGTTTTTCCATTCCTACAATGAAGGCCATTCACCAAGGCAGGCCTGTTCCTCTGAGGCATCATAAAAACTTAACCCATTGGCTAGCAAAGCAGTCACCCGGCGCACCTGCAAATGAAGACCTGGTGGAGTGTCAGAGCAGACCTGCCAGTTGTATGAACTGGTGAAGCAGAAAGGTAGAAATGATCAGAGAGGAGAGAGGAAGAGAGTATGGAAACAGTATGTTCAGAAAGGAAGAACCATGCTGCTTTTGCGTTTTTGCTGCCAGATTCTTCTTTGAACAAGCTACCGAACTATGAAAACCAAACTTATAGATACTGGTAGTAGGACTGCTTGTGTTTTGGATGAGAATCTACAATTAATGCCTTTTGAAAAATATTGGAAGACAGCAGCGTGACTACTGAGGGTGACTGCAGAGTGAATCCATCTTAATTCAAATTAAATGACTTTAATTAACGTAATCTCCGCTTCCAGAAGTGAGTTCGTGCACCACATGTTTATCTGCATGTGTCTGATTATACTGTATTCTCACCTTGAACAATATTTTGATTAAGAATTGCAGGACGATTAGCTGTCAGTGGTATAAGATAAAGTTGAGGCCAAAGGAATTGTGTTGGAAGCAGGAAGGAGGCTTGCGTTCCTTTACACTGTTTTACATATCCTATATACTTGTTGCAAGCTAGCTTTTCAAATGTTGATTCTTCTATAGCTAAAATGGCACCATCCACATCTTCTGTTGTACTTAGATGTTGCCACTTTGGCTATATAGGAATCAGCATTTTGGGGGGGGAGAGTTGACAGTGTAGAACAGTGTGACAAGAACAACCACAGGAGAAGACCAAGATTTGCAGAAGTAAGCTCCTCCTATCCCTTAAAACAAGTAGTAGTACAGAGAAGAAAGATACTGCTCATACCCTTCAGCCATGTCATGCGTTTTGCTTATGTGGATTGGAATGAAAAACTGGATGATGTTAATAGAATCATAAACCATACAGTTGGAAGGGACCCCAAGGTTAACCTAGGTCTTTTCCACACTGGGTTTTTAAAACGGTGCAGAGCGTCCTCCAGAAAGGATGTCTACACCTGAGGGCAGACTGGGTCTGGACTACTTTGTGTAGTTCTGGACCTCAGCCCGCTCCGGAACGACCCAAAGTGGTTGTTCAGCATGCTTTTGAAAGACCACTTAAAACAGGTCTTTTAAAAGCATGGAGCGCACCACTCCATGGCCGTGCTCCAGTGCAGATTTTCAGGCTTGCACCAGTGTGAGCCTGCAGATCTGCCTGGGGCGGGCTTTAGGCTGGCGAGCTTCACCGGTTGGTGGAGAGCCTCAACAAACCGGAAGCCGCCATTTTCATCCCCGGAGCAATGTGGAGCAGTGGCCACGGACTGCTCCAGACCAGCCTGGACCCTCGCATGGAGCACACAGGTCCGGTGAGTACCGGCACGGGGCGATTCCCTCACCCAGTGTGGAAAAGGCCCTAGTCCAATTGTCTGTTGGTGCAGGAATCCACCACAGTAACTTGCCTGAGAGGTGACCATCTAATCTCTGTTTATAAACCTCTGTCATGCCCTGCTTCTAGAGCATGGACTCTGACTCAGAGTCTAAAGCAGAGGGCACACTAGAGACTGAAACAGAGGGCATGCCAAGACCTGCTGTACAGAGAGAGGTTACAGGGCCAGAAACAGACAGAGGGTGGTGCCAGCTCCAACCAAGAGTCCTGCCTCTTCAGATACAGAAGAACACTTACTTTGACCCAGCTTCACAGTGCACAGGCAGCAAAGAGAGAGCCAGCATTGCTCTCTCAGAATTCATAACTGGCCAATCAAGGCACAGCTGCACTAGGCTTTGGGTCTATTTAGCTAGTGTCCTTCCCCTCCAGGAGTTGTCAGAGCTTATCTGACCTGCTACCTTGCTGGATGCCTTGATGAATGCTTGGATTGACCTTGGACACTCCCTTGCCATGAAACCCTGCTGAACTTTGTTTATGTTGGACTTTATTTATGACATTTTGCTTACTGCCTGGAAGTAACAAGCTTAGAGAAATTCAGTTTGTTTTATTTATTTATCAGCTGTGCCAGGACTGAGATAGAACAACCTCCAACAAAGTCTATCAACTTTCGAAGTAATCTATTCTGCTGTCAAAAAGAAATAGCCCCCAAAGCCCATTTGTGGAGAATGTGTCGGGGCATGCAAGCCTGCCCCCAGATGTTTTGTTGTCAAAGTCAAAGGACAGATGGTGCCCCATATGGCAGGGCTGGCACTTGATAGGCAATCATGGTTAGTGGCTCTGGTACCAGTGCAGCAGTGAATCCACTCCTAGTTTTAGACCAGACTTTAAAAGATCTATCCAAAAATGCTTAAGCAATGCTGGGGATAGGGTTCAGCTCCTTGAATTGCTTCATTAACATCCAGACTACTATTCAGAAAAGAATATTGGCATCAGAACCACCAGCTGCCACTGGACCAAGGAAATGCAGGTAGAACAAAACAAAAGAAGGGTGACGCATCTGCCTCACCCCTCCTCCATATCTGCTACCTGAGGCTGTTGCTTCGTTCTTCCTAGTGGTAGAACTAGCCCTGAGTACATGGACGTTAAGTTGAAAATTCAAGACTTTACTGCTTTCATGGCAAGGTGCCTTAGCTCTTTCCCTAATTTTAGCCTTGAATTACTCATTTGTGGGCCCTTTTCCCCCCTTGTGAGCTCCATTGCGATATTTGTATTCTGACATTGTCTTTCACTATGATCCTTTATCAGCCATTGTTCAGTGGGCAGGAAATACAATGTACTCCGAAGCATCTCTATTGCCATGGTTAAGGTGGGAATAAAAATGACTGTCTTCCCAAGACTTGTTTTATGAAGGTGAACGTGATAAGGATTGGTAGGCGGGCAAACCAAGAGTCAACAAGGTGTGCAATTAGTTTCCCAGCCCCAAGGGGGCTTTGGCCTTGTCTTCATGAAACAGCAGCCAGCCCTGCTACATGATACACCATGGAGAGATAACAGCTTGATGTGATATTTTATTGACTCTTGTTCTCCAGAACGGGAAATAAAAGATCACCTCTAGAATCCAGTTTTTTCACTTACACGTATCTGCACTGTCTTGTGGAAGTGGGTAGACATTTTTGTCCGATGCAGAACGGCTGAATGCAGTTCAAGGTTGCAAAATCTCGGTTGCGCAGATGGCACTAATGTGCAGGGTCGCACACTGAGCATGTGTGCATGCGTGTTTCGTTTTGCACCTGCTTGACAGCTTCACCATTCACTGATGAGGGAGTGTTGGGCAACCCCACCACAGAACTCCACGAGCATAAGGTTGTGCTCTGTCTGTCTGATGGAAGATCTCAACATTTGTGCTTCATAGGAATTAGGTGTGTGTGTGTGTGTGTGGCTGGCTGGCTGGCTGTTTTAGTATGTGTATGCACACATGTACACACTTGTCCTGTTTATAGTATCTCCTTGTAACATTGGGGGCAGTTTTGTCAGGAAAGGCATCCTTTAATATTCTGGTGACTTAAGATACAAAGTGTTTTTGGATTTCTGACTTTATGTCATTCAAAGATACGTATCATTAAGCAAATAGCTAGCATAAATGTTAATACTGCAATGTAGGTACGGTAGCCTTTCCGGGGATAATAAACCTGTGGATTTTGCAGCCTGCTTGATAATAAACTCCTCAGGTGGGGAAGCTGGTGTGTTCTGCAGAGGAGCTGGAATGAGTTTTGCTGGTAGATAGGCTATAAACATTGCCTCCCTAGAACCCTCCGCTCTGCATTTCGGCCCATCATTCTACACATCCCCAGAGGTCAGCAAGCAAATTGAGCGGGTACAGAAAAGGTGCTCTGGATGTTCTTTCCACCAGAGGGTCGGAAAGAGGGTTGTTCTTTCCCGTGGTTCCCTTGTGAGTGGGGTAGCAAAGCTGTTCTGAGTCCAAATTTCAAAGGAGGTACCTGGGTGTTGATTCTTGTGGCCTGAAATAGGTTCAGAAGCTGGAAAGCTCCTTGGAGGTTTGGACTAAAACACAGAATGGATTCACTGCCCCAGTGACATGAAAGCTACCAGATGGTACCGACTCACTATCAGCTCATCTGCCCAAGGAGGTAATGTTTGTATGCATTGGAGTGTCCTTGCTTGGAAGTTTGTAAGCAGAGGGTGGATGCCCATCTCCGAGGAGTGTTCTAACTTTAGATTCCTGTAATCTCAGGCAGTCATTATTATTATTAATATTTTAACTCTATTTCTATCCCACCTTTTCCCCTTGACAGGGACTCAAGGCAGCTTACAAACTAGAATGATTATGAGATAATGGCAAACGTTCAAAAAGTCAACATTAAAATCATTAGCCATATTTAAGCCATTTTAAAGATGCATATTCAAAATGAGAGAACACTGGTTGAAGAGTGCCGTGCTAGGAAAAAGGCAGCATACAAAAACAATTAATTAATTAAAAATAAATAAATAAAATTTAAAACAATGCAGCACCATCTTATATGCCTTTTCTTTAAAACCTTCAGTTCTAGAAACCTAATTTTCTAGTTTCCCTAATGAAAGATATCAGCTGTGGTTTATTTATTTATTGCCAGAAAGCATCTCTATTTTTATTTATTTTTTATTTATTTACTTACCTACTTATCGTTCTAGTCTGGGAAACTGGTTTGTTGACTTAGTTCTATCTACTGTTACTTGTAATTCTACTGAGGGAAGTAGAAAGGGATTTTTACTATTTTTACAGGAGAGGAACTGAAACTTTCCCCCTGGTTCTGTTCATCCCCTGCAAAGTACAGTCTTTCTGCAGCTTTTTGTGGGTGTTATGTTTTTCCTAAAAAATCAGAGGTTATTTAAAAAAAAAAAAATTCTGTAAGTGCAAAGTGGGTTCTCATCTAGGAGAATCCAAAAGAATGCATCCAAAAATATTGCAACTCCAGGTAACACTGCCCCAGATATGTCACTGCCTCTGAACGTCGTGAGCATGCAACATAATTTGTGTTTTGAATCCTGGCCAGTGGTTGCTATACAGCTGTTGTTTACTGTAAAAAAAAAAATAAAAGCAAAAGATAAGATTGCAAAGAAGAGACAGGACAAGTCGCAACCAATTAGAAGAATTACATTTTAAGCCAGGCTTCGTAGCCTCTGCTAAAACACAACCAGATCCGAGTTCCAAATTTTGCGGAGCCGCTACAAATTACACATAATTTATTTCCATACAAAATTTATATTCCCTCCTTCTTCCGTGAATGGGATTCAAGTCTGCTTTCAGTAACACTGTACAAATACATAAAATGAGTAAGAGCATAAAAATTTAAACACATTTTAAAAACAGCAGTAAAAGATAACTGTGGCACCCATTCTGTTAAAAGTTCCTTCTAAAACAAATGAGGTCAGACAAATTAAAGGGAGAGAAAGAGAGGGATTGCCTTTGGCGTGATATATTCTCCTTTGCATAGAATTTACATCTATTGGGTTGCATAATCTGTTTTGTTTAAATTAATATGCATTAACTTCTTTCAAAGTTATTTAATGCTGGAAAATTTACCCCATGCTAGGGATATTTGACAACACTGAAAAAACTTTTGCAAAACGCGTTACTTAATTGTCGGGAAACCCTGTTGAGGAAAATGGTAGATTGATAAGTACTTTCACCGTGTGGGGCTTACTCTGCACAGCAGTCACATTTGGTATTTGCACACAGAAAACAACCTTTCTGCACAGTCTGTGCAGTGATATTATTTTCTATGCAAAAATGCTGTTTTCTGTACTGAAGATCAGTTGTCTTTGCCAAAAAGGTGGCACAGGAGATGTTTCGAGCAGCAAATAGCCTTCAAAATCTGTGCAATTTTCTTCCCTCTTCAAGGAAGAATTGCAATTTTACTTGAGATTTCAATGGGGGAAAATTTTGAGTGGTAGCATCTATAATCCTTAAAATATGTTTCATGCCAACTTCTACACCAAGTAGATAAAAATAGCATTTTGGCAGGCATTTGCAACAAAAAATTATAGGGTATTACTGAACTTAGTCTCAGCAACGAGAATAAATTTTGCCAAAATGTGGAAAAATTCTGAAACACCGGATATGGACAATTGGTTCTTCAAAGTTATGGAATTAAAAGAATGTGACTTATTTTCCCAGTCCTTGAGGGGAAAAGCTTTGAAAGAGGTAGAGAAGGATTGGGAACTGGTAACTAGTTATATTACTAAAAGATATGAAGTCAAAATCTAATGGAGATGGAAATTGAGTTTAAATAGGATGGAAGGAAAAATTATGACATAAGAGGCATGGAGGATACTTTTATAAGTGAATAATTCAAATATATGACATTATGAATTTAAGTTAAATGTGCAACAACTAGAGGAAATAAATAGAAAGTAGGAAATTTCTATATTATAAGTATACATGCGCTCAAGAAAATGTGTAGGATATGATAAGGTAACACTTAGGGAAGTAAGTCGCATGGAATGTTTTATAAATGTATAAATTATGAATTTGAAAATGATCTGAATGAAGATGCAAGTTACAGCTATTGGAAATGATATGTATATGATATGTATAATATTGTGAGAGTGTTATTTTAATATTCATGAATAAAGAATAAATTAAAAATAAAAATAAAAAAATAGCATTTTGGGGGGGCATCGTGTAGGAAGAGGGGGGCGTGGGGGTGCTTCACCCCGGGCAGCAAAGTTTTGGGGCATCCCGTCTCATAGCCATGTCCCCGCATGCCCTGGCCACGCCCCCACGTACTGTGGCAACGCCCCCACGCACCATGGCCATGCCCCCACGCACCGTAGCCCCACCCCTCCCGTCCCCCCTCCATGCACTCCAATCTCCGCCATGGGGGGTGGGGGAATCTTGCCTCATTTCCCCCCATTTTTCAAGCCATTCTTCCATTCCACATAGTTTAGCAGATGCTGCCAATATATTTCCAAATGTACCTTTCCAAGTGCAATGGCTAAAAGCTTGCTTTTAACAGCAAAGAAATATTCTGAAGAAGTTAAATTCTGCAGTATGCTTCCGTGGAGTGCTAGTATATATAACCCTCCACCCTCTTTCTTTTGTTTGTGTATCATTTTTATTTTACCAGCTGAAATTTTAATAAAAGGTGGAACCGAAGGTCAGAAACCACCGAGTTGATTCAGAATAATGTCCTGGGGCTCTGAAGTCAAATGCGAGGAAAAAATCTTTATTAAAAAATCTTAAGGAAAAAAACTTGTGTGTTTTTGTTGGTAATTTTTTTTCTCCTTGTCGTTGCTGGTTAAACAGCTCCATCCTTGCCTCAACACAAAAGATCTCTGTGTTTTGTTTTGTTTTGCCCTGAGGAACGGCAAATGCATTTTGCTTGTATTTTAATGTTGACAGAGATTAATTGGATAAAAATAAACCATGCACACGCATCTAGTAGGGTTCTCATCTCTGCAACTCATCCAATATAGAAACGTGTGCAGTTTATCAGGAACTTTTTACTGATGTTTTCCAGTGTGCCATGTGATTGGGGTTTAATACGCTTTGCCTCCAAGCTGTTGACTCTAGCTGATGGAAGTTGCTACAAAGATTATTTTTAAAAAGAAAGGAAATACACAACCACACCAATCTTATTTCGTGCCTAAGAAGGAAGACATACTTAAATTTTGTAAGGTCAGCTATTGAGCTGGGATTAACCACACATTTCTCTGAATGAATTACGTAGTTCATTCCAATGTTGTAATTACTGATTATTATTTTTTTAACTAAAGCAGTTGTGGTTATTGGGAAGGAGAGACAGTGTTATTCCATCCATGGAACTAGAACACAGCAAGTGTTCTATAAGAAAGCATTGTGAATAACGCTACGGCCATTTCTGCACGACACTCTTATAGTGCTATTATTTCACTTTCAACATCCTGTAGAATTCTGGGGTTTGTAGTTTCCTAAGGCCAAAGAGCTCTCTGGCTGAGAGTTCTAAAGGTGCCCCCTAAACTTCAAACCCAGGATTCCATAGCATGTTGAAAGTGGAATAATAGCACTATAATAGTCTAGTGCAGAAATGACCTAACACATGGGGGGAGATGAACTTGAAGGCTTGCCTCATTTTTGCTTTGGATGCTTTGAATTGTGTTGAATATCGTTGAGCTCTCACAGAGACCCTTTATATGAGTTCTATACACTCACAAGATGTATAGTATATTAAATGGATGTTTACTAGTTAATCAAACTCATTTCTAACAATAATATAAGGATGCAATAATATAAGGATGCAATTAATAGTTCTCCCTGCTGCAGTTCCAAGTAGCTTGATAAGGATATAAAGAATGTTTTTTTCTTACCCTTAATTTTTGAAAAACTCTCTACCACTGCAAGATAGTTCACCCGGTAGAAAAGCAAAGCAACCAGAACCTTTCCCCGTTTGTCCATTTTTGTACAAAAATCCCCACTAGCAGACTAAATCCTGCTGTTAGTCCCAACAAGAGTAGACTCTTTGAATCAACTGCATTTATCTACACGTTGACTCAGTCAAAAATGGATTGAATGGGTTTACTGCAGTTGGTTCTACCCAACAGGAATGCAGCCGTGGTTTCTATGCAAATGTGTGTGTTATGCAAAAATGGATTTTTGTGGAATACTTTCAAGAAAAAGTACAGATGCATTTGTGCAAAAAAAAAAAAAAAATACCACATCATATTCTCACAAAAATGTTTACAACAGAAGCCCCAAAATGCAGTGGGGAAGAAACTATGAAAATGCACTTGTAATCTCACCCAGCAAGAAGAAAAATTTTGATCTGTGTTGCTGCTGATGTTATTCTTGTGATGTTTATATGGGAGAACACAGCAAAAACTTGAATGCCTAGTCTTGGAAGGTGAAGAGTCCTGGTGGAGATTTAGGTCATGACCCTACTGGATAGTCAGGCCATTAAGCTCCAACATCAGACCAAAGGCTGATGGTTAAGGAAGCTAAGTTGACTCCTTTTTCTCCAGCTGTGCAACTAAGATTGGGTGCCGTGCTTTGTGGTGTGGTTGTTATATCTCAAGGTGGAATTCTGTAAATGCTTCTGCATACGTATCTCAGCTCCTCTGCTTCTGTCGGGTGCATCAGTAATTCACTAAATAACTCCCTGTCTCTGTGACAAATCAGGTGCTTAAGCATCTGCTAAATGTCGTCTTCCGATATAGAAATTATATTTCCAGCTTCCATGGCTAACAGCCCTGGCTAGACTTATAACTACTTGTGCTGATTTTCAAAGGCATTTCTCTGGCATCATGATTTCCACATGTATAAGTTCCTCTGAAGAAGCAGTTGAGCATTTTGCAAAAGCAGGGTGCTTATTTAGTGCCGTTGTGTATGTGGTCCCTTTGCCCATTGTGACAGCTAGTGGCCATTGTGTCAGTGGGGTAGTGAAGCCATCCCAGGTTTTAATCTAGGTGTCGAAAGAGTTTTTCAGGATCCTGATTTCTGTTCCTAAATAGGTTCAGCATGCTGGACAGTTCCTTTAAAGTTAGGCAAAAGCTGGAGTCAATTCTCAGACTCACTGAAATGGAAGCCACCGGCTTGCTACTGATTGCACATGCAGCTGTGCACTGTGCATTGCAGAAGTTTCTTCCACTTCTTTTGTACATTCAGTTGTGCATTTTCGCAATTCACCAAAGCATAACTTTTGTAGAACTCTATATGTCTAAAGTTATGCTCTCTTTCTTTGGCGTTGAATCTGACCCATTTATTGCTGAAAGAGATGTGGGGAAATGTTACTTTCTCCCTTTTTTTTTGAAAAAGGGAAAGATTTACCTAGCCTGCACATTCCAGATTAAACATGAAAATGGATCTAAAGTACAATTGGAAAAAAAGTTACTTTTGGAACTGCTAGTGCCAAAATAGAGCCAGCATGTTATAGTGGTCTGAGCACTGGACTACAACCCTGGAGACCAGGGTTGGATTCCTGCTTGGCCATGGAAACCCACTAGTGACCTTGGATGTGTCATACACTCTCAGTCCCAGAAAGCCCCATTATAGGTTCATCTCAGGGTCACCATAAGTTGGAAACAACTTGAAGACACACAACAACAACAGTGCCCAAATACCTCAAGTTGTGTGGCCAATGGCCTCTGGCTGGGGAATTCTGCATCTTGTAGCACAACCTAAGTCCCTCTGCTATTCCCAATGGGAGTAGACCTGTTGAAGCAACTAAGGAATAGTTTACCAATGTGTAGGTAAAATTCATTCATTCCATTGGATCTATTCTGGGTAGGAAAAGCAGTTTGGGCTAGGACCAAAAAAACATTTTTTTTCCCCCAAGGTTTGGAAATCCCTGTCTTTCCAGACATGTGATGTGTTCTGCTGAAGGAGACACTGTATATTTGGCAATCTGTACACATTTGAAAAATGCACAAAACCATTGGGTACATTAGTAAAATGTGCACAAACACAATTTCATTAAGAAAGACGTGCATTCACCTACTATATAAAAGTCAAAGTTTGTATGTTTGTTTTTCTGTGTCAGGCAAAGACATCGTATGATTGGCTGTGTGCAGTGAAGAACTCATATGATTGGCTGCCTCAGAATATTCTATGGAATCCTGGGATTTGCAGTTTAGGGAGGGGCCTTTAGAATTCTCAACCAGAGAGCTTTGGGCCTGACTGATTGCTATGGAGATGAGGCCTAGCAGCAAGGAGGAGGGCAGTGTTTTCCCTCAGGAACCCAACCTCTGTATGTTAACAACTCTGAATATGAATTGGATTGGGGGATATGGGGAAAAGTTACAGGTACTGGACAAGACAAATTGGAGAATTAGAGACATACGCTCTCAAATCTTGCTTAAAAATATTACCTATAAGAAAATAAAATTCCAGACAATGCCGGGTATATATGCTAGTTAATTCATAAGTTGAAAAATACATGCAAGAATCCATATGGATTTTTTTCCTATTAGAATAGCTGCACAAATCCAGCACAAAGGGGATTGGGAGTTCGGAACAAAAGGAAGCTGGAATTCTCAGCTGTGTGCATCCCTGTGTGGCAAGCAGAACATGCGGTGGCCATGAGTTCCAAGGGTTAATTACAAGATGTCTTTAAAAATTACAAATTTCAGCATGTGAGTGAGTTCCAGTGAGCCTAGAGTCAGACTTCTGAGGTTAAGTTTGCATATCATATCTTGCTGTTAGTTCAGTTTGTGCTAGCTAGCTCATAAAACAAGTCTTAGTGACCAGCCACTGTGATATTACTACCGGACTGGAAGGGCATTGAGCAGCTTGCTGCATTTAAGTGCATGATGCTTCTGAAACATCATAGGGAGATATATTGCAGTGCTGACAAGAGAAGGTGGCCTTGGGCTATAGCTCCTGCCCTGGAGGAATGTCCATCAACACTGAAAAAGCAAAAGATGGATGGAGAGCAGAAGTGCATAGCAAGCATCATTAGGTGCCCATTTGGGGCGATTTGTGGTTCACGTCATCTTCCAGATTTCTTTTCTCACACATAACCTGGTGCCGACTTGTTGATTTAAGATTATGTGCTTTAAAAAAAAAAAAAGGGGGAGGCCTGGACAATTTGTGAGGAGGTAGGAGAGCATATCCTTGGTTTCGTCCTGACTAACTGAAGTTCTTGGCAATTTTGATGCACCGAAGCATGAATTTAAATGCATATTTTGAGAGAAAGTACATTTTAATTTTTTTTTTTAAGAACTACTGGTAACTCATGAGCTCCATAAGAATGAGGCAGTGCATCTGTTTCTGGTCTTGGGATGGAATTGAGCACCATGGGTAGCTAATTTGAAGTTCAGACTGAAACCAAGAGTGGATTCACCATCCCAATGACATGGGAGCCACTAGATGTCATAGAAAAGAGTGAGCCAATAGAGCTACACTTCTAGAAGACATTTAAACATACATTTAAATGTGTATTTTGAGAGATTTGGGACTGGGGGAAACAGATCAATGAGACAATAGGATGGAATCATGGCTATCCCATGCAAGTAGTA
Source organism: Ctenosaura bakeri (assembly GCA_948474755.1). Lineage (NCBI taxonomy): Eukaryota > Metazoa > Chordata > Lepidosauria > Squamata > Iguanidae > Ctenosaura > Ctenosaura bakeri. The sequence goes on along the minus strand of CAOLHI010000051.1, from coordinate 1,066,245 downwards.
TGTAAGTATGAAGTCATCAGATTCATCTGCCCCAATCTCAGTATAGAGAATGAACAAGGAAGCATAGTGATCATGCTGCCTAGTGGATTTGGGGACTTGCAGTCAAAAAGTAAATTTTGCAGACTCTGGTTCCTAGTGCATCTGTCCTAACCTTCATAGCCATGCTGTTAGTTTGACTTCAGTCTTATGTGATTAGCCAGTGTCAGTGTGTTCAGTTTGGGGGAAAAAATAGGGTTGGTCCAGGACATTTTGCTACTGGAGGCAAATCTAGTTGTGCTCTACAAAAACAAGAGGTGCAAAGTAGTTAAGGCCAGCCATGCACGTGAGACAGTAGGTCATTCATGTCCATCTCCCCATCCCTAAATATGGCTGCTAATTAAGTACCTAACAATTTGGTGGCTTTTTTTATAATAGCTTTAAATGTGCTGCCTGAAGCAGCCTCTACCTCTGAATACTGTTGAAAGGCTGACCCCGAAGATGTTTGGGGTTCTGAAGACATAATTTTAATTTCTGGTATATACAGTCAGCCCTCCACATTTGTGGGTTTCACTTTTGTGGATTTGATTATTCACGGATTATTTGCCGTCACCTCTGCTGCCTCCCTATGGCATTTTTAATAGGGACTGCAAGCCCCATGAGACTGAGAAACTGCAAACGAGGCTAGTAAGTCCCTCTTAAAAATGGTGTGGGGCAGCAGAGGAGGTGGCCATAAGCCCCACCAGCCCCCTACTTCTGCCCTGGGAAGGAACCCTGATGCTCCAAAGGAATCCACCATGGGTTGAATATGGTGATCATACTTTTTTTCTGTGTTAAATATGATTTGAGAGGGTCTAGAGTTATTTACAAATTTTTCACTTTCACGGGGGTCCTGTGCCCCTAACCCTAGAGAATGTGGAAGGATGGCTGTATTCTTCAATACGCAGTTGTCAGCCTTGGGTGAGCATTTTGATCCCATGCCACAGAAAGGCAGCATATATATATATATATATATATAAATAAACAAGGTGTCTTATGCATTCTTTAGTGCCCCTAATGAATGTTCATTTGTGTCCAATGAACAAGACTAGTATGCCCAGCTGATAGAAAGCGTAGGATAAAGGTAGTACTGGCCACTGAACTGAAGAGCAATTTACAGCTAAAACCATCAGTTCCGAAGGTCTTCACTAGGCCTTCACTAGGTAGACAATGGACTTCAAGCAGAAAGCCAGACGAGCCTTGCTTTGCAGGGAGTTCCAGTGACACAAAACAAGCCTGTGAAGTTGATGAGCGAAGTTTCTCTCCCCAAAGATCTTAGCACTTGGACAGGCTCCTATGGTAGCTGTCTTGGGCACAACATTCTGTTCAAAATTCATGTGTGGTTATTTTGTGTTTTTCTGCACATTGTACTCTGTGCAGAAAATGCAACCTATTTCTGCACAGAAAAAATGTTTTCTTCTGCCTCCCCTCCAAAAAAAGCACTTGAGATTTTTTTTTCCTTGCACAATAAGGCCATTTCCACTCTACACTGTTATTATAGTGCTATGATTCCACTTTCAACCTCCTATGGAATCCTGGAGTTTGCAGTTTAGGGAGGGGCATTTAGGATTCTCAGCCAGAGAGCTCTTGGGCCTCAGGAAGCTACAAACCCCAGAATTCCACAGGAGGTTGAAAGTGGAATCATAGCACTATAACAGCGTGGTGCAGAAATAGCCTATGTCTCATGCAGCTATTCTTAGAAAACTGGACAGTTTCCAAAGACTTTCTTGCAGCGAGAAGACAACTGCTAATTTCTTGTCACTACCTTCACGGAGGAAATGAGCAGAGGTTTGCATCCCTGGTGCCTGGTATATTAATACATCTGGAAGAGCCAGGTTGTCAAGTTTGCTAGAAGGACTTTTTGTTGCTGACTGCCTAGCTTTTCCCCCCCCAAGTCTAGACAATCTTTTTCACAGCTCCTCTGCTGTGTCAGCAGCCATGTCCTTTGCTGCTGGGAAAGCATTTCCAATCTCTTTGCTAGGCTGTGACTCCTGGCTCACTTATTTGTGTCTTCTTAGCTATGATGAAGGGGATTTGTGAGATAGAATCGGTGTAGGAACAGCACAGGAGAAAGGATGCAAAAATCAATGCTTCATTCTTGTTGCATTTTTCACATTTCTGAATCCATTCTGATCCCACTCCTGTATCAGGTTGCAAGAATTGTCTTCGTTCTTTCTGCATGGAAATCTCAATGCATTTGGGTGCACCTTTTCCTAAAGTGCACATGTTTGTGTGCATTTTTCCCCAAGTATATACATTTTCCATTTGTTGTTAATTGGGTTGATGGAATTAAGGATGGGAATTGTGCGGTCCATGGAGGTCCCACACAGGTTTCCTCCTTCTGGACCTGCCAGAGTGTCCCAAGCCCTGATTTTATTTTTTTATTTTTTTAAAAAGGTAAAAAAAAAATTACATTTAAAAAAAAGATTCCAGAGGGTTGTGGGGGACTAAATACACTGTTTCAGGCTCCAATTCTAACAAAGCTTCCCAAAAGGCTATTTAAAAGGGATCAGAAGTAGTTTCCACTTACAAGAAATGTCACTTGCAGTTGGGCATGTTGGTATGAACCACAAAGAGATTAGAGAGGAGTGAACAAAGCATGGCCTGCAGGCTGTGTGCAGTCCTTGGGACTCCTAAATGTAGCCCCTAAAGCCCCTCAAAGCCCCCCCAAAATAGCTTTTCAGGGTACTTGGAGGGGCATTTTCCCCCAAACCATCCAAAAAGTGCCAAAACCACAGCCATTGGGTTCCCCTAACTTCCAAAAACTTTGCAAAAATGAGAAGAAGAGGGGGAAAAGTCAGCTGAAAATCAGCCAAAATGGTGGTGGGAAGTGATTGCACATCACTTTTGAGACACCAAAAGTGTGTCAAGTGTGGCATGGTGGGTGCAGGGTGGAAAACGCCCCCCTCCTTCTGCACCGTTGCCCACTTCTGGATGAAAGGGGCTCCCAGAGCATAGTTACCCCAATGAGAAAGATTCTTCTCCCTGACATGTACAGGGGTGTTTGAAGAAGAAGGAAAGAAACAGGGGAACCCTTTTCCCATTTCCTGATCTCCACACTACAGCTAGAGAAGAATTTCAGTTCAGTTCATTTTCAATCAGAATTTAGTGAAATTCACAGATTTCTTCTTCATTGGTAATGGGAGCGGGGGTACGCTGTTGTGACTATGGGAGAAACAAAAACTGGCAGATGGAATCCATGCTTAATTCTCTAAAGTCTGGTGTAGTCAATCTTGTCATCACTGAATGAGAGATGCCAAATCCTTTTTTTTCCCCACCTTCTGCAAGGCTCCTCATCTTTAACAGCTACATAACAGATAAGTACAGTGCAGTCCTCTTCATGCTTGGTGTAGCTGCACCTGTTAGGGAATGTAATTCTTCCATAAATATGTTCCCATAGGTGAGAATAAATAATTTCTTTAGTTTTCTTCTCGCTGTGAAAAAAAATGTCTTTGCAAAGTTTCTCACCAGTCTGAGATTCATCTTGTCAGGGTTTTTCAATACCTGAAAAACATGGTTTTAACATATTTTAAAAAAATAATATTGTTGAATATTCCTTGTGTCTCTGATATTGGGTAGCTGGAAGCTAAGCTCCAGTTCTTGAGATGTCTTGCAATATGTGACAACCCCTGTCTCTGCCACCCCAAAGTCTAAACAAAATTACAAGACCCCCATTCCAGGGAGATGAGAATTTTTTTCTATTTTCGGTAGTGTTCATCCACGGTAGCATTGGGTTGGGGAACCTTCATGTGTTCATCCACGTAGATCTCACACGGCTTTTAAATCTGATTAGAATTTCGCTATTATTTTTCCTCCTTCTTGTATTAAAGTGCTGTTTTGTTCTGCATCTAGACCCTGGTATATACAGAGCCACAGTTTTTACATGGCAAAATTGATTGCAAATAAAGCATCCGAGAGATTAAAGAGCTCCCACCGTTCCTCCTTTAAATCCTACAGGTACAATTAGTGGCCTAATGGAAACGAGCCCTGAGGGCTGACGACATGGGTTACATTTTTGTCATAGCGAGAGGATCTATGCTGGTGCTCCCAGGAGTCTGCTGGTACTGTTTAAAAATGTATATGCATGGCTCATGCACTCTTTGTTATAAGGGATGGGAACTGACCTTTTGTGGGACCTGAGATGTGAATTAACCCTGCAGGGTCTTTGGGGGCATCTTAGCCTGTTTTCAACTAATTTGAATGGAATACAGGTTTCAAACTTCTAGTTTTCCTGGCATCTTTTGCATTTGTAGTGATGCATTTTACCTTTCTCTCTGTGTCTTATCCTCCATGCCAAATACATCTGCTACAATATTCAGAGTCCTAACTAGTTACAGCATTTGGAAACCAGAATAAACCATGGTTTGTGTTGACCTTCAAATAAACCTCACACTGGCATCTTGTTAGTGACACAGTATAAGTCCACCTGCATAAGTCTCAGTCTCTCTCTCTCTTTCTCTCCCTCTCCCTCTCTCTTTTATGGCTAGTGGAGAGCGCAGAGGACTGGAGAAGCATTTGGCTGTGCCTCATATCCAGACATAAGCCATTTCCACACTACTCTGTTATAGTGCTATTATTCCACTTTCAACCTCCTGTGGAATCTTGGGATTTGCAGTTTAGGGAGGGGCATTGAGAATTCTCAGCCAGAGAGCTCTTTGGCCTCAGAAAACTGCAAACCCCAGAATTCCACAGGATGTTGAAAGTAGAATGATAGCATTATAACAGTGGGCATTTCTGCACGACACTCTTATAGCGCAATGATTCCACTTTCAACTTCCTATGGAATCCTGGGATTTGCAGAATCCTGCAAAGCCCAGGATTCCAGAGGAGGTTGAAAGTGGAGTCATCGTGCTGTAGAGTGTCGTGCGGAAATGTTCAGTGTAGTGCAGAAATAGCCATAGACTGACATGATCCCCTGAGACCTCATCGGATCTTGACAGGTGTCATTGGTCTGTATTTGGCTATGGGGCACAACCAGATGCTTCTCTGATCCCTTGCCTCCAGCTTCACAGCAAAAAAGTGAATCCTGTGGGCAATGAGCAGAGATCTGTAGCAGAGTTCCACCTGTGGAAATTTTATGCTACACTGGGCAACATGGCATCTCGACCAAAGCATGTAGGTGAACCATGTTGCCAACTTATCATATATGTGTATAAACTATAGTTTATATTTGCTGTTTGGATGTGCTTATCTCCAAGCCTTTGGTCAGTAACAGAATTGTTTTCAGCTCCATATTTCCATTAATGGAACCCTCAAGGTGTTATGCACTAAAACTGCAAAATAACATGTAATAACAATAACTTTATAGTCAGGCTAAGGATGTGAATATCCATTGCTGGCATTCTCCTGCTCAGGAATGAGAAACCACATTTTTCCTCTTACCTATGAGATGCTGAGACCTTTTCTACCAGTATTGCCAAGAGTTCTTGCATTTGTGAAGAAAGGAAATGGCAGAAAGCTCATACCTGCTGGCTTGTTGCACAGGGTTTTAAAACTCAGAAATAGTGGGGTTTTCATCATTTCGATCAATCCACTAATCCTTTCATACATCCTATGTTGTGTGCTCTTTGTGTTTGTGTGCGTGTGCTTTGCTTCATCAAGGGAAAAGACACTAGTTTTGTGCAGAAATAATGGAAATATCAATTAAAAAGGGTATTTTTCATTGTAGAGCTGGAGGTGAGGAATCTTAGTGATTTCTCATCAGCTTGTCTCTGCACGACAAGAGGATCAGATTGATTGAGAATCAGGAATTTTGTGAGAATTCTTTACATCCCTAATCTACACCCCCCCCAAGTCAAGATAAAATAGTTATCATATGCTGAAACAAAACATAGATGTATAAAGATGCAAGTGGCAATGAAAATGCATGTAAAAACTTAATAAAATATGACGATCCTTTCCTGCTGTTTGGCAGGCTTTGATGAGGCCAACAGATGACCTTCTGAGATGGAGTTCCAGAGCTGAGACTCGCTTCCTATGTAATTTCCAACTGTCCTGATTTGTCAGGAACAGTCCCGATTCATTCCGTCATCCCACTTTTCATCTGCTTTTCAAAGGCTCCAGTTCCTCTTTTTCCCTCCCAGCTTCCCCTTTCATCCTCGGTTTATTTCAATTAGTGCAAGCTGGATTCAGAATGCAACATTGGCTTGCACTTGTTTAATCCAAGTTTAATGCAACATCCTATGGAATCCTGGGGTTTGCAGTTAATCCAGCAGAGCAGGATGGTAGAATCTTTTTGCACAGGCAAAAGCAAACTGCTACAGCTTCTCCTAGCTCGTGTGTTCTTCCTCAATTAATAATGTTTGACATCTTGACCTTACTCTAATGGTGCATGGCCATATCTGTCCTAATTTTCATCAGTAAAATGTGAAAGTGTATGTTCCCATGATTCACCTGCTTAACTGTTCATCCTGAAGGAATCCAAAGAAATGCGCTCTTTCCCATCTGAATTTATCCATCAAAACTGACTGTGCTGGCTAAGGCCATTTCCTCACTGGACTGCTATAGCGCTATTATTCCACTTGCAACATCCTATGGAATCCTGGGGTTTGCGGCCCCTCCCGAAACTGCAAACCCCAGGATTCCATAGGATGTTGCAAGTGAAATAATAGCACTATAGCAATCCAGTGCGGAACGGGTCTAAGTCTGGTGAGAATTACATCCTGACAACAATCATTGTGGAGAAAGTTTTCACTCCATATGTGTGTGTTTGTGTGTGTGTGTGTGTGTGTGTAGTCCTGTGTCCTGTAAGTGTCTGGTGACAGATCATTCAGGATCAAGAATCATCCTCTTTCTGAAAAGGGAGATGGTGTTTCCCTGTCTCTTTTGTCCCTGAAGATGATCAGGACAGGTGGAGTTCCAGGTAAAACTGTAGACTAGATCTATGCCTCAGGGCCAGCCAAAGATATTTTGCTGTCCGAAGTAAATAGCCCAGCCACCCAAATCTACATGCATGTACTCAAGGCTAGGCAATCAGTGTTGTGATGCAAGGGACAAAAAAATCCCCCAAGACCTCTTTCCCCTCCAAGAGAGTGAAAATGCATTAACAGCACATTAAATAACACAGCATTTGCTGCTCTTTTAAGGGCACTGAAAATCTGTTCTCTGAGGTTGTCACCTCACTCTGCCTAATGGCAGGGCTGGCCATAACCTCAGGCCAGGATGTTCTCAATTTAAACTAGGGATGCCAAGAAAATTTGCAGCTTAAATTTTTACCCTTAATGAGAGAGGGCATGCTGATACATTGAGGCCAAAATTCTACATTGAGGTTGCATATTGTAAATCTCCACCTGCGGAGTTCAGCTTTAACTGTGATATGTGCTCCTTGAGTTGAATGGAAATGTGCATGTGGAAAAGAGTGCACAAGCACATGTATATGTGCATCAATGCACAATGGCGCCCCATTTCTGCAGCCCTGAACTGAATACAGCCTTTCACATGAGATAAGCATTCCCAATTGCTTCTGCAGGGGTACTGACACATATGTAAGATATCAACAGACTGAGACACCCAGTCCAAAATTAATTAATTAATTAATTAACAACTGCCACAAGGTCTTTTACCTCCTTGAATAAGAGTGAATTGGAAAGGGCTTCCTTTTCTCCTTCCTTTTCTCCCATCAGTGTATGCAATGAACTTCCATGCAAAACTTCCATGCAAAACAACATGAACTTCAACAGGGATAAAAGTATGGTGTCACAGTTATGCAGGAACACATGTACGATGGTCTACAGCAGCCATAGCAGCAGTACATGTGAAAAGGATCTAGGGGTCTTAGTAGACGATAGGCTAAGCATTAGACAGAAGTGTGAAATGGTACTCCCACACACACCAAAAAAACCCAATGCATTTCTAGCCTGGTTAAACAGAAGTATGTGTCCAGATCAAGAGAAATAATACTACTCTATTCTGCTTCAGTCCAACCTCACCTGGACTACTGTGGCCAGTTCTGAACATTGCAGCTCAAAAAGGATATTGAGAAGCTGTGGTGTGTCTAGAGGAGGGTGCCTGAGATGTTCAAAGTTCTGGAAGCCAAGGCCATTTCAACACTGGACAGTTATAGTGCTATTATTCTGCTTTCAACCCCCTATGGAATCCTGGGCTTTGCAATTTAGGGAGGGGACTTTAGGATTATCAGCCAGAGAGCTCTTTGGCCTCAGTAAACTACAAACCCCAGAATTCCACAGGATGCTTAAAGCAGAATAATAGCACTATAACAGTCTAGTGTGGAAATGACTTCTCTCATATCCATCATCTATCTATCTATCTATCTATCTATCTATCTATCTATCTATCTATCTATCTATCTATCTATCTATCTATCTGTCTGTCTATCTATCTCTGTCTCACTCCCCTCAAACCCACAGAGAGACAGACAGACAGTAAGATTATTAATCAAAACAACTCATCCAATGCTTCGCTTAAAAAAAAAAAGTCCATGCAACAGTGCACATAATCTATGTAAAAAACAAAGGGGCCATTTTGTACAAATAAAACTGGATTTGCAAGTGCTTCTTTGAAAATGTGCAAAGACCTCTTACCATCTTGTCCAGTGAAGCAGGGTACAGGGGGGAGTCCACAGAGATTATTTTCTCATGAAGATGCAAAAAGTGAGGATTTATATCCCTCCTCCGAATCTTGGCATCACTAGTAAGTGTGAAGGCTGTGGCCTGCCCCCTCCCACTCCCCACCTCCTTCTTTGCACTTTTGCATTGTGAATAATCCTGGAAAACGAGATGCGGAGCCCTTGGGCATGTTTTTATGGCACAATTATGCCATTTCAGCTTTGTTTGCAGTACAGCATAATAGGATTTCTTTTTCTTTCGACTTCTTGCTTTCTCATCGGATGATCGTTTATGATCCCACATTATATCATCAGTCTCCCAAGCTCTGCTGTGTGAAAAAAATGCCATAATCATTACAGCACTGCAATGGGCTGGTAGCCCATTGAGAAGAAATTTATGTGGCCTTTTGCATGGTAGCATAAGCTGACTTGAACTATGAGCTCAGCATTTCTGGAGCGCCGTTTTAACAGGCTGCTGAGTGGCTGAGCGAAAAACTAACCCACACCTTCTGTTTTCATCTGCAGCAGCTCCCCCCCCCGCTGCTGTGTACAGCTTTGCGTCATGGACAAGTTGTGACAGAAAACTCATGTTTTCTAGAATGATGTGAGCATAGGCTGTCTTACAACCTAAGAGCACTGCACTGTGGAGACATCTTTTTAATTCATCCACAAGACTCCATTTTTGGAGAAAGCAAAAACATTGCACCAGTGTGGTGCTGGGCAGGGGATGTGGTCCAGTCAAAATATAAATACTTCCTCGTGTTTCACTATGAGAAAGTCATCTAAGTTGAAACATTCCCACTTCAGACAATGGGCCTTTCCACGCTACATAACTATTGCACCACGATTCCACTTTAACAGTCATGGCTGCCTCTTAGGGAATCCTGGGGTTCATAGTCTCTGGAGGTACTAGAACTCTTTGCTAAATATCCTTCCTAAACTGCAAAACCCATGATTCCACAGAACAAAACTGTGTCCGTTAAAGTGGAATCATACTGCAACAGTTACATAGTGTGGAAAGGCCCAACATATTCTCCAAGTGTTCCAGTTTGGCAAGGGCAGTCCCAATCAACCCTCTATGGTCCCATTTTTTGCTGCTGCTTTTAAAATGTCCCAGTTTTCTCTCTTCCTTCTCATGTTCCACTTCATCCTCAGCTTGCTTCAATTGCTGCAAATTGAGACCATTTTCACAATGGACTGTGCTGTTATTCCACTTTCAGCATCCTATGGAATCCTGGCCCCTCCCTAAACTGCAAATTCCAGGATTCCATAGGATGTTGAAGTGGAATAATAGCACCATAACAGTCCAGTGTGCAAATGGCCTGAGTTAAGGGGAAAAGTTTACACTCCATTAACTCAGCAGTGGAGAAAGAACAGGAGAGAGATGATCCTTACTGTTCCCAGAAGGCTTAGGGAAAGGCAAACTGCTGTACCATCTCCTAGTTTGCCTGTTCCTCCTCATTAATAACTTTTCCCATCTTTACCCACACTCTGATGTTGGCTGGCCACACACATTCCAGTTTCCATCTGTGAAAAGTTGTACGATGCGCAGACACGCTTGCGTAAGTTCATGTGTATAAGGCCATCAGTCTGACCGTTAGCCTCAGCTACAGTAGATCTATTGAATGAGCTCTTAAGCTAGTGGTATTGGACCAGGACTCCAGGAGGCCAGAGTTCAAATCCATGCTCAACAACAAAGATCCACTGGCTGAGTCTGGACAGGTCACACTCTCTCAGCATAATAGGAAGGCAACAGAAAACCCAGGGAAGTAGTGATAATGCCAGCATTAAGGGAGGCCAGCATCAGAAAAATGCTAAATAATTCCCAACAACCTTTGGATGAAAGTGGTCCGGATTCAGCGCAGCTCCAGCTGACCTTTGGCCCTGTTGGCCAGTTAAGATTGTCCTCAAAAACATGTAAATTTCCCTAGCATTGACGATCTGAGCTGCTGAAGAGCTACCAGTGCCTCAGAAGTGTCACCTCTGCATTTCTCACTGGCTCCCTTTCTCTGCCCTTAACGGGACATAAATCAAAGATGAAGAGCTTTCTCCATCGCTCTCTCAGTCCTTGCGAGGACAAACATCAGCAGGCTCCTTTCATATCGGTGGCCTCTTGGACTTTTTCCAGAAGTGTCCTCTGAAGTGATGGATTCTTCTTCTCCCAGGTAATGCTTCCATGATCTTGGCTCATCACCTAAGCCCAGGGATGACTGTTTTCCACAGCATCCATAGCTTCTCCAAGTAGGCACGTGTTGAAAGCCTGGAGGACGGAGGAAGAGGGACACAGTTATTAATGTTTCTCCTCTTCTTGCTTTTGGAAAGCATCCTGATGAAATGTTCTATCAGGCTGTGATTATAGACTCCAGAAGGAGGGCTGGGGGAGGGACCTTCCGAGAGAGGTTAGACTGGTCCCTGTCTTGCTATCTTTCCACAGGCAAGCTAAGACAGTTTTTATTTCAGAAAGCCTTTGAAGACAGACTGCTCAAGGGGACTGGGCCTTGCAGAGCTGTGCTGTGCTGTCTATCTGCATTTCTGGTTATTGGGTTTTTAAATTATGTTTTGCCACTGGTTTTAATTTCATGGATAATTTCATGTTATTTTAAACTTTTGTATTTCATATGTATTTTAGATATGACTCTTTTAACTGTTGTTAGCTGTCTGGACTCCCAGGCCATTTCCACCCTATCCTACTGTTACAGTACTATTATTCCACTTTCAAGATCCTGTGAAATTGTGGAAGATGTAGTTTACTGAGGCCAAAGAACTCTGAGAATTCTCAATGCCCCTCCCTAAACTGCAAACCCCAGGATTCCATAGGATGTTGAAAGTAGAATAATAGTGCTATAAGAGTGTAGTGCAGAAATAGCCCCAGACTGGAAAAAAGGTGGGTAACAATGACAACCACATAGTGATGATGAATTTGCATTGCTGCCTTCCTGGACAAAAATACCATCATACCTACATGATTGCCCAATTGACCTCTGCTCTCTGAAAAGGAATGAGTAAAGAGATGCAGTGTGGAATAGTGGTTTGAGCAGTCAGACTCTGGAGAATGGCATTTGAATCAATCTGCCTTCCTTCCTTCCTTCCTTCCTTCCTTCCTTCCTTCCTTCCTTCCTTCCTTCCTTTTTGTGCTACAGTATTATAGTATAGAACCAGCATGTGTAGTGGTTTGGATGACTAGGACCCTGAAGATCAGAGTTCCAAATCCAACTTGGTCTTGGAAACCCACCTTAGGCAAGCCACATCCTCTCAGCCTCAGAGGAGAGCAACAGCAAACCCCCCACTAAACAAATCTTGCCAAGAAAGCCCCACAATGTGTTCTCCTTAGGGTCACCATAAGTCAAAAATGACTTGAAGGCACACAGCAGCAGCACCAACAACAAAGAGATGCACATTGAGTTGGGAGGCTTCTTGGTGAGTCACATCAATATAACCATAAGTTTGTGATTAGGTTGCTCTCTCCATAAATGGAAGGGATATCTTTTACTGTGAATCTTTTACTATGCAGAATAATGTGTTTCCCAGTGCTTCAGAAATCCCCATGTGAAGAATAGAGCAGTGGTGTAGATTCTCCACACTCTGCAAAGTCTTTCAGGGGGTTATTCTAAACACAAATGCATGCATTTTTGCTGTGCTAAGACCCTCCATGATTTTTGTTTATGCAGAAGACGTATTTTCTACAGAAAATGTCTTTCTTATGCACAGAAAAACATGTTTTCTGCAAAGAGGACAATGCATTTTTCACTGAACCTCTTTTCTGCACAGAAAATCCACCACATATTTCTATGCAAAATAATTCATCAAAAGACCTCACAAAATTGAAGTTCTTGGAGAATATTGCACAGAGATCTTAATATTGTCCTGCACTGTGGGGATTAATATGGGAAAGGATTCACCACTGCATGTGAGAGCAAAAAAAAAAATGCGTCTCTGCAATCTTCGTATAATTTATGCAAAGTAAAGGTCAGTTTATGAGCCCCTCCTCACCTTTTTGCATATTAGCTTCCCTTGGAATAATGGTTCTCTCACATTGTTTTGAAAGCTGCTAAGCTTCATGGGGGGCATACTATGCCTTAGTCCCTTCTGCTCAGGATGTATGCAGATGTTGTTTGTGAAGCAGCGACTCTTTAGTGGTGGCAGCACAATTGAAGATTCTGTCCACAGACAGGCCCACCAAGCAAAGTATTTCACTGCTAAGCCTCTGATGGCATCTTGAAAGACTCTGGGTGGAATCTCACTGATTACTCTGTACTGCTGAATCACTTGTTGAACGGCGAGTCAATACATAGGTAAATCCAATGGATTCAATAGGTTAATTTTACGTAGGGACTAAGGCAGAAGATCCATGTGACCTCTGAAATGAAGCAGAGGCAGTCCTGGTTAGAACTTGGTAGTGAAACTGCCAAGGAACATGAGGTGGTGTAGGCAATGAGGAGGGCTATGGCAAACCTCCCCTGGATAAAGCTTGCCAAAAAAACTATGTGATAGAGTCATCACCCTTTTGAATCAGTTTAAAGGAATGTAAAATTGCTGGCACAATGTAGTGGTTTGAGTGTTGAACTATGACTTTGGAGAACCACGGCTTGAATCCCTATGGAGCTCTGGAAGCCCACCTTGGACAAGTCCCATCCTCTCCGTCTTAGAAGAAGGCAAGGGCAAACTTTCTCTGAATAAACCTTGCAGAAAAACCCTAAGACAGAGTCACCATCAATTGGAATCTACTTGAATACATGTAGCAACAACAACAATAATACCAACAGGATTCTGGAAATTATACAAAACAGTAGTTGGTAGAATATTGGAATATGGAAAATGTCCTCATCTCAGAGCATTATGTGTTGTCCTGAAGGTACCTAACAATAGGAACGAGGCCTTTTTTCCTTAAGACAAAATTTGGTTTTTGTTTATTTTGTTAAATTATTTTTAAGCAATAGTGGGGGTTTTTTAAAAGGAAACTACTGCTGCTCTTTCTTTTCATAACTGGTTGTTGTTCATTTCCAAATGAGGATATTATAGGGGTATTTTTTTTCCTTCCCAGTAGCAAATGCCTTGAGCTGCCCATACTTCCAACCTAGTCCTTGCGCTCTCTCTTTCACAGCCTTTTATACTCTCCCAGTTTCGCATAGTTCTACCTTTTGAGAAAGAGAGAAGGAGAGAAAGGGGGGGGAATCCACACAGGGAAATTACATTTTCACTCACTTTGATGAATGTTCCTGACCATGTTCTTGGCAGCCTGTTTTGTTCTTCCTAGCTAGGCAGTAGCTAGGGAAGGTCAATGAGAAGACAAACTTTTCTGACTCCTCTAAAACTGGAAGCTTTTGAGTTTTTGTGGGTTTTTTTTTAATGAACAACAAAATCTTGTCTTGGACAATGGAGGGATGTTCAGTGTATTACATAGTGCAGATCAACACTGGCACCCAGTGTTTAGATGAAATCATTTCAGATCTGAACCTTTTTCTTCCTCTCTCACATTCTTTTTTCACTCTCCCTCCTGCTGGCAAGTCAGGGTGTCCACATGTCCAGATCATATGTCCAGATCATATTCAGTAGCTGGTATCTTGAAAGACAAACTTGGTTCTCCTGTGTAGTTTGTGGTTTGGTTCTCCTGAAGCCAGTAGCTTGCAACTCATCTGTGGATGTTTCTGTTAGGCAGAACATCTGAGGAGCTTTGAGGACAGGTAAATGAACGTAGACAAAACCGGTGAATTTCTCAAATGAAATTGGAGTTGTAGACTGATGTTGAACTTTGAGCTACACTTAATAGTGAAGGATATTGGGCAAAGTTGTCTAATCAGCTAGAGAGAATCGGAAGAGTTTAATTAGGCAAATATCTGAGTGAGGCTTTATGAATATGAAATTTTAAATGAATATGTTTCATTTAGCATGCAAAAGGGTCTTGTAGCACCTTTGAGGGTTGTTTCTAGGCACTTCACTCCATGCAGCTGATGCAGTAGACTTAAGACTAAGGAAGCTTATGCTGCCAACTTCTTTCTCTCCATTAATCTCAAAGGTGCTCCAAGATCTCTTTGCATACTGATCCAGATTAACACAGCTATGGCCATTTCCACACTACACTGTTATGGTGTTATTATTCCACTTTCAACCTTCTGTGGAATTCTGAGGTTTGTAGTTTCCTGAGGCCAACAAACTCTCTGGCCGAGAATTCTAAAGGCCCCTCCCTGAATTGCAAGTCCCAGGATTCCATAGGATGTTGAAAGTGGTATAATGGCACTATAACAGTGTTAGGGCGGAAATGGTCTATGTCTTTGAAAGTTTCATTTAGGGCCTTTCTGCCCTACTCTGTTACAGTGCTATAGTGCCTTTGGGGTATTTAAACCTTCATGCCTTTAGGGCATTTAGTTGCCACCAAAAAAAGACAAATCAATTGACTGGAGAACAAATCAAGCTTGAAATCTCCCTAGAAGCCAAAGCAATTAAACTGAGGCTATCCTACTTTGGAGACATCATGAGATGATAGGGTCCACTGGAGAAGATGTTAATAAAACTGTGGGGGCAGGAGGGAAAGAAGGAGACCACATAACAGGTGGATTGGGTCAACTAAAGAACCCATACCTGCCCTGAATTTCCAATACATGAACAGGGATGTTGAGCATTCTCTTCGGGGGTCTCTCCCTGCCTTGATAGCACATGACAGCAAAATCAACTCTGGGTTACTTGTAATTGAAACGTTGGTGAGGAGAAAATATATTTTCTATGCTAACGTAACATTTTCAGAGGTTAGAGAAGTTACTTTTGGGAACCCCGGCTGCCAGAAGCCCTCAGCTGGTATGGTAACTGACCAAGCTGGCTGGAGTATTCTGGTACTTTTGTCTCAACTGGGGGCCTTTCCACACTACACTGTTATAGTGCTGTTATTCCACTTTCATCATCCTATGGAATTCTGGGTTTGCAGTTTGGGGAGGGGCATTTAGAATTTCCAGCCAGGGAGTGCTTTGGTCTCAGGAAACTAAAAAACCCCTGAATTCCACAGGATGTTGGAAGTAGGATAATAGCACTATAACAGTGTAGTGCAGAAAGACCCTAGTCTTTTGTTTCTGAACTCCAGTTTAGAGTTGGGAAACAAATGTGGAAATATTTACACATAACAGCAGAGGTCAGTAATAGGCAACTGCCCACACCCAGCCTTGGAGCTCTATACAATACATTGCATCAGAATGACATCCCAGTGCACTGTATCAGATCAAGAAGAAAAATTTCAAATTTTCATTCTTGCGTGCAAGAACAAAATGAGCAAAAATGTACATCTCTACTAGGCAGTAAGCCCATGAGAAATCAGTTGAAATTCCTTCCGAGTAAACAGGCATAGCATTGTGTTGAACTGAACTTATCATAGCTTTGAATTTTCTCTGGTGTGCTAGCAGTTTCCAGAAACAGGAATTGGAAACGTGAAGTCGCTCATGAGTCCCTCTCCCCGAATCTGTATCTACAAGATGAACGATGAAACATCCAAGTCCATTACTATCCAGAGAAACAGAGAGTAGTATCTTTCCGGCTGCTTTTTTTTTTAAGTGAGCAAAGAAATAGAGAAGAGAGAGAAAATAGTTTCCATTTAGCTTTATCTTTCCTGGCCATAGTGGGAATGAATCTTGACATAAAAGGAGGGGATAAAATGAAATGAAAAAAGATACCATTTATTTCCTCTTTTCTGGGCACTTATTCTGAAGGTTAAAAAACTTTGCTTTTGAAGTGAAATGCGCTGCACAAAAATGTGGATAAAAGGACTCCAAACAGCCATAGCCTTCCGTAGCCAAGAGTTATGGCCAGAGATTTAAAGAGTGGGATTTATCTGCTGACAAAAACTAGTAAGGCTTAAGTGTTTTTTGAAGTCGTTGTCTTTTGAGGAATGACCATAGCATAATGGTAACTTTTTTTCTTTTTTTTTGCATACACAAGATCCCGAATTCAATTTGAGAAACATCCACATATGCTTTAGAAAAAATAATTAATTGGGACTACGGCTACCTGGACATCTATCCAGCCTGGCCCCTGACTGTGCTAGCTGAGAGATTTAGGAGGTTATGGTCCTCAAAAGTTACTTTTCCAACTTCAAACTTCATATTTGCCTAGAAATTGCCACTAAATGCAGAGAGCATTTATGTGTTCGTTGCTTTATATGTTCCTTCTTCTCCCCCATGACAAAAAACAACAACACGTAACTTCAACCTCTTTGGGTTAAAGATCTGACTATCTCTCAGTCTTGATTTTGTTGAGTTCCTTTTATTTCCACCTGCATTTTACCATTGTGTATTGCAGGGGGGAGGCAAAGTCTAGTTCGCAGGCCACATGTGGCCCAGGGCCACAAAAGTTCTTTCTTCCACCTCCCCCCCAAAAAAGGTGTCCTTCCTCAAATGCTCATCCTGGGTGTGCAGACATTTCTGTTATGTTGGGAAGGAGGCTCAGCCAATTTAACACCAGGAGTACTGTTGTAAAAAAAAAAAAAAAAAACCAGGAGGCAAACTGAAAGTGACATCTAATCATGTCCTGTTGTTCAAAAGGCCTCTCTGGACCTAATATGTCCCAGGAGGGCCCAAAAACATGGTGAAAATGCCCCCTATCACCTAAAGAGTGTTTGGGGACATTTGGGAGAGGGCTTATTTTTTTAAAGAAGCGGATGTACAGCTCTCCAAGGTCTACTGGGAGTGTGGCCCCCTCGTTTTTCACGGTTTCCCACGCCTGCTGTACTGCATTGCTGGACTTTGTATTTTCTTCTCACACTGGAACACACATGTTTTAACACACATCCTTTTTACCCTAATGGGCACATTTATTTGTGCAGTCTAGCTGATTCATACTACTTTTCTCCTTGGATCAAAGCATGCTGTTGCATTTCTCCCCTCCAATTACGCACATTTTATCCCTTAGCATCTTAACATATGCACATTGATGTGCACATCCTTCTTTTCTCGGAAATGCCTTGTAAACTTTGCAGAGGTTCTCAGTGGGGTGTCTATTTCCTTCAGCAAGAATTGCTAGGTGTACAAGCGCTACTTCTGTTGAGCCTGTTGAGTCAACAACCTTTCCTGCCCTGCCTCAGGTGCACATGCATTGCACATGCTTTACAGGAAGCATAAATCACTGCTGCAAGTAAACAACATTGTAGTGGAATCAAAGCTTACAGGATGCTCCAGGGTCTATGGATAGACAGAGATCATCTGCCACCCTTATACTCTCAGGATCTGTAGCCCCTGTCATGGTAGAGGAGCAAGATTTGCTGGATGTGTATTGAGCCAATGCATTTAACTATCTAGAAGTAGTTCCTATGTATCACTACTAAGCTTAGCTATAAAAGTAACTGTTGCTAATTGATCATAGCAACAATGTATCCATACTAAGGTTTGCTTGAATTTGTTAGAAAGTATCTACTGCTAATTGCTTAATTGCATACTACAAAATGTATCCAGTGATGGGGAGGAAGAACAGATGTGGGCAAAAATGAAAGTGTAGCCTGGAGAAGCTCAATATTTTGACAATCTGGTGTCTGCAAGATAAGGGGCAGGAAATATGTGACTGGGTCAAACTGATGAAGGATGGGGGGAAAGTGTGTAAACCACATACATCAGGGAACTGCTTTGTGTGCATAAATTTTGGAATGGTTACCTATAAAAGATGCAAGCTGTATGTATACTTTAGTCTCAGCAACTTCTGTGGAAGTGCACTGCATTGCCCATGTCTGTACAAATAAACCATGCAGCAACCACATCGTGAGAGGCATGTTGTTCAGCTGGCAGTCAGGATGTGGAAGAATATTTCTATCTCCTGCTACCAATAAGTGAGGCTTTGACAATCAGAAGGAGCATCCCTGTAGCAAATCCTTGTTGCAGCCTCGCTGACTGGAGGGAGAGAGGTGGAAACGTCATCTTCTTGTACCCCAATCACCATCTGAAAAGACCTCCATCTCTTGGTGCATCTAGTCCCTGATAAAGCAGGTTTGGAGTGGCATTTACCATCATGGCAACAGTGCCAGAATCATGACTATATGGTATTAATGAATATGGAGTAGTCACAGATCTGTAACTCTAGGTTGTGATTCTGTAACTGCAATACAGAATGCCAGACTGTGTGTGTGTGTGCCTTCAAGGCATTTAGAGTGTCACAATGATTTTCACAGAATTTTCTTAGGCAAGGCATACTCAGAGGTGGTTTCCCATTGTTTCCTCTGAAATTTAGCCAGTAGTGTCTGGTATTCTTTGGTGGTCTTCCATCCAAGTACTAACAAGGCCTGATCATGGGGCTTATAAGTGTGTTTACTCAATTTACTGGTGGACATTTGACCATGGCCATTTCCACAATACACTATTATAGTGCTGTCATTCCACTTTCAACATCCTATGGAATCCTGGGAGGTTGCAGTTTAGGAAGGGACCTTTAGAGTTCTCAGCCAGAAAGCTCTTTGGTCTCAGGAGACTACAAACCCCAAAATCCACAGAATGTTGAAAGTGAAATAATAGCTCTATAACAGTGTAGTGTGGAAATGCTCTATGATTTGAATGAAAGAGTTGAAGAAGAGCTTCAACCACTACTGCAGTCATTCATCTTTTTCGTTGTTGTTGATTATTTACATTCTTAATCCAACCTTAAACCTAGATGATATTTTGCTAATTTTATACCACAGTGGGTATTTTTTATTTTCTTAAGTTAATTGGGTTGTTGCATTTAGTTTTATCCAATATCAGCCTTTTAGGGTGGGAAGGTTGGTTACATCAATAGAAGGAACCTTTTCTGAGAATGTGATTTGGCCGGCCACCAAAGAGGTGGTATGGAGACTTCATTTCCTAACCGCTAAAGATGTTTCTGTCATTGATAAGGCTTCAAGGTTAGAGCCTCACTGAAGTTAAAATATAGCTGTCAGGGGCTGCTGATAAGTCGGGCAATAAAATGTTTCTTTTAGGCATGGAAATAGGCAATAGGCAAGGCTGAGGTACTGATATATATTAAAGAGCGCCCCTTATTTTATATGCAAGCTGCCAAAAAGTGGGGGGAAATGAAGGAAATAGGATTATAGATCGATCTGGGGAAAACTGGAGAAGACACGTAATGGGGATGGCAAACAAGGTTTTCTCTCACAGAAAATTACTTGGGAATGGTTCTGTGAGAACCGGATGTCTCTGTGTAAAAAATTGGAGAGGATGCATATTTGTTTCCTCTGCAGATGGAAGCATTCGCCAAAACTGGTTGGACTTATTTGCCCTTCAGGTAGGAAGGCCTGAGACATTTTGCTGCCTGGGGGCAACAGCAAGATGGAAACTGGTTCAAGGAGATGCTGCAAGATTGCTAAAGGGTGCTGGTTACAGGGAGCACAAAATTCCCTTGCTGCAACACTGGCTGCTGGACTGTTTCCAGGCACAATCTGAAGTGTTGGTTTTGGCCTATAAAGCTCAGACCCAGGCTGTTTGAAGGACCGTATCTACCCATCTGAGCCTGCCAGAGATCCTCCAAGATCCTCAAGTGAGACATTTCTTTCTGTCCCAGTGCCTTCACAGACAACATTGATAGAGATATAGAAGAAGGCTTTTTTTCTGGCTGCTCCCAAGCTTTGGAATTCTCTCCCGAGGAGGGTTAGGAGACTTCCTTCTTTGTTGTCTTTTCATGAGCAACTTAAAACCTTTCCTTTCCAGCAAGCTTTTTAAGAAGAGAAGGGCTTTTCATGGTGCTGTAGTGTTTTTAAACTTTAAAGTAAGGTTTTAAGTGGTTTTCACTCTGTTGTTATTTAATACCATTTTAATCTTAATTTTGCATGTTTTTAACTGTGTGTTTCTATCGGAATTTTCCGTCTATTTTAAGTTGCTTTGACTCTTAGTCAGGGAGAATGGCGGGATATAAATAAAGTGAGGGATGAGATCCCATCCCCATTTCACTTATAAACTGGGCTAGTAGCTGAATCCAGTACTCTTGATAGGACAGTATCTTATACCTCACTTGGGGTCAGCAACTAGCTTTGTGTGGGTTCAAGGCAGACAGCTTCTATGTCACTGGGCTGATGAATCCTCTCTGGGTTTCAGTCTGAACTGTAAGTGAGGTAGCCAAGGTGCTGAACTCTTTCCTCCAAATAGTTTCAGTACCTTGGACAGCTCCTTTGGAGCTGAGACTAAAACCCAGTGTGGATTCAGTACTCCGCTGAGTTGGAGCCACTAGCTGCCACTGAAGATGGGTTATCTGGAATGCCCAAGGCAAACAGTCATGGGGTTGTGGTTGCCACCCCACCTCTACCTCACCTGCATCTGCCATCTGAATCAACCACCCAACTCTGCTTACATATGCAATTAGTCAGCCCTTCCTTTTGGGATGCTTGTAAAAAGAGTTTCACTACCATCACACCAGCAATGGAAATCGTGAGAAAGGGCCATCCCACCAGCTCTACTGGGCCCAATAGATTTGGCCTAGTTTTTTCCTAGAGTCACAACTCACCTTCTGGAATCTCACACAGAGGAGTTGAATTGTGAAGAGTTTCTTGCTACAGATGACTCCCTCCCTAAATATGAGAAACTGGTGGATGAAAGTAGCAGAGGGGCTCCCCTACTCAGCAAGACACTGAAGAGACCCCTCCATCCACCTTTTGAAATATGGCAAAGAGGCAACGAAAAACTGCATAGGAGCCATCTGTTAAATGGAAGATGATGACTAATCTAGCACCTGGTGTCCTTATTTATATTTATTTCTCTCCTTTTTTTTTCTCACTTGAGACACTCAAGGCATCTTACAACAGATAAAAGAGAGAGAGATTTGGAAAAAAAACTGTTGTTATTGTATGCCTTTTGAACTTCTCCAAACCCTAAGGCAAACCTATCACAAGTTTTCTGGGGCTAAGAGTGTGTGATGTCCCCAAGGTCACCCAGAGAGTCTCCATGGCTGAGTGGGGAATCGAACCCTGATTTCATGGGCCAATGCTCAAACCACTACATCCCACTGGCTCTTGCACCATGCTGGGTCTCAACATTAAATAACAACAACAAAAATACCGAAGGCAAAAGTTGAATATATCACAAAGCTATCCATAAAATTAAAACCAGTGGACAAATATAATTATGAAAAACAACAAATAAACAAAATGCAGATAGACAGTACAGTTCAATTCTGCAAGGACCAGTCCCCTTGAATAGTTGATCTTCAGATACTTGCTAAAATAAAATAAAAAGTCTTACCTGGCTTGAGAAAAGATAGTAAAGAGGATGCCAGTCTTACTTCTTTGGGAACGGAGTTCCAGAGCCTGGGAGTAGCTCCTGGGTCATGGTCCCATTGGTTGGACCTGTGAGGGTGGTAGAAGAAGGAGATGGTCATCTCTGAAGGATCTGAAAGCATAGGTAGGCTCACGTGGGAGAACCAGGCCTTCAGATAACCTGGACCTGAATGGTATAGGACTTTAGAGGTCATAGCCAGCACTTGTTCCTAGAATTATGCCAGCAATAGTGCCTGAACATAAAACAAAACAAAACAACAAACAGAACTGGCAGCCAGTGGAACAGTTGCAACAAGGGAGAGAAAGGTGCCTAAGTACGTGAGATGCTCTCCTAAGAACTACAGTTTCCAGAGCTTTTGCTGCCGTTGCCTGTACGCAGTCAGGAAGAAGCAGCAAGCCATGGCAGTCGGAAGAGAGGCACAAGCACCTTAATAATTAAGGATGCTGAGGGATTGATCTGGACGCGCACATTTTGCCAATCGCATGCAAGAAGCTGGCAAGGATATTGGTATTCTCTGTATGTACCATTCACAGATTATAGAGGCTCACGTGGAAGCCGTTCACACCCACACCCGCCAAACATCCACACACCTGCGTCTCCAGTCTCAAAAATGATTATTGAGGTTCAGGAAAGTGTTTATGGGAACGTTACTGAGCAAACAATTGTGCACATGCCCCATTGCACCCTGTTTTTAAAATGTTCAGCGCATCTTAAAGCATTCAGCACAGCCTTTTGTTTTTCTTTTGTGCATCTGTTAATTTGATGCCTCCATCAAAGAAATTTTATTTGCAAGCTGAAAAATAGAGATTCCCAAGCTGATGCATAGGGCTTTTGCACCCACCTAAATCTATCTGTGACTTTTTGCCTATCTTAATTTAAGCAGGATAATCAGGAGAAAAGAGAGGAAATCATTGGGAGGGGGCAGGAGGAAGGGTTTTATGGGTTTTGTGTTGAGGAGAATAATTCCAAAGGCTATAGAAAAACTGAAGAGCAGCTTGGACAAAAGATTGATATGATTATTATGCTGCTTAGCACCTGTCTTAAATGATACAGATGTGTTAATCCCTTGTAGTTGTTGGGAGGAAAAGAGACGAGTCTAATGATCAGGCAGATGTAGGCAATAATATTATTAGTTCAGAGGAGGTTTCTGGTTGAATTTTTACATGTTTAGATTTATACGCTGCTGTGTCCCAGGGTGTGATTTACGCTGAACAATGAAACATGAAAGTGTACCATTCCTTGTTCCAAAGACTTTCTCTCAATGAACATGTAGAATTCTAAGAATTCTACTCTGAACAAATCTTTCCAAGAAAATCCTGTGATAGGTTCACCTAAGGGGCCACCATAACTCAGAAATGACTTGAAGTCTAACAAGAAGAAGAGGAGGAAGCATGAGGTGACCACCTCAGGCAGGAGCTTTGGGACATCATGAAAATAATACCAATTGTTATTTAATTTGCAATTGTTTTTGCCACAACATATGAAGAGCAGCGCTTGAGCAATTTCCTACCCTACCTGCCAAAACATTTTGATTGGTTTTAAATAATGTGTGTGGAAATTGGGTGCATTTGCTACTTTTCCACAGACAGCAAAATGTCTTTGGCCAGGAAAGTGTGTTTGGCCATCAAAATATCTTTGGCCTTGTAGGTGTCTGGAAGTATGAAGCTTTAGGAGCGGCTGGGGCTGCTCCATCAATGGGGACATTTTGGCCTTTCAGCCTTGCCTGGTTGGTAGGTCTAAACTTCTTGCTTGAACTTCCTAACAAGACCTCATCTGTGCATAAATTCTATGTTATACATCTGATGAAGCTATTCATATTCCCCATTTACATTGAGGATACAGCATTTTGCTACTTTCTGCACAAAAAAAAACACATGCCAATTTTGTGCAGAAAAAGGCATCAACTGCAAATAGTCTTGAAACGTGGCACAGTTCTGAAAGACTTCCTCTCAGTGGGAAGAAAAATGGTTAGCTTTGCTCCTTGCTTCTTTTGAAAATCAAATTAGCAAAGAATTGCGTCCTCACCTTCATCTTCTCTTCCCCCACCTCGTTCTATAACCCTAGAGCTTTTCTGCACTACACTGTTATAGTGCTATTATTCCACTTTCAACAATCCTGGGGTTTGCAGTTTAGGGAAGGGCCTTTGAGAATTCTCAGCCAGAGAGCTCTTTGGTCTCAGGAAACTACAAAGCCCAGAATTCTACAGGATGCTGAAAGCAGAATAAGAGCACTATAACAGTGGCCTTTCCGCACGACACTCTGGCTGGCCCCTTCCAAAACTGCAAACCCCAGGAATGCATAGGAGGTTGAAAGTGGAATCATCGCGCTATAAAAGTGTCGTGCAGAAATGTTCAGTGTAGGGCTAAAAGGCCCCCTAGTTTATGCATCTGATAAAGTAGGCAGAGATAGCCCAGTGTATATCTTCTGTGAAACTTGTTTGTTCTTCAAGTGCCTCCCTGTTGTTTTACCCACTTCTTTTTCCTTTTTAATCCAGTAATTCTCATCTTAGTCCCCACTGTGAAAAGTTTGCACCAAGTTAAGTGTTGCAATACTGTCATGGGCACCCAAGCCCACACCTGCTGTCTCAGATTGAATGTCATGTTTGCTAACAGAAGCAAATGAGGCAGCATCTGTAAAAGAGATTCTGGTTTTCACCAATATGAAGCTGCCGGCCTCAACCTGCAACTGTCTTAACAGCTCATTAAATAAAGAGCAGCAAGTGTTAGATGGTGACTTTAAAAAAAAATGATAAATTCGTTTACCTGGAGTGAAGTTCCAGTCATTAATTTCAAAGGAAGAAGGCTCAAAAGCTGGGAGTAGGTTCACATTTTGTCATGGCTGATTCCACCCCCCCCCCCGATGATATTGGTGATATAATTAAATTGGGCTTGGAAGTGTCAGTGCAGAAAATGAAGTGTTTCACCAGCATTAATCTTCAGCCCATTAGCAATAATGCATAGTATGGAAAAACTAGAGGACCTCTGCGTGGATTCCCAAATGCTGGATTCCCTCCAAGCCTGTCCTAGGGCCTTTCTGCACTACACTCTTATAGTGCTACTATTCCACTTTCAACATCCTATGGAATCCTGGGATTTGCAGTTTAGAGAGGGGCCTTTAGAATTCTCGGTCTGAGAGCTCTTTGGCTACAAATCCCAGAATTCCACAGGATGTCAAAAATGGAATAAGAGCACTATAACAGTGTAGGGCAGAAATGGACGCTGCTTCAACAGATCCCAAACTAGGCTGACCTTCCTTTTTGCAGTTCACGTGTTAATTCAATAGGTGAACTAAAGTACCCCTTATTCCATCCAAGTTAATGGGGCCAGAACTGTTGTTTGGTTTTTTAGTTTTCCCGTTGATACCGAGGAGTTAGTGGACTGGAAGAAGAATGCTAGTGGAAGATAAGGGGAAGGGATGGGCAAAGAATAGGGAGACTGTAGGAAGGAAGAGTTAATAAGATCCAAGGTCGACTTCAAAAGCAGTTGATTTATTTCATTTCATTTCTTATTTTATCCATTTATATCCTGCCTTCCTCCCCATAATGAGGCTCAAAATGGCTAACAACACATAAACAACATAGATTGAAAACTATACAAAAACTTCAATAAAGGCATAACTATAAAAGTTATTTAAAAGAAAAGAATTAAAAATTTATAAAGTTAAATGCATTAAAATTCATTGAAAGACAACATAAAAACTAACAAAACAGTATAGTGCATCATTAGAAGCACATTACCGTCAAATTCTAAAAGCCCGATGGAGTCAGGATGTCTGGGAGCAACCACTGAGAAGGCCATTTCCCCTGTTCCCACCAAATGAGTCAGACAAGGGCCATTTCCACCCTAGACTGTTATAGTGCTATTACTCCACTTTCCCCTCCCTAAACTGCAAACCCAAGGATTCCATAGGATGTTGACAGTGGAATAATAGCACTGTAACTGTCTAGTCTGGAAATGGCCAAGGTGGTAGGACAGAGAAAAGAGTCTGTCTTGGAGATCTTAGAGCTCTAAAGGGCTCATAAAAGGAGAGTGTTGTTATGTGCCTTCAGGTCTTTTCTGGCTTACGGCAACCCTAAGGCGACCCTATCACAGGGTTTTCTGGGTTGAGAATGTGTGACATGCTCAAGGTCACCCAGTAGGTTTCCATGGCTGAGTGGGGAATCGAAACCTTGTCTTCAGGCTCACGGTCCAATGCTCAAACCACTACACCATGTTGGCTACCAAAAGGCAGATACAGTCCTTCGGCTGTCCTAGACCCAATATACTGATTATTGTGTGATTCAGTACTCTGGACTAATGGAACCTTTATTTGCTTCCCCCTTCCCCTCTTTTCCTGAACAGTTCTACCAAGCCACACTTGTGGAAATCCAGGAAGGCTCCAAAATGGAATACAGCAAGGGACAACCTTCAGCATTGGGGACAAAGTGCGCTACAGCTGCAACCCGGGCTTCTTTCTGGAGGGACATGCGTTGCTCACTTGCCATGCAAGCTCTGAAAACACGGCCTCCTGGGACTTCCCTCTGCCCTTCTGTCGAGGTAGGTGAGCTTTCTATTATTATTTTATTATTATTAGGTCATCCCAATAAGTATGCTGCAAATGTATGCTGTAAATCCTGACTCAGTTCATCCTTGTTTGGTTAAAACAAAAATGGTGTACAGACTGGAGATGTATATGGTCAACTTTTTTGTCCTCACTTGCAAGGACAAATAATTATCATAGATTTCTCTCCACTGCAGGAAAAAACAAATATTTCTATACAGTATTCTCCCTGCATTCAAACTCCTCAAACTTTTTTTTCTTTTCTTTTCTTTTCTTTTCTTTTTTTTAAATTTTGCTCAGACAAACATAGGAAATGTGTCTTCTTATGCAGGAAATATGTCTTCTTTGCAACAAACACACACACACACAGTTTTCAATTCAGGAAACACAATCTCTGTGTGAGAGACTTTTTTTATGCGAATACAGATAGATGGATGGATGGATGGATGGATGGATGGATGTGCATACACATATGTACATGGGCCTTTGTGTGTTTCTATACAGAATCATCCACTGGAGCTCTTTGGGATACTTGTATGCCATGAGAAAACTAAAACTGCACAAAAGTCTCACTGATCCATTTTCCTTCCTGATGCATTTTCCTGACTGCTGGGAAACCAATTTTTGACCAGGATATCAATAACAGAGAACATTCTATCTCTAATGCAAACGCACAAAACCTCCATGCTACAAGATGACAAGAGTTTGGGAAATTTTGTCAATATCAGGGAGACTGGAGAGGCATTTCTGTCAAATCCACATTTTTTAAAGTGATACTTATTGATAGATTACCTGGACTAGTAGAAGTAGCAGCATTTGATGCATTGCTCCCTTCTTTGTGACCACATGGTTTTGTTTTCTTTCTTTTCTTTTCTTTTCTTTTCTTTTCTTTTCTTTTCTTTTCTTTTCTTTCTTTCTTTCTTTCTTTCTTTCTTTCTTTCTTTCTTTCTTTCCTTTCCCTTTCCCTTTCCCTTTCCCTTTCCCTTTCCCTTTCCCTTTCCCTTTCCCTTTCCCTTTCCCTTTCCCTTTCTACCTTCCTTCCTTCCTTCCTTCCTTCTTTTTGTTTGTCTGGTGCTTGCAGTGTGCATATTTGTGTGCTTGGCTTCACAAATGGAAATGAAGACTAGTTCTGCAGCAAAAACAAGAGTTTTGCACAAATTTTATTTTGCACAAATTGCAGAAACCTTAAGCAACCTTAACCACCACCACCCCAAAAAAGTGGAGATTTTAGGACTTTTCCAGATGGGACCAATGTCTTGGGAAGTTGTGTCATTTCAGTTCTATAGTTCTTGGCTATCAAAACATATCCAAAACCACATTTCTGTTTTCTTGGAACCAGCTGAAACATTTTATTTCCATACTCAACTGATTGATCCATCTTTCCTTCCATCCATCCATCCATCCATTTTTTTTTTTCTTTCTTTCTTTCTTTCTTTCTTTCTTTCTTTCTTTCTTTCTTTCTTCTTCCTTCTTCCTTCCTTCCTTCCTTCCTTCCTTCCTTCCTTCCTTCCTTCCTTCTTTTTGTGTTGTACTACAGTAGTGTAGAGCCAACTTGGTGTACTGCTTTGGGTGACTAGGACCCTGGAGAACAGAGTTCCAATCCCCACTCAGCCATGGAAACCCAGCCACCGGTTGACTTTGTGCAAGTCAGCCTCAGAATAAGGCCATCACAAATGCCCTCTGAACAAATCTTGCCAACGGCAAAACAAAACAAAACAAAACAAAACATGATAGGGTCTCCTTAGGGTTTCCATAGGTTAGAAATGACTTGAAGGCACACAACAGCAAAACTATAGCGTGTCAGTAAAATGGCACTTTTGCTCTTTATAACTGCAAGGAAAAAAAAGTCAGAGAGAAAAAAATTGTCCATAAGACCACCTCAGGACAACAAGTATTTGCTTTTAAATGATGATGATGATGATGATGATGATGATGATGATGATGAATGCCTTTGGAAGAGCCTTAGTACAGATCTAAGAAATCACTACCCACAGCTCTCCCAAGGAATGTGGAGGTGACCACAACTGGTGCACCACAGCAAATCCCCAAAAACCAAATCATGAGAACACAGATTTCTTTAGACTAGCCTGGAAGAGCCTTCAGTTTCATGCTGGAAATATCTTCCCTGGATTCTCTTGGGGCTTCATAACCCTTGAGATACTATCTTGCAATGACGGAGCAATTATCCTACACAGTTTATCCTTTTTTTTGTCAATTCTAGCAAGAGGGAGTCAAGCCCTGTCTCAAACAATTAGAAGCACTATTCATTTTCCCAATTCACTTTTCTAATATCAGCAGATAGGGGGAACATATTTTCCAATATATATTATCAGCCATGAGGGCTAGACCTGTGTTTTTTAAATTAAAGCTAAGGTGTTTAATAATCAGTGTTGGCACAAGTTTAGAATCTTTTTTTTTAAAGTATCTATTTCACACCTTTTGAGACAAGTTGGGAAACAAAGCACCTTGTACTTTGCAATTTCACGAGATTTGTGACACTCTGGAGGCAGAAAATACACACAAGAGTGTACGTAGTTTAAAAACTGGGAAAGCTAAAAATGTGAGTGCTTGAAAAATACTTAGATGCTTTAGACAGTGGGAAGATGTATAAAAAGTATGTACATTACTACAATGCCTGTGTAGTTCTGGGGTCAAGGCCCTTCCTGCACTATGCCACAATCCCGCTTCATCCCATTGGGATCCTATGCCATGATCTTGCCGTTGACGGAATGGAATCGGGACCTGAACATTCCCCACTGCACTGGTTGGCTGCCAGAGGATGGGCTTACTGTGGAAGGAAGCACTTGATAGTGCTTCCACCCTTCCCATATGCCTGCAGCTGATGGGATTGTTGTTGGAAAGTGGATCATTACTGGATTTTTTTTTCCAGTATCCAGTATTCCGGTATATGGCACAATTGCAATAGCTGGGGACATGACAGCATCGGAATTGCAACCAGCAGCAACACATCCCTATGCCAGGATGGCACTGTCGTATGGCCCAAACTAGGGGTAGGGAGAGGAGACAACTCAGAGAAAAGACAAATAGCTGGTCTGAGTTGCAAGGGTAAGAGAAACAAGGGTGGTCTCACAACTGGAGCACACCTTCATTTCCCTCCCTCTCACGGCTGAGATTTGCCACTTGTTCATCCCACTCCCTTCTTCTTGCCAGTGAGAAGCACCAGCAGTGAGCCCTCCCTCCCCGGTCCTTTTGCGGATTCCTGGGGGAAAAGGTCTGGATGATGCTCAAAGAACTAGTTGCCTCTCATCCAAAAGAAAACATACATGCATGTAGCCCAGAGTTACACATGAATAATTCACCAACAGGTTTCTGATCAAAGTGTACTAAAAAGGACAGGAACTTCAAGCCGATACAAACAAAGGTTGAGACTCGTATCTATTTGGTCTCCGAAGAAATGAAGTGAATTTGAAAGTGGGAGTTTTTCATGTCCCTGATTCAGCATGTTTCCCCCACCCCTGCATTTCCAAGGAGTTACAGCATACAACTGGCCCTGCCTACAACCTGCATAAGATGCTATGGAATCTGTTTCCATTTCCTTTAAGAATAGAAGAAGCTTTTTGTCACCACATCCTCCCCACTAGCCCATGAGACTAGCCAGCCAGTAAATGTACTGAAGCGTAGAACTTGTTTTACCCAATATCTGCAAGAACTGGAGGAATTCCATATCTCTCTCTTTCTCCCCTCCTACTGTCTATTCTCGGTGTCCTTCACTCAGGTATCTCATATCGATTCCTTTTATTGACTCTTGGTTCATGCAATCGATTAGCAATCCTGCAGTGGTGCATAGTTCTTGCATTTAAATTGAGCAAAGGCGGATTGCCCGGTGATGCATAAGTCTTAGCACTTTCCCTGCACAGAATCACACAGCTATGATGTATGTGGTTGGCTGAGTTTTTATCTTGTGCTTATCTGCTCCTGCCTGCTTCTGTTACCAGTGTCCTGAATATAAGGAATAGGGCTGATGTAGCTGGATTGGTAGCGGAGAGGCACCGACTGTTCTACCTCCTTCATTTTTCATCTCCTAAGTTAGCCTCATCCATCTTAACTCCTTAGTGGAACTTCATGCTGAGTTGGTGCTTCCACCACGAAACCTTATTTTTCAACTTGGCTGTAGGAAATAATCATTTCATCCCGGCGCTCAGCACTGGATTGCGTTTTTTATTTTATTTTAATTCTTTTTTCCCCCCTCTCCCTTTGCAAGAGTACAGAGAGGGAGCTACACTAGCAAAACTGACATTGCATGCAGAATTGAGTCAAAGCTAGTTCTAATTTCCACTTTATCTTCCTGGCACTTAGAAAAAACTATTTCTCCTTTATAGCAACTTATATGGCACTCATTGGTCAGCATCCTGTAAGTGACTTACATACATGTAAGTCTCTTTTTGGATGGAGATGACAGACACAGCCTTGCTTTTTCTTTTCTTGGACTGGGATGGCAGCTTTCCTCCCAGTCTGCCCAAGCACCCTGCCACTTTATGTGTTGTTCTGGTCATCCCTAGAAACACCACCTTTCAATGGTTAATTAAAACTCCTTTAATGATTTGGTTCTGGTTGGTTATAACCAGTGAGAATCATTCAGTTGAGACCAACTTTATAGAAAAATGTAGTATAATCTTTATTAAGACTGCAAACAGAATAGCATATTGGTTTTGTATGTATGTCTAAGTTCAAACAGATCTTCAGGGTGTGTTTAAGCAGTTTTTTGTCTCTTTACAACAGCATAAAGGCACAGGTCTCAGAGAGAGAGAGACAGAGAGAGACAGAGAGAGCCCTCTGCCTTCCATCTTAGCGAAAGGCTATGATCTAAGCCACTCTCTCTGGCCCTTTCCACATATGGGGGGGAATGCCCGAAAACGCCCGAAAACGGAGCTTACCGGCAGCCGGGTAAGTCCATCACCACGTGGAGCAGCGCAGGCTCGCTGCTTCACATTACTCCGGTGTCCCAAATGGCAGCTTCTGGTTGGTGGAGGCTCTCCCCCAACCGGACAAGCTTGCCAGCCGAAAGCCCGCCCCTGGCAGGTCCTCAGGCATGCACTTGCGCGCGCCTACAAATCCACATCGGAGCCGGGCGATGGAGCACGACGGGGCTGCGCGCTCCGTGCTTTTTAAAAACCTCAAAAAAGAGGTTTTTAAAAAACACGCAGTACGGCTAGTTCCAGCCACTTCTGAGTGGATTCTGGTGTGGAACCACAAAAAATAGTCCATGTCAGTCCACTCTAGGGTATAGAAGACCTCCGTCGGAGGTAGCTCTGCATCATTTTAAATGCCCGGTGTGGAAATGGCCTCTGACCAGATTTAACAGTGGGTTGATTTCTCTTCTGTCCCTTCTGTAGGCTTTCCCAGAGAAAACACCCCTCCCATTCAACCCCCCTCAACTGAATGGGAACTTCTCTGGGTGAAGGATTCACCCTTTGACCTGGATCTCTAAAAGTCTGATGCTTCTGGAAATCTCTCTCTCTCTCTCCACCAAACCAGTGTGTCTGCTATAAATCCATTTTCACTCAGGCCTTCAACCCTTCCTTCCCAGTAAAAGGCGATGGGCTTTCCTCTGGAGTGGCCATTCTGGTTGCCCGGCAATTTGTTGCTGAGCGGCTTTTCTACCACTCAGGGTACCACTCCCTTTCTATGATATCACAAGGGCTTTTTCTTTTGCTCTATCCAAAAACCTCCCCTGCCTAGCAGCTATCCAGCTCTGGGAGTCTCCTGCTGCTCCATCTTACCCAAAGGAGGGGAAAAACAGAGAAACATGATTCAGTTGATGGATATGTGGCTGCTCCTGGCTCCCAGGGGAAGGAAAAAGACAAGTGTACTTCATTGGAGAGTGTGCTCTCATTTCTACCTCCCCAACCAGCTGAAACCAGCTGCTTCACTATGAACCAAATTACCTCCCTTCTCCGTTCCCTTCCTACTGCTAAGGGACAGAAGCAGAGACCCCTCCTGGGGCTTGAGAGCTGATGGGCAGTGAGTGGATGTGAAACTGCATGTGTGGAGCTATGTGCACATGCAAGATTATGGGCACTGAGACAAAATGTTTTTTATAATTTACAACGGTCCTTCTAATGCTGTCAGTCTCATGAAATTTAAACAGAGGTATTACAGTCATCTCGTGTATTATTTGATGTTACATCACTTTCTTGACATCAGTTCCATTCATTATGTGTTTCATGAGTGACTGGAATTACCCTGAGACCAGATAGGAAAGGGGAGAAAAAGCACAAAAATCAGCTACTAGGGAAAACAGGACTGGAGGGTAGGAGAATTCTTTGAACAAGTAATTTGCTTTTAAGAAAGAACATCTGTCACACTGAAGGAACCACTTCCACATGGAAAGAGAAAATGGTGTATATACAGTACTTATGCTTATATGTCACACTGGCAAACTGGAAGACTGAGGTTGAATGCCGGTGAGATGGGGGTAGTTGTCGACTGTGGTTTCCAGCTCTAGTAACTGCATAAGTGTCCTGCCAAGACTGGGATTCCCCTGAATGAGCCAATGTGTAACCTGTGTGTACTCCTGAATCCACCCTATTGGACTCTGTGGTCCATTACCCCTGGTGCCAGCTTGGGTTAGCATAGCAAGTAGGGTCTTTCCTGAACATGGCCACAGGAATAAAATATTGGTGACTACCTCTTGGTCTACTGCAGTACACTCAGTGTGCGACTTTTTGTGCAGATGACACAGAAGTTGAAGCAGCTTCTAGCAGGAATGTGATAGAGAAAACATATGCAACTAGTTTTAAAGGAAATACAAAGGCCATTTCCGCACTAGGCTGTTCTAGCACTATGATTCCACTTGCAACATCCTATGGAATCCTGGGATTTGCAATTTCGGGAAGGGCCATAGGAGGTTGAAAGTGGAATCATCGCACTTGTGCGGAAATGGCCTGAGAAATGTGTCCACACTTTGGCCTTGAGACTGATCATCATGTGACCAGTACGTTGTAAGGTTTTTGGATGAATGTGATGTTACTGGGCCATGGGCAGTCACTAAAAATTTGCAAGTCTCAAGTCAAGTTGATTCAGTTTGTAATTTTTGCCAAGTCAAGTCCAAGTCGAGTCACTGAAGTTACTTGAGTCTGAGTCTATCAATGTGAGTCTACATCACTGGAAAGTAGGCTGGTTGTGACCACAGCACCTAACCTTTTCTGTGATAGCAGAAGAGTAATGCAGTGCCTTTTGATGGTGGCACCACAGTCATGCAACAAATACTAAACACTGCTCCTATAGGCTGCTTTGGTAGAGACTGGTGTTTTACTGGCCAGCCTGTCCCAGAACTGCAAACCCCAGGATTCCATAGGATGTTGAAAGTGGAATCAAAGCGCTATAACAGTGTAGTGTGGAAATGGCCCTGATTGTTGGTTCCGATGAAAGCTGACTTAGGTTGAATCAACCACCAAACAATAAATCTACACTTTCATAAATTCCATCAAATTCATTGGCTTACTCCTGCATTTTGCATTTTGTAAAAAGCTAACCCTGGTTAATAGGTTCTAGTTGTTCTAGGATAGTCTGTAGTCATTAACTGTGATGATGGGAAGGATTCAGACCTTCTAGAGTAGGCTTCCCAGTGTTGGTGTCTTCCAGATAGTTATGCTGCTTGGGGATGATGGGTTTTGAAGTCTTAAACCTCTGGAGGCTTCCAGTTAGGGAAAACTGCCTAAGGTTTCTTTTTCGACAGCAAAAGGGGTTGCATTTGCTTTTCGCTGTTGTGACTGGGAGATTTGCAAAGCTTAAAAAGGGGAGGGGGCTTGGGTCTCTTGCCTTTTCTTCTAACTGTTTGCACATCTTTGTGAGCATTAGCATTTTGTTTGGCAGTTAGGCACAGTCGCTTTCGGTGGCAGCGGGGAGTATCAATTATGCACCGCCACCTGCAGTCCATTAGAGGAAGAATTGCCCTGGAGAATAGTCATCCTGTTCTGGAAATTAGTATCATATCTTTGCACAGCCAGCTCTGGATCTGTTGTTCTCCTAAGGAAGTTGATTGTTTCCCACATTAATCATGTTCTTTCATCTCTTTTGCCTGTTTCAAAAAGCTCTGTTTGGTTGCTCAGATGTGTAATGTACTCAAGCATTGTGCTAAGTTATCTCACTTCGGTCATTTCTGCACTACATTGTTATAGTGGTACTATTCCACTTTCAACATCGTCTAGAATCCTGGGGTTTGAAGTTTGGGGAGGGGCATTTAGAATTTTCAACCAGAGAGCTCTTTGGCCTCAGGAAGCTACAAACCCCAGAATTCCACAGGAGGTTGAAAGTGGAATAATAGCATTATAACAGTATAGAGCAGAAATGGCCGTAGTTGGCTTGGAAGGCAGTGGAAGGAGTGGTGGCTTGCATTCACTGGGAGATCAGAAAAAAATCAGTGGCTGACACTTTGTGGATGAACTATACTACTGGATTCACATTTTCAAGGGTCACTTTGGCACCAGTGTGGGAAGGCAGACAAAGGCTTCAATCTAAAAGTCCCTTAGCGTAGCATAAATACATGCATACAGAGATATGCTATGTGACTGCTACACAATCCCCATGCAGAACAGCGACATTGCCCAACACGCATCAATGGTTGGGTGCCATTGCTGAAACCACAATACACAACAGACAGCCTCAGTGCAAAGGATATGATGTATAACTACGGTGTGCAATGCACAACTTGCAAAGTCGAGGCTCAGAGGAACATGCTGTCTGTGCAATGCTGCTTCTGCCACTATCACCAGAATATATCTGTTGCACAATGGTAACCTCGCATGTGTAACATGACTTACAAGTTCATATGTCCCTAAGTGAATTCTGGCCATAGTCATCTGGCTCTCAGCAGCCTATTTCTACAGTGCCTGGTTTCCTTCATAGCTGCTGCACCAATGGCCTTTTTCCTCCTGCCAGCACCACAACTACTGCTGGTGTAGCTATGCCAGCCTAGTGTACTCAAAGCATTCTGGCTGATATTTCCTTATCCATTATGGTAGAAAATCCATTTTCTTATCCATTATAGTAACAAATTGTCCTTACCAAAATGACCTAGGGGTGCAGTTCTTCACTAATTTTCACTAATTTTCCTCTTGCAAGAAGCAACAAGCAATTCTTCTTGCTGTAAGAAAGTGTTCAAAAACTCTTCAGTTACTGGAGACTATTCACAATTTCAGACATATTCTGCACAAAATTTGCACATGATGTTTTGGTGCAGGAAACATCATTTTCTGTGTAGAAAACCTTCCAGCTCTTATTAAACTGCCTGACATAACAGTTTTCCATGGTCACACTGGGAAGGGCTGATGAGAAGTGGGGTTCAACAATATCTGGAGGACAACTGTTTCCTCGGCCCTGGTTCACGGTGTGTTGGGTATCATTTAGGATGTCTGCTTAGTTAACACACAGATAGTAATGAAGCTTCACTACCAGCCCTAGAATCATAGAATCACAGAGTTGGATGAGACCACAATGGCCATTGAGTCCAACCCTGACCATGCAGTAATACACCATCAAAGCATTCCTGACAGATGTCCATCCAGCATCTGTTTAAAAACCTTCAAAGAAGGAGACTCCACCACACTCCCAGGCAGCACATTCCACTGTCAAATAGCTCTTACCATCAGGAAGTTCTACCTAATATTTAGATGGAATATCTTTTCCTGAAGTTTGAATCCATTGCCCCATGTCCTAGGCCCTTTCTACACCTTACCTTCTTCCGGCGCTGGGGTGCAGGGATCGCGTGAGCAGCCTCTGGCGGGAGGCTCTTGCATCTGGGATCCTTTGGCTCTGCACAAGCTGCCTGCTCACGCGAGGGCCCTGCCTCTTCCTTCTGCAGCACAGCCTGGGAGTTTCCCAGGCTGTGCTGGGGCAGGAAGTGCGATCGTTGCAGCTCTGGAGGCTCCACACACCAGATAAGTGCATGCAGGGCCCAGAAGCAATGCACAATCATGCACCATTTTCAGCTTCTAGCCAAAAATGAAAAGGTGCATGATCGGTTCCTGCCGGCCCCTGGAGCATCGCACAATTGTGAGTGCGTCATGCAGATTGCTCCTTGCAATCGCACAACATCCCAGGTGACCTTTTGCATGGCAAATACCATGTGGAAAGGCCCCTGGTCTCTGGAGCAGCAGAAAACAAGCTTGCTCCGTCTTTAACATGACATCCTTTCAAATATTTAAATTCATAAACCTGTATTAACTACGTTTGGATCATGAATTCTAAATGCACATCTGGATTCCTGGAGGCTTCTAGGAGCAACAGTTCCCCCCTTTTCAGCAACTTAGATAGTAAGACAAATAGATAATAGTTGCTGTTATTTGATGTCAAATTGACTTCAAATTATGATGACCTCATTAATGAGAGACCACCGTGGTCACCAACATGCTTATTCAGGTCTTGCAATTTCAAGGTGATGGGCTGTGTGATTGAATCAGTCCATGAGTGATGTGGTCTTGCTCTTTTTCTACTGCTTTCTACTTTGCCAAACTTGATTACATTAAAGATAGATAGATGGATGGGTGGATGGATAAATATAGATAGATAGAATTGTGATAATGTTAGGAGAAGCAACCCACAAACCACAGAATATCCATTCTAATCTGTCTCTAAACCTTCTGCACTCAAAAGTTTTGTGCCAGACAGAGATGGCATACTTGCTGAGCATTGTGTAGAAAATCTTCTCTTAAAGGTGAAAGTTCAGTAATCACTGTCTTAGAGTAAAACTGTGCTGATGGATTGGGGGCAGGGCTGTTGAGCAAAGAAGAATGGCTATTCTAATAAACAGTTAGTCAGTTGTTAAGAGGGCAAGACCAGTCAATAGGTTGATTGCAACACTCCATCATGCCTTTCCACCTAGCAATTCCTGATTTGTCTCATCATTGCATAGCTTGTAACTTACAGCACAAGTGAGCCGTGGTTCTAGAAAACATTTCTCTCTGTGTTCATGGGGGCTTACTCCCAGGAAGGTGCGGGTATGATTGCAGCAATAATAGCATGTGAACAGAGTATTTAGTGAGGCCTTTTCCACACTTTAACTCATATAGTTGTCCTCTGGTGGGAAGGGAGTGGGAAGGGAGTTCCAGGAAGGGAGTGTGATGGGAGCATTGCACTCCGCAGTGGCTGAACCCCTGCTGAAGGAAGCACAATGGACATGCCTCTTCCTTCTGCAGCACAGCCGGCTTCTTTCATCATACTTCCAGTGCTTCCACAGGACAGGTAAGTGAGGAACAGTTGCACAATTGCAGGTCATTGACGGGAAAACCTGTCAATGATTTAATCTGCAGTCTCCTTTGGGAGTCCCAATATGAGTGGTTGGTGGAAGTTTATAGGATGAGGGGATTCTTCTTCTCCTACTCTAAAGTGGGAGATGGAGAAGAAGCCCTAACACCTGTGATGGAAGTGAATTGCAAAAGTGAGTGTCTAATTCCTGCTGGGACCTTAAATAGCAACTCAGGTGGTGATGGGGCAAGAAGTACAGTCTGTGGCTAACACCCAGCAGGAATAAGGACAGAGCTTGATGCCTTAGTGAAAGTGGTTGCACCATGAGTGTGTCTTTGTATGCATTTGTGTCTTCAAGTCAGTTGTTGGCTTATAGAGACCCCATGAGCTTCATGGGCTTTTTTTAGGAAAGGAATACTCAGAGGTGGTTTTGCCAGTTCCTTCTTCTGAAATATAGCTTACAGGACCTGGTATTCTTCAGCAGTCTCCCATCCAAGTACTAACTGGGGCTGTCCTTGCTTGGCTTCCAAGATCCTATGGGATCTGGCACCTTTAGGGTATATATGAGGCCCACATTTTTCAAAGGAAGCGCAGTTTCACAGGACCAGCGGCTGCAGCATTGTCAACACTGTCTGAAAAGCTCCATTACGCCCACCCAGATTGATTCTTAAGCTCTGAGCTAAAAGAAGCCATAAATCCCTCAGCTATATGCTCTCTCTTGGTGAATTATGACCCTCATTTGTTTGGTGATGCTCAGAGAGTTTTTGGAAAGGGAGGGGGAGAGAGTTTGCCCAGAAGGAAAGAAGGTTATCTCAGTGGCACCTTGGCACTGACAGTCAGCACCAGGAGTTAGAGGAGCATCCTTTAGTAGACTGATCTGGAGGACAGGAGTTCATACTTGGTTTCTCAGGCTAGTAAGGAAATGTAACTAATATGAAACTCTTTGGTTCAATTTCATTGAGGAGCCATCCAGACTTCTTTATATATATATAAGAAAAAGGTCCTTGAGTCTTGCTAGGTCTTGCTACTTGTCTTCTCTCCATTGCATTTTTTGGGGGTGCATTCTTTTGGATCTGTACTAGGGCTCTTCCAAACCTTTTGTTTATATATAATATAATATAAAATAATATAATATAATAAATATAATATAATATAATAAACATACACATACACACCAGGGACATTGTTTGTTTGAGGTGTTCCTATGCAGAGCAAATGTTCTCCTTTCCTTTTTAAAAACTTTCCTTTCCCTTAGATTTATAGTGTTTGTAGAAATATAATTTCAGTAATGCACTGTTATTCTGGGGAAGGGGCCTGGGTGCCACAAAGCAGTCCTGGGGCTGCAAGTGACCTTCAGGGTGCACCTTTCCCACCCCTGTTTTAAGTGGTAGAGCAAAAGGTGCACTCGATAGTGACTGGTGCCAAATGGAATTGGTAGAATGGGGGTAAGATCACCATAGGTAGACCCAAGATTAGAGAGCCAGTGTAGTGCAGGGGTTTGAGCGTTGGGCTATGACCCTGGAGACCAGGATTCAATTCTCATGGACACTTACTGGGTGATCTTGGGTGTCACACACTTTCAGCCCCAGAAAACCCCATGATAGATTTGCCTTAGGGTCCCTATAAGTTGGTAAGTTGGACCTGAAGGCATACAACAGCAATTACTACTACTGCTATTGAAACAACAGAGCCAAAGTACCACTGGAACAACCTGTTGAATCCATACTAGCCAATTACTGATCCAGAGCAGCAACCCACTCTATTTCACGATGGGGTGAGTGGGGAAATGTTCTGAGCACAAACAGCCATTCGTCATTTATGTTTCATAGGCTACCAGCACATTTCAATGGAGAATGGGGAGAGAGGGAGCTAGTGTTTCTGGCAAGCAAAATAACTGGATGCAGAGGACTATGGAGGTAGGCAGGAGGAGGAAATTGGCTAGACTGAGATTTTGTGTACTTCTTGTAAATCTATATATTTAGCATTGTTCATATACAGCAATAGATTTTGTTTCCATGTCTGTGCCGTTAAAGTAACTTCTGCATCTCTGAATGTCACATATTTCTCGTGGTGGAACAGAAAAGAAAATTTTGTTAACAAAGTCATTAAGCACGAGTTAAAATATTAAGTATGCAAATCTCCTTAGCCACGACATCTTCAGGATAGGTCTTGCTCTGGATATAATCCTTTCAGCACCTAGTATGCTGAGTGCCTCCAACTGAGACTCATCTTGTTAATGCTAGATGCAAAACAGGCTGTCTCAAAGGTGTCCATTAGAAGTTGGCTGGCCTGATTTAGATTACTTGCTTAGGAAAGCTGCAAAAAGAAAGGCTGTAATTTAATGGTAGAATGTGTGCTATGATTTTATACACAGAAGGTCCCAAATTCAGTTAATGGTGTCTCCAAACAGAGCTGGGAGGGACCTCTGTCTGAAACCTTGAAAAAAAACACTGCCAGGGAATAAACAAGGAAAATAAGAAACCTTTGGCCTTGCAGGTGTTTTGAACTTCATCTCCCACAAGCCCCAACCACAACAGGCAGTGGTAAGAGATTATGGAGTTGTAGTCCCAGATATCTGGAAGGCCAGAGTTTCTCCATTGCTGCAATTGCATTCAACTAGTGGTTCAGGATCCACAACTCTGCAATGCAATTTTACTTGGAGATGGAGTGGGTCACAGAAGCATTGACACCATACAAATGCAAATATTTTTTTAAGGAATTATTAAGAAGTTCTTCCCAGAAACTGTAAATTTTGGAATTGAAGGTGGGTCCTGGGATCGGAAGAGGCTGAAGATTACTAGTACTGATTATAAAGAATATTTACAATTCTTCTTGCCCTCTATAAGAAAGGCAGCATTAGCATGTGAAAGCATCCTATTAAAATAATTGTCAGTTACTGTTAGATTTTTATCTCTATACTAGTGAAAAGAGCAGTCCATTAAAAATAGCATAATTTTCAATTTTTGTGCAAAATAGTTTTGTTTCGTGCACAGAAAACATGGCATTTCTCCATGTCCATTAATTATTTTATTATACATATGAGTTACCTCGTAATAGAAAAGCAATCTTGAAAGGATTTATGCAAGGAAGGATATGAGAAGCCAAAATTCAAATAACCAAGGAAAGAAGTCAATATAAACCATGATCAATATCATAAAATAAAACAAATCAGAGTACACAGAATGAAAATGTAATCTAAGAGCGGCATAAGACTAAGTATATTTAACAATAAAACACAGGTCAACACCGTTATATTTTTTATTGATTTTATATTATAACATCATTCCTGACCCACCCACTCTTGACAGCAGTATACAAAATGACTTTTCAATTCAGTTACACAGCCATAATATCAAAATGAAAGATGTCAAACTATTTTTTTTTTCCTTAGACAACTCAAATGACTTGAATGCCTTTGGAAAACCAACATTACCTTTCTTTTCCAAATATTCAACAGAAAAATTGTGTTTTCCTTTCTTTCCTTTTGCTGTCTGAAGTTTTTTTAGTTCTTTTTTTCAATTAGACCTAGTTGCCATCTCTGATTATACCAGGTTGTCACATGTAGTCCCTTTAAATCTGTCCAAACTCGAGTGATGACCAATCTGGCAGCTGCCAGTAAATAACCAATTAAGAATTTGTAAGATGTCTGCACAGTTTGACATCAAATATTCTTTCCCACAACCAACTCACTCAAAGTTGATTAAAAAAACATCACTAGAACCCATAGTCCTAAGGCTGTAACTAATATCCACATAAATATATTTTTGTCTGCTGCCTCTATGTGCCCAGGTCCTCACAAGGCAGTCCAAAAGACTTTAAACCACAGGGGAATGCAATTATAATGAAAATACATAACTTTTAAATAATTAGCATCAGCAGCTTAAGATATGTTCAACTACAAAATAATTAAACTGAACTGCAGTTGGAACAACATACCCTCTAACGTTTCCAGATGAAAACCAGGACACATCCGGACAAGCAACATCAAAGTGCAGCAAAAATTATGACTGAGCAAGAGCACATAAACTAAAAGAGGCTGCAGTGGTTTGTTTTTGCCGGAGCCTACTGGGAAGGTGAATGCTGCACCCTGTCCTTTCTTCTTCCCACTGCTGAGTTAATGGAGTACAAACTGCCGTCTTTTTATAGTATTCAACCTACATGAAATCTTTCTGAATGAATGAAAGAAAGAAACAATGCTAGACAGTACTTGTCCCAATTAAGCTACAGTTTGCTAGCCCTCATCAGTCTGAATTGGGATAGGAATCATGTAGCCATTCAGATGTTGTTGGACTGCATCTCCCAGCTACCCTGGCCAGCATAGCCAATGCTGATTAGTGCTGGGAGCTGAAGTCCAACAACTGCAGGGTTGCACAGTGTCCAACCCCATACTCCCAACTGTTCTGATTGGCAGAGACGGTCCTTATCAATGCATTTGCCATCCAACTTTTTCAGCTGCTTATAAAATGCCCCAGTTGCTGTCTCATAGAATCATAGAATCATAGAAATGTAGAGTTGGAAGAGACCCCAGGGGCCATCCAGTCCAACCCCCTGCCCTGCAGGAACACCCTCAGAGCACTCCCGACCGATGGCCATCCAGCCTCTGCTTAAAAACCTCCAAAGAGGGAAACTCCACTATACTCCGAGGCAGCCTATTCCACTTCCGGACAGCTCTGACCATCAGGAAGTTCTTCCTGAGGTTCAGATGGAATCTCCTTTCCTGCAGCTTGAATCCATTGCTCCTTGTCCTGGTCTCTGGAGCAGCAGAAAACAAGCCCTCTCCTTCTTCCACTTTCTCCTTTTGTCCTCCACTTTCTTCCATTGCTGCAAATGAGTTCAAAGTGCAAAAGTAGTTGTGTGACAAGGTCCGCTTTTTCACACACACACCCAGTCTGTGAAAGCACCTTGCCACTTTATACACAGCTCTGCCTTTCCCTTTAAAACATCACCTTTGTGTAAAAAGGGTAAAGCCTTTCAGTTGTTATTTGGAATGATTTACTGATCTATGGTAGTGTGTGATGTTTGGTTTTAACTGCTAAAAATTATTCAGTCCAAATGTATAAAAATATATGGTAATCTTTATTAACACAACAAACAGAATAAAGTATTGGTTCTGTATGTGTGTCCAAGCTCAAGCAGATCTTCAGAATGTGTTTAAACAGTTCCTTATATCTTTATATGAGAATGAAGGCACAGATGTCACACACATACAGCCCTCTGGGTTTCCCTTTTGCCAAAGGCTCTGTTCCCAAATTCAGGTCACTTTCTCTGGCCAGATTCAAAAGTGGGTTGATTTCTCCCTCTCTCTAGACTTTGGCCCTTTTCACACCTTATCTTCATCGTGGCAGTGGGGACTGGCACACGCGCAAGCAGCCATTTGCATGAGCCGCTCACAGCAGCCCTTCTGCCTCCCGCAGCGGCTTGCCGGTTGCGCGACCATCGCGCTAGCGCCTGCCCCTTCCTTTCGCAGCACAGCCTGGGAGCTGTAGGCTGCACTGGGGCAGGAAGCACAACCGGGCCGGCTTGTTCGGTGCACCGCACACAGGTAAGTGCGCGAGGGCCCCGCGAGCATTGCGTGACCACACAGTATTTTTGGCTTAGAGCCGAAAATAAAAAAATGCACACTCGGCCTGCTTTAGGCTCGTGAGCGTCGCGTGAGTGGGAGTGCGTCGTACGGACCGACACTCCCATTCACGCAACGCTCAAGCGGCCCGCGTGCAAAAAAAACTGCGTGCAAAAAGGGCCCGAGAAATGCTCTAGCTGAAGGACTGACTTTTAGCTCTTTCTCCTGGAAGTCTGACTCTAAATCAGTGTAGTGTGCCTGCTATATATACATTTTCACTCAGGCCACCAACCCCTCCTTCACACTAAAGGGCTGGGTTTCTCTCTCGAGTGGCCGTTCTGGTTGCCTAGCATCCTGTTGCTGAGCAGTTTCTTTGACGCCCAGGATAGACACTCCCTTAACTCCATGGCCCTTTTCGCACGTTACCCATTTGCGCAGCTGGGGGGTGGGGCATCTCAAGTGAAAAGTGTCAGCAGGAACGCTGCCGCTTCCCTGCTGCTTTGTCCCGCAGCTTGCTTCCTGGTTGCGCAACTGTCGCACTAGCGCCCCGCCCCTTCCTTCTGCAGCGCAGCCTGGGAGCTGTAGGCTGCACTGGGGAAGGAAGTGCGACTGGCCCGGCTCATCCGATGCACCGCAGGGCAGGTAAGTGCGCGAGGGCCCCAGGAGCATTGCGTGACTGAGCAGTATTTTCAGCTCCCAGCCAAAAATAATAAAATGCATGCTTGTCCCGCTTTAGGCTCGTGAGTGTTGCGTGAATGGGAGTGTGTCGTACGGACCAACACTCCCATTCACGCGATGCTCAAGGGGCCCTCGTGCTACAGAATCTGCATGCGAAAAGGGCCTTCATCACAAGTTAGTGCTCAGCCAAATAAGCAAGCAGGAGAAGAGAGGAGAGGAGAGGGTGAAATTTTGCCCTGCCCAGTTGTCTTAGGCAAAAGCAAACTGCTGCAGTATCTCCCAACTTGTGTGCTTTCTAATTAATAACTTTTGCCATCTTGACCACACACTGCTGTTGCTTGTCCATACATGTCCCAGTTTTAATCTGTTTCAAATGTTGGAGGGCACACACCTGTAATCTAAAAAAATGTGCATATGTATTTTGCATTCTACTGTTGTAAAGCAGGAATTGATTTATTTATTTATTTTTGGCTGTTTGGACTATTCAGTTGTTGTGTATTATATTTTATTTATGTTTATGTTTATTGCATTTATAAACTATCTTCCTTCTGGGAGCTCAAGGTGGCATGCATGGTTTTCTGCTTCCCGTGTTACCCTCATTTGTGGGTTTAATGTGCTGCAAACCACAATGTAATCCTTTGATTAAGGGTGGTATATAAATTATTTCAATGGCTACATATATAAAAGCATTAATGTCACTGTTAGCTAGTTTGAGAACAGCAGTTAGTCTCTCAGCATCCTCTTAGAAACTTAGAGGCTCTCAGAGAATATTAAATCCAACTTTCCAAGCCTAGACTGAGCGTCCTTGCGAGCAGAACTGAGAAAATAATCACTTATTTTCATTAGCTCAGGCAGTTGGAGATCAGCTTCCTGAAATGTGTGCGTTGTTGCCTTGTTAAGACTACTGCTAATGAAAAGTAGGGGTCTTTTAGATTAAAAAAAAAAAAATCACCAAAGTCTATCTTAAGCTTCTTATCCAATCTGTTTCTGCAAGGAGCTCAGATCGACCAAATCGAAATGTCAGGATGGGAGCATCTGAAGCATTTCAGCAAAGTAGCAATCTCTCGCAAGAACAAAAAGTAACTACTC
Organism: Ctenosaura bakeri; assembly: GCA_948474755.1. Lineage (NCBI taxonomy): Eukaryota > Metazoa > Chordata > Lepidosauria > Squamata > Iguanidae > Ctenosaura > Ctenosaura bakeri. Next base: position 1,021,397 of record CAOLHI010000051.1, on the reverse strand, counting down.
TGTTGGGTGAGACCAAAGGCCTACCCAGTCCAATCTTCCATTCTTGTAGTGGCCAACCGTTTGCCAATGCGAAGCCCACAAGCAGGAGACAAAGGCAACAGGACCAACCATCTATGTTCTCCACCAGCTGCTTGTACAGAGGTTTACGATCTTGGAAGCTAAGCAGGGTCAGCCCTGGTTTGTACTTAGATGGGAGACCAACAATGAATAGCAGGTGCTGTAGGCTATATTTCAGAAGAAGGGAACTGGCAAAACCACTTCTGAGTATTTTTTGCCTATGGAAACCCTTTGAAATTCGTAGGCTCACCAGAAGTCAACAGGCTTATGCCCACCCATACCACCTAGGATGGCCAGATTAGTGCCATCCCAAGTCTTGGGGCTTCCAAGCTAAAACCTGAGACCAAAGGAAATTCCATTGTGATGTCATTAAGCACCACCCATTAAGCATCAACCACAGTTTGTCACAGCATATCTATCCAATTAAAGAAAAAGTCTAACAAAAGAGAACACACACACATATACACAGAACATACATGCACAGATACATGTGTGTATGCCTGTGAGACAGCGATGAAAAATGAAACCAACAGCAGTTTTTCCAAGTTTGTTCTGAATCCCAGAAGAATGATGATGGTGGTGATGATGAGATTTATTTATATCTCCCTTGTTTCTCAAAATTGGGACTCCAAGTGGCTCATAATTTAAAAGAACCATTCAATTAAAAACTAGATAGTGTGATCAGCGGCATCCTTCTTCGATTATCAGACAGAAAAAATATGTGATTGTCATTGTCAGTGTGATTATATATATTATATAAAATGAGCAAAACATTTCAGCTTCCCCTCTCTTCAGTTGCTAAAGATGAAACTAAGGCCATTTCCACACTACACTGTGACAGTGCTATTGTTCCACTTTCAGCACCCTATGGAATGCTAGGATTTGTAGTTTACTGAAGCCAAAGAGCTCCCTGGCTGAAAATCTGAATGCTCCTCCCTAAACTGCAAACCCCAGGATTCCATAGGATGTTGGAAGTGGAGTAATAGCACTATAACAGTCTAGTGCAGAAATGGCCTCAGCTGCCTTCAAGCTGGGCAGGCTGGTGTTATCAAGGCAGCTTTCACCAGCAATCTCTGTAAAGACTGGGTTTTTCAAGGCAGCGCTCTCTCTCTCTGAGATTCCTTCTCTTTGAGGACCAGAGAAGAAGGGCCAGGCCATGAGATCTGGGAACCTGTGGTGCTGGGAGGTATATAGGTCCAACACAACCATTAGCCACCACTAATGTGTTCTGTTCTTCCTTTAAAGCTGACGGAGTTCAGGTCAATCAATCAATCAATTTATTAATGCATAGACCAAAGGCCATTTGCATACAGAATATTAAAATGCAACACAATACAGTACAATACAAGATGTTAAAATAAAACACATATGTAAAAACAGCATGGCAAAGTACATCATACGGTAAGTTACATAATAGTCGTATGTGAGAAAAATTTAGAGTTTGGTTTAGTTAAAACATAGACAATAAAACTATAATTAAGTAAGCTCATCTCTAGAACAATCAACCACGACATTGGCAACATATCTGGCCCGGATCTTCATAGCTGGCCCAGATCTTCATAGCTTTCCTTGAGGAAAGGAACATCGGCTTGTTATCATCCAAAGAAACTACTAGCCAGATCATGCCACAACCTGGACCACCCAAAACTTCCAGCATGGAAATAGAGAAGCAACCAGTGGAATTAACTATTAATGAAGAACATATAGACGTCACCTCTAGACTGGACAACCTCAAAAACATGCATCAAAGAGTTGGCCAATCCTCTGGTAAATTTAGTAACGACAGATGAAGCCCCTCATGTTGGAAGAGATCTGGCCGGGGGTTGCATCAACAGAATTGGTCACCATCATTCCATTCAGTGGTAGGAAATTCCAGTTTCCCTGTCAACACTGTGAAGAGGTCCCTTCTTTTTTCTGCAGTGAATTTCCTACCATTCATTTTCAGTGGTAGTCCCATCCACTTGCAAATCTCCCTCTTCAGCTTATGTATGTATGTATGTATGTATGTATGTATGTATGTATATATATATATATATATGTATATGCAAACTTATAATGTGGTTTGAGCTCCTCTTTTTACTGACATGTTTCCACTACCATGAGCATGTCTTTTGGGAAAGATGAGGAATCTGGTTTAATTATTAAAAATCCATTATATAAAACACTGCACAAGAAAGCAAGAAAAGAAAAAAAACTTGTGGGAATTTCCTTCTCCAGGAAGCTGTGAAGCTGGAAATTGCTTTTGGAGAGAATCTTTGTCTTTGGCATTTGCTGCACTTCTCTTTGGCCTTGCTTTCAAAGTAGCTTTGAAAATGGTAACATTTACATGCCTAAGTGAACATGGAGAGGGGAAAAAAATTGTCTATGAATATAACACAGTGCGGCACCTTCAGGAAGAGAACAGAAGGATATGTGCTTGCACTAGCATTCCCAGAATCCCTGAACCAGATTGGTCTATGCTGATGCAGAAATTCTGGGTATTAGAATCCAAACAAATCACTTTTCCATAAGCTTTGCCTTTTGTGGACCAGTCGGCACAAACAGACAGAAGAACCTGGACCATTTCCACACTAGACTGCGCTGTAACAGTCTAGTGTGAAAATAACTCTGATTTTGAAGGGTGAGGCATAACCACACATTTGAAACAGCCACACAGCATAAGGATCAGCAAGTGAACAACAAGAAAAAGAAAATTAATAGGTAACTTAAACCAAAATATGAGATCTTTCAGCAATATGCATGTCTTTCTGTTGCAAAAGCAGGATGGATCACCAGGCTTATAGCACAAAGAAAAATAAAACACAAGTATTTTAATCTCTGTTAATGAACTCTGCCTGTCTCTGTTTCCTCTTAACACTGATATTAGGTTTCCGCTACTCGATCTACATTATCTCCTTAATCTTTTTTCCGTGAAGATTTGGTTCAGGTGCCAAAACAGAGGCATTCAATTCAAATTCTCATTTTAAAACTTATGATGTTGTCTTTTTCCTGGATCCCATTTGCATTTCTGTCCCATTGATTATTCCTATCGGGTTGCAAGGCTTTGATTTTTCTTCCTTCAGCAAATAAGTCTGGCTTTTCTGTAGACATTTTCTGAAATGTACACATTTTTAGCACATTCTTTACAAGGTTTGCATTTTGTATACGTGCGACCCCCAGAAATTAAAAGGTGACTGTGTACATTTTTCAGGGGCCTGCATTTGTGTTTTGAAAATTATATGCATGAGCACATATGCACAACATGTACAACCCACCTGTAAGAATGTCATCCTGTTTTCTATGATGCAAGAGGATGCCAGAGGGTTCTCTCACACCACAGATTCCTGCAAACTTACATGACAGAGAGTTTCCTTTTGTGAGAAGCAGGGTTTTATGCCCACCCTCTTTCAGTACCAGCATTTTCTGATGTGATTTTAGCCAGGCTGGCGAGGGTTCACAAAAAAAGGAAGGGACAGAGGGAGCCAAGAAAGCAACCTGGGAGAACTGTCTGCTGATCCTTAGATTTTCTTAGAATATAGTTCATTTCCTTCCTGACCATTGGCCAAGCGATTCTTATGGGGGTCACAGTCCAAAACATCTGCAGGAATCCAGGTTGGAGCCCATTTCTTTTAAAATCAGACACAAATCTGATGGAGCAGCTTAGAAGCTCACGCCCATGAGGAAGTATGGGCTGCCTGTGACCCATAGGCAGCACAGTTTTGTGCCTTGGTCTGTGATCTGAGTCTACTTGTGGCTAGGAATGGGAAAGAATTCACTGTTCCATGCAAATAAATAAACAAATAAAAATAACATTTTGAAAGATATAAAAGAAATTGTACTCCCCAGGCCTGGCAACATCTCAGCTCAGCCATTCGTACATTTCTGAGGCATATGTTGTGTTTTCGTACAGAAAAATGCTCACAAAAAATATGTACACATTTGGAAAATGTGCACAAGGATAAATATATGTATTTCAAAAATCATAAATAACTCAGTGAGGAATGCAGCTAGCATGCATAAATGAACATGCTAACTTCTGAGCCAATCCAGAGGTCAAAAGCTGACAAATTCCATCTGAGTGGCCCAAAGCAAGGGCCTATCCACACCACATAGTTACCTCACCATGATTCCACTTTGCCTGCCTTGGCTGCATCCCTATAGAATCCAGGGGTTTATAGTTTGGTCGGGCACTTTGGCTGAGAATTCTAAACACCCTAAACTGCAAATCCCAGGGTTTCATATGGTGGAACTATGGCCGTTAAATTGCAATCATAGTGCTATAATTCTGCAATGTGAATGGGCCTGAGGTGGAAAGATGCAGGACGATAGTCTTGAGTGGCTGTTTTTGCAGAAGTCAGAAGGCCAAGGTAGAGTATCAGACCTGGGGGAGATGTCTTCCAAGAGGGGTACCTGAAATTGCTTCCAGCAACTACTCTGTACTCTAGCTTCCCTTTTCTACCCAAGCTAAGGGCTTTTTCGCACTTTGGAGGGAAAACAGGGCAGTCCATTACTCACTGGACTGGCACGCTCCCCCCCGCCGATCCACGCCAATCCGGAGCAGCACGTGCCCGGCTACACACTCTTCGGGGACGAAAATGGAAGCTTCCAGTTGGAGGAGGCTCTCCACCAACCAGAGAAGCTCGCCAGACAGAAGCCCGCCCCTGGAAGATCTGCAGCCTCACGCTGGCGCAAGCCTGCAGATCTACACTTAGCGCAGTGACGGACTGAGGCATGCCGGGCTACTGAAAGTCCTCTTTTAATTGGTCTTTCAATAGCACAGTGAACCACCAGTTCTGGGCGTTCTGGAGCGGACTGAAGTCCAGACATGCATTAAGTAGTCCGGACCCAGTTCGCCCCCAAGTGCAAACGTCCTTGCTGGAAGACACGCTGCTCCGTTTTACAAATAAGATGCAGAAAAGGCCAATGTCAAAGTAGGAAGAGTGGAAATGGCTTCAAATGGCATTGCAGCCATTTGTCTCTTTGCTGACCACTCCCCAAGCCCTCATATGTGAGGCTTGGTTGTGTCCACTGCCTCATCCAAGGGAGGCACAACAAATACACATAGACTCACTTTGGTCAATGAGGGAAATCCATTAAAATGCATACCTTATTTTTAAAAATACATACAAAATTTATCCATTAGGGAAAATGCATTAAAAGAGATACATTTTTTAAAAAGTATTTAAAATTATTGATTTTGGGAAAGATACACACCATGATATGCACGGAAAGAACAAAAAGTGTTACAACTTGATACGAAACTCTGCTGGATAACTCGAATGCCACTGGGATTGTTTGAAACACAACAAACATGAGACTGACAGATTTTCAGATTTCCTCGTTTGCAATCCATGACCCTGACAGCCAAGAGAGGCTTGATCACAACATCTTCAGCTCTCTGGAAAAAAAAAAAGAAATAAGAACCAACAAAGCAAAATGGTGCCTTCTGCTATTCACCCAATGCCTGCTGAGCAAATAAGCCTCACGAGTTTGTTTGCTGACTTTAAGCAGAGCTGATGGGTTTATGACTCTGCCTGGCAGTGGAGCACAGATCCAGCAAGCCAGCTGAAGGAAGTGGAGAGAGTTTTTGCAATGCTGTTTTTTAAAGCGTATCAAATATGCATTATCTCATTAAAAATGGCCTGGCCTGTTATAATGAGAAAGAGTTGCTTTGAGTGCACTGTGTACCGAAGCCTCTCTCTCTCTCTGTGTGTGTGTGTGTGTGAGTGTGTATTCCAGGCCCTTTGATAAGATGCAAAAATAAGTTTAAAACGGAACTCATCAAATTAGAAGAAATGTTCACAAATGCTTATTATTCAGCATATGAAGCTGTTAATATTGTAAAAAGATTTTTTTAAAAAAAAAGGATCCAGAAACAAAGGGGGAAATGCTCTGGAAAAAGCCAGCTGGTTTATGGTGATTTACGGCTGGTTCTGACACAATAGTTTTACTCTGAGGCTGTTGGATGATTTCCACAGAGTTGCTCACAGTGAAATAATTGCCAGAACTAAAAATTGGCACTTCATATCTGAGTTTTATAGCTCTGTGTATTCGGCTACCTATGAGATGAATTAGAGGGTTTTTTTAATCTAAAAGATTCCTCATCTTTAATTGCAATGCCCTAAATCCTGCCTAAGACTGAGGAGCGTACATCTCTACATGTGGAATTTCATGTTTATTTGTCTTCCGTGTCCCTTGCATGGAACAGCAACATTGCCCAACTGATTGCACCAAAGGAGTTTGTTGTTTTTGTGGTTCTTTCATGCCTTCAAGTCATCTCTGACTTAATGCAGGGAGAGAAAGATAACAAGGCTGTTTTGTTGTGTGAGCAGTGCTGTGACCTAGCATTTCCAGTTCCAGGAGAAACTGATTGCTTTGGCACGCCAGCACTGTAAAATTCTCAGGGGAGGAAGACTTAAAATCAAGAAGAATATATGTATATGTGTATGTGTATATATGTATGTATGTATGCATATATATATATATATATATATATAAAGCAACAAATCATAAAATCATATAGCTGGAAGGTCTATCAAGTCTAACCCCCACTCAGTGCAGAAACTCCAGCTAGAGCATCCTCAGTGTTGTAGGCAGTGGCTATCCATTGTCAGGCAATGGAGTGCCAAGATATTCAGCAGGCAAACGGATGCAGCTTAGCAGTCCAATAAAGCTTTCCTGGTCAGGGTGAAGCCGAAGCATAGTCAAGTATTTGTCCAAAGGTCAGGAATCCAGTAGACAGCAAGGTCAGGCAGTCCGAAGGTTAGAGAAGACAGGCAGACGGGGACAGGGAATCTGTAGCACACATGAAGGCAAGGGCCAAGAAATGCACAAATTCTTTCCTGTGTTGAGACACTGCCCTCTGCCTTCCTTAAGAAGGCTGGAGCCAGATGGCTCTCATTCCAGCCTGATTGGCTCCTTGTGTCTGCTTGTTCTCCTTTGAGGTTGCTGTTCACCTGGAGAAACTGGCTCCTCACCCATGGCACTCAGCACATAGCTATCTGGCCTTTAAAAAAAAAAGACATCTAGAGAAAGATACCCCATCACCTCTCTATGTAATTGGTTCCATTGTCTAAACTGTTCTTACCATCAAGAAGTTCCTCCTAATGATCAATTAAAATCTACCCATGTGTAACTTAAAACCATTAGAATTTGCCCTACCTCCTGGAGCAGCAGAGAACAAACTTGAACTCTCCTCTCTGTGACAGCCTTTTATATGTACAGTCATGTACCCCTCAGTCTTCTCTTTGCCAGGCTGAAAATGCCCAGATGACTCAACCTTTCTTCCTACATTTTCTTCTCCGTACCTCTCATCATCCTTGTTACCCTTTTCTGAACCTGCTCCAACTTGTCTATATCCTTTCTAAAATGAGGCACCCAGTACTGAAGACAGTACTCCAGGTGAGGCCTAAGTAGTGTGGATTATAATAGGAGTCTGCATTCCCTTGACTTGGAAACTATGGCTTTATTCACCCAGGCTAAAATATTCTTTGCCTTCTTTGCTGCAGCATCACCTTTTGAGATCATGTTCAGCCTATGATCAGCACCATCCTAAACTCAAGAGGAAGTTTTTTTGTTACAAAGCAATACATTAATCCTAGCATTCTAGAAGCACTTCAATTGACAAGGTGTTCACAATGTAAATCCTGAGAGAACTCCTCGACTAGCACATCAGAAATGCCATTGTGTGGCATGTACTATAAAGTTAACAGGATTTCACTGGCACCTTTTCTTTTGACAGCACTTGAACACATAAAAGTGACATGGCGCCACAATGCAAGCCAAATTAATTCTTGGTTTCCCTTTATCTTCCTGCTCATGTTTTTTTCCCCCTTTCACTTGATCCTCCTACTTTATTTGCTCTAATAGCTTTGTGTTAATGGAGTCAGCTTGTACAGGAAGATAACCTGTGGCAAGCAGAGGATCTGGTGCTGTTTCTGAACAGCACATGCTGTCAGCTTCACTGACATGCCTCCCTAACTTCAAGGAGGGGGGAATTTATTTATTTATTCTTGTGTAGGGTTTCCCCTCTCTTGCATCCTAATGGTGCTCTCACAAGAGGTACTCATGCAAAGAATGAGAAAATTGTGTTCACTCTATTCTTAGACTGTTCAGGAAGTCTTCTGATGTCATAGTCCCAGAGTGAGATTTCCCCTGTTGAAGGGATGTGGTCGTGAGCTCCAAAAGGATGACAGAGAGAGGCAAAGAATTCCTCTCAGTACCAGCTTCAGGTGGCCACACTCTTCAGAAGACCAAGCTTAAAAGGTCCAGAGGCCACCATCAGTCTTACCAGTGGTGGCCACATCCCAGACTCCAAGCCAGAAACCTCAACAGAGATGTATGTTCCATCCAGTTGGAGCCAATCACTGCTGAAATAGGTAAAACTCTGTTAATTTCAAGATCCTTCTTCCAACATCCAAAATGATGTGTGATCCCATTTTTGTTTTGCTTTAGAGTTGTCACAGCTGTTACAGCAGCAGGATCTGAGCCTCATTGTGTGACTTTTCAGCTGGAAAACCATTTGAAGTTGCCCAGGGTTCTGTCTCATCTTGTTCTACTGTCTGAAATGAAGAAGTTTCTATTTCTACTTCTCCTGAGCTGTGATTAGAATTGGGATAACTTCTAAAATTCCAGAAATCAAACCATTCCACAGCTCTCATTTCTTTCAACACTCTTGCATAGCGTTCTCTTTCTCTACTACTGTATTACTTGTGTACACACACATTTCTGTGTATTAATACCATGATGCCACAATGCAACATACACACTTCTGTGTATTAATATCATGATGCAACAATGATTCTTTTTGTATGGTGTTTTACAAGTGTACATCAATGGATACAAATGCACATGTGGATTGGTAAAACATTGCACCAAAGAACTTTGATGCAATTATGCACATTATCACTAGCAATATTTCTGGAAGGGATTTGAACTTTCTGAACTGTTGAATTTGTATGGAAAAGGAGTTGTTACATTGCATAAACCCTGACCTTTGGCTATGGTGACTAGAACTAATGGGAGCTACAGTCTGAAAACATCTGGAATAACACTTACTCCTCACCTTTCTTAGCTAACTTAGACAATAGAAAAGACTCTAAATGGCATCCAGTTTGGACTAAGGCACTGCCTGACTAACAGCAGTGGTTGCTAGATGTGGATCATTTCAGCATGTTCCTGACTTTTTGTTTTGTTCCTCATCTCTGACTTCTTGACAAGGCCGGCCCTACCATTAGGCATAATGAGATTGTTACCAGAGCCGCTGATGGACCTTAATGTTGGACTCACAGCTGGCCATTTCCACACTACACTGTTACAGTGCTACTATTCTGCTTTCAACACCCTGTGGAATTCTGGGATTTGTAGTTTACCAAGGCCAAAGAGCTCTCTGGGTAAGAATTCTAAAGGCGCCTCCCTAAACTGCAAATCCCAGGATTCCATAGGATGTTGAAAGTGGAATAATAGCACTATAACAATGTAGTGCGGAAATGGCCTTAGACTCTCTAGCTTTTTGCCTCCATATGCAAAGCTGCATATGGCACACAGAATGCCCTGAAACCAGGTTTCTGTCTTTGGCGTGATTGAAGATGATTCTATCCTCAGTGCTGAAGTAGGTCCAGACAGCTTCCATAGTTGAGACAGAATGTGGGAGACAATTCCCCTGAGTTCCAGTTTCAGACGACCATGCCCCTGCGAAGACCAAGCACCAAATAGCAAAATGAGATGGATCAAGCTAGGTATGGAAAAATATTTTCAGTTATTCAATCTCTGTGCAAGAAACAGATTCCCTGACAGGTAGGATCCTCCGCTGGGAAGAATAATAGTCCAGCAAAAGTTTTGTGCCGTTTCCTCCTGGTATTAAACATGCGGAGGTGTTGCAAAGGAATTATTCTGCATAGGGAACTGTGTGTGTGCATGTGTGGAGAGTTGTTGCAAAAACTGTTTTCTGCACAGAAAACTTTTTTTTTCCCCCCGCAAGAAAACCCATGTTTTTCTTTTCATCGTAATTCCCACACAACACTTTTGGAGGCTGAAATATAGGGAGAATATCACCAGAAAATATTCGTTTACGCTTGTAATGGAGAAAAAAAATGTTAGTTATTCACCCTTACACGGCAGGATGAAATAGTGAAGGATTTTCCTGCCCTCTGGCAAAACTCCTGTTTGTCAGTTACTAGCTTAGTGTGCCCCGTATGATTTTCAGAAAAGGTCTTCAAGGACATGAGGAAGCACTATAAGTCATAACTATCATATGATTTGGGAGACAGGATGTCCTGGCATCAAGTATTTGCAGAAAGAATGGTAGCAATGATGGTTGGTGGCAGTGATGTATTTAAGTCTTTTACTCCAAGTCTCAAGTCTCTACCTTCATGTCTCAAATCAAGTCTCAAGTCTGGAAGCCAACTTTATACCCCAACCAAAATTCCGGAATTATTGGATAGAGTGAAATAAATTCAGTTTAGCAATTTAGCAATTTAGCAATTTCACAATTTAAGCAGAGTCAACTCTCCCCATTTGCAATTTTGCCATCTGCAGCTTCAGAAGTGGGGAATAGGATCTTATCTTACTCCTCATTACTGAAAATTCAAAAGCTTTAAAAGGAAAGATCCTTCTTCCTCAAGCCTCTTGCCTAATACATTTGCTATTCCCCTCTGAGAAATGCGCCTGCAGTCTGGGGGTGAGACTTGTCTTTTGCTCTTAGGAAATGTTTTAGAAGGCTCCTCCAATAGGCAGCGGGAACAGGCTGCTGAGCAGACCTCAGTCCTGCCTCAAGCCCATTGCCTAACCTGGTTGCTGTTCCCCCTCTGAGAAATGCACCCACACTTTGGGCTTGAGACAGATTGTCATGTGACTAGTAGGCAAAAAGAGATGGAGGCGTTGTTCAAAGTCATAAGGTTTCTGGATGAAGGTGTTATGTTACTGAATGAAAGACATCAAGTCAGTATACAAGTCTCAAGTTGAGTTGAGTCAGTGCTTCATTTATAGCCGAATTGAGTCTGAGATCCTTTCCGCATGTGGGGGGGGGAATGCCCGAAAACGCCTGAAAACAGAGCTTACCAGTGGCCGAGCGAGTCCGTCGCCACGTGGAGCAACGCGAGCTCGCTGCTCCGCAGTTCCCTGGCATCCCAAATGGAGGCTTCCGGTTGGTGAACGCTCTCCACCAACCGGAGAAGCTCACCAGCCAGAAGCCCACCCCCAGCAGATCTGCAGGCACGCACTTGCATGTGCCTGCAAATCTGCTTTGGAGCTGGGTGACGGAGCGGCACAGGGTTGTGCACTCTGTGTTTTTTAAAAATCTCTAAGAAGAGGTTTTTAAAAAACATGCTGCACAACCAGTTCCGGTCGCTCCTGCGTGGATTGAGGTGTGGAACTACAAAAAGTTGTCCACCCCAGTCCACTCTATGGTGCAGAAGACCTCCGTCGGAGGTCGCTCTGCACCATTTTAAAATACTAATGCGGAAATGGCCTGAGTCAAGTCACCGAAGTGATTTAAGTCCGACTTGAGTCTGAGTCTGTCAATTTAAGTCTACATCACTGGTTGGTGGCTTGCATCTCATCAGCATGATGATTCTGCACTTTTTTAAGCCTGTACCTTAAATGGCCTCTCCAAGGCACTGAAGTTCTGTCACCCAAACTGATTCAGCACCTTGGACAGCTACTTTCAAGTCAAGACTAAAATGAAGAGTAGGTTCATCTTCTTGTTGGCATCAGAGCCTCTACTTTATACTTGCTGGTATCAAACACTATTTTTGTAGGGAACAATTTTGCCTTCAGATCAACTTATGGTAACTCTAAGACAAACCTGTCACAGCATTTTCTTGAAGGAAGAGGACATGACACTCCCAAAGTCACTCAGTGGATTTCCATGGCCAAGCAGGGAATTGGACCCTCATCTCCAGGGTCGTAGTCCAGTGCTCTAACCAGTACACTACACTGGCTCTCAGGGAACAATAAAGCCGCTGGATTCCTTTTTCCATTCTTTACATGTGCACAATCCCAGGTTCATATCCAGGCATCACCAGTTAAAAGTGCCTTGGATAGCAGTTTGAGAGAAAGACCATTTGCTTGAGATTCTTAGTATTAAAGAATCATAGAAACATAGAGTTGGAAGAAACCAGAAGGGTCATCCAGTCCAACCCACATCAAAGCTCTCCCAACAGATGGCCATCCAGCCTCTGCCTAAAAACCTCCAAAGAAGGAGGAGACTCCACCACACTCCATGGAGGCAGCAGATTCCATGGCTGGACAGCTCTGACCATCAGGAAGTTCTTCCTAAGGTTCAGGTGGAAGCTCCTTTCCTGAAGTTTGAATCCATTGCTCCTTATCCTAGTCTCTGGAGCAGTACTGCTGCCAGCCAGAGTGGGAAATGATGGGCTACTTGAACAAACATTTTAATTTGGTATAATGTAAATCTTTGTATTTCCAACTTTTAGATATTGACGTATGGCCAAGATCCTACATTGTACTTGCATAATGTTTATCTACCGGTGTGCCATTGTGCATTAGAGAAGGCACAGTGGCTGTTTTCACAATCCCAGTGAATCAAGTAGCAAACTGAAGGCAATAGTTACAATCCAAGAAAGTGCAACTGCTTTGCTGGAGTCCTGTTCATTAGAGTCAACTAGAGTATACCCAATCAATCAATTGTTGACAGATTAGTCAACAATTAAGTAAATCCAGTTGATTCAGTGACTCCATTCGAGTCAAAACTAACAATCTTGACTTGCCAAACACACATACACAGACACACACCCCTGAATGCTGTAAGTCACTGATGTGTGGTACAAAATAAGCTTTCCTCTCATCTGCTGCATCATTGGCTCAGTGCCCATAACAGATGCTGAGACAAGAGCACAAGGCTTGACATGAACCAGCACTGAAACCGTGTGCTGTTCCTGCTCCATGATTTAATGAAGCCACACCCCTGTAACAATAAAAATAACTAAAAAGTACCCCTGCATACATAGAATCCTAGAGTTGGAAGAGACCCCAGGGGCCATCCAGTCCAACCTCCTGCCATGCAGGAAGATACATCAAAGCACTCTCAACAAATGGCCATCCAGCCTCTACTGAAAAACCTCCAATGAGGGAAACTCCACTCTACTCCATTGAGGCAGCATATTCCACTGCCAGACAGCTCTGACCATCAGGAAGTTCTTTCTGAGGTTCAGGTGGAATCTCCTTTCCTGCAGCTTGAATCCATTGCTCCTTGTCCTAGTCTTTGGAGTAGCGGAAACAAACCTGCTCCCTCCCTGACATGACATCCCTTCAAATATTTAAACATGGCTATCATGTCCCCTCTTAACCTTCTCTTCTTGCGGACTAAACCTACCCAGCTCCCTCAGCCACTCCTCATAGGGCTTTATGGCTTCCAGACCTTTCACCATTTTGGTCGCCCTCCTCTGGACATGTTCCAGCTTGTTGATACCCTCCTTAAATTGAGGTGCCCAGAACTGGAGACTGTATTCCAGATGAGGTCTGACCATAGCAGAATGGAGTGCTACTATTACTTTCCTCAGCTTAGACACCATACTCCTATTCATGTAATCAAGAATCGCATTGGCTTTCTTGGCTGCCGCATCACACTGCTCACTCATGTTCAGCTTGTCATCCACCAAGACTCCTTTCACACATACTATTATCCAGCCACATGTCCCCCATCTTATATTTGTGCATTCCATTTTTTCTGCTTAAGTGCAGGACCTTCCATTTTTCTCTGTTGAAATTCATTTAGTTAGCTTTGGCCCAGCTCTCCAATCTGTCAAGGTCATTTTAAAGATCATTTTATGCACTACAAAAGGAAAGAAGCTATCTTTCATCAGGACATTAATACTATACCTTAGTTGTTACAAAATAGGCAATCATTGTAAGTATTATTTTCTAATTAGTGATTCTTTTCTCCAAGTCATATCTGCATGAAAGAAGCTGTGGAAGTTGTGTACGAAGTTCAGAGGCACTCCGACTTTGGATGGGGAAACAACTCTGAGCATTTACTGCAATGTTGAGCAAAAGTTGAGGCAGGGGTGTGCTTCAAGTAACCTATCTAGCTGGCTACTTCCACCAAGGCTGCCTTGTATTTAAGAAAGCAAGAGTCACCCAAGCTCCTTTCAGAATTGATTTGAGCTTGGATGTTTGTTTGTTTTTCTTCTGTGCTTGTAATCCATTGACCTCTCTGCATTGTGCATGTGATGTGTGTGTGTGTATGTGTCAGTGAGACTGATTCATGTAAGAAAGGAAAGATGCCGGTTTTGCAGAGAGAGAAAGATTTTCATGAAAATTCTATTTTGCACAATGTGTGCAAATTGTGACCCTATCTCCCTCCGCCACCACCATCCCAGTTCGGCATCTCAGTCTCACACTGGAGCTGTAATCTCTCAAGGAGGTTAGAGAATGTGTGAGATGCTGTCTTTCCCTGCAAGATTTCTTAGTGTCAAAAGAAAGGATAATATTTCGTCCCTGATGACCTGTCAGATTTTTGCTGTCTTCACCCTTGTTGGTGAGTGATATACCCTGTAAATGCTATCGACATTAAATGCTTCTTTCCTTTGCAGAAAGAAGCAATGCAAGTAAAACAGACTAATTCTGGTTCCTGGTGTAGGGATGGAAAAACTATTTGACAACTGTTTACAAAGTATGTCTCGCAAATGTCAGGAAATCCTGATGAAAGGAATCCTGGACTGATGAAAATCTTTACAGTTCAGCACTTATTCTGTCCAAAATGTGCAATGGTTTTGTTTTTTTGTTTTGTTTTTCTGCACAGAAACAGGATTTTCAGGAAATAGTACTTTTCTGTATGGAAATATCCATGTTTATATAGAAAATGCTGTTATCTATGAAGAAAATGTCCTGTGCTCAAAAAGGGTAAATTTTGTGCAGAATGAATCTGCAGAGATGGCATTTACGGCATAGAAAATAATGTGATATGAAGCAAAATCATTGCCTCCAAGGTTGTTCAAAGTACCTTTCCTTGCAAGCACACTTACTGATGTAGTGACACTTAGGCCATTTCCGCACAATGAAGCTCTTCCGCATTGTCTCGCTGCAGTCCCTGGTCCAGAAGGGAGCGCAACATTTCCCTCTGCACCCACTCGGTCTATGTGGAAGAGAACACAATGCCGCCACGTCTTCCTTCTGCAGCACAGCCGGGCTTTTTCTATTGCTGCGCTACGGAAGGAAGCGTCACCAATGCACTTCCACATCTTCTGCATGGCCAAAGGTAACGGGAGTGCCGCACAATCACAGGCGCAAAACAGATTTTTCCCATTTTGCAAAAACTGCGCAAGCACGGTGGCAACGATGTCATGTGGAAGCACAACCTGCCGACCGCTGCCATCCTGTGGCAAAAATCCAACAGCAACATCGTGTGGAAAGGTGAACCTATCATGGGGTTTTCTTGGCAAGATTTATTCAAAGGTGGTTTTCCTTTGCCTCTCTCTGAGGCTGAGAGTGTGTGACTTGCCTGAGGTCACCCAGGGTTTTTCCATGGCCAAATGAACACTGGTCTCCAGAGTCACCCAGTGCTCAAACCACTACACAATACTGGGTCTCCTTTATTTGCTTACTTGATTTTTATGTCATTATTCCTAGAATAATTCTCACATGTGCAGAAAGGGGGTCCTGTCCTATGGAAATGCCCCAGGACCCAACCACATTAATCTTGCTATCTCACTGTTGCTGAGTCTCTAGCCAGGCCTGGCTTGCTGAAGCAGCTGCTCAAAGATTCTTCAAGCCCTCTCGTGCTTCCACCTTGCGACTGAGTTGTCACATGGGCTTTCTTTGTCTTGCCGTGGCTTCTACAATTTGCACTGAAATATAGGTTGCAGAAAACCAACAAACAAAAAAAAACCTACCTTCCTGTCTCTCTGCAAAATGAGTGTCATTTCCCTTTGTGAAGCTAAACAAATACAGCAGACACGTCGGGACAGGGTGATGGATTGCAAGGACAGAAACAGCCCAGCCATTTCCACAAGTTTTACTACAAGGCAGCAATTATTCCATTTTCCAGCACTGCATCTTTTTTTTTCTCTCTCCATAAATGCACAAAAAATACTTACAGAAAATCACAAATGGTCATGCTATGGTTGTTTGCATTAGGGGCATATGGATATTGGTAGATGATTTAAAAATAAACAGCACTTCTGACAGGTTTGTTCTGGAGGCAGACGCTGCGACATTTTGGTAATTCGTTAACAGAGTTCTGTTTATTAAGCACTCTAATATAACTATGTATTTACATGTGTGTACTGCCTCTATGGTTCTATCGTGCATCCTTGATGCAAACTACCACATGTTGTGATATTTGTGATTGTTGGTGGGCATTTGTGAAAAATGTTGGTTGGAAAATGTGCATCCCTTACATGTGTGTGTGCCTTTAACTCACCTGTCGACTTATGGATGACCCCATGGGGTTTTTAGGCAAAGGATACTGAGAGGTGTTTTTATTTCCAGTTCCTCCCTCTGAAATACAGCCTACAGAACCTGGAATTCATTGGTGATTTCCCATCCAAGTACTAACCAGGGATGATCATGCTTAGCTTCCAAGATGAAACAGGATCTGGTACCTTTGGGATGTTTCAGCCTCTTACTTCATCCTTGCCATCCCCTCCAATATTTCACAGATGAAAACTGGGACACATCATCATCATGATCATCTTTATTTAGACCCCACTTTTGGAACTCAAAGCAGCTTACAACTTAAAAATGCAGTTATAACTCATAGGAAAAAAAAGTTAAACCTAATTAAACAGTCAGAAGATTTAAAACAATGTTAAAATACGTAGTTAAAAACTCAAATATTCATCAGGAACACAATATCCAGCATGTTCTGTTGGACAAAACACATATAATCATGCATTGAACACCTGTCTGAATAAAATGTTTTTCCAGTGTTGAATAACCCAGACTGTGGAGACTATTTGCAGTTCAGGACTTATTCTGCACAAACTTTACATGGGGTTGTTTTATGCCAAAAAGAGTATTTCCTATGGAAAAAATATTTCTACACAAAAATATAATTTCCTGCAAATTAAATGCTATTTCCTATACAGGAAATGCTGTGTGTGTGTGTGTGTGTGTGTGTGTATATTATGCACAAGAAATGGCTCTTTTGGTTTTTTTCCTGCATAGGAAATAATATTCCTACATAAAATGCTATTTCCTGCACAGAAAATACTACTTTCTAATAAAAAAGAGAACAGAACGAAACAACAAGTGTGTGAAAATTGTGAACAAGCTTCAAAAATTGTGTCGTTTTCAAATAATTTCTCATTGTGGGAAGAAAATGGTTAAATTTCCTTTGAGAAGAAACTCAGGGCCTTATCACACTACACTGTTGTAGTGCTATTATTCCACTTTAACTGCCATGGCAACCTCTTATGGAATCCTGGGGTTTTCAGTTTAGGGAGGGCATTTAGAATTCTCTGCCTGAGAGCTCTTGGGTGTCCCTAAACTACAAATCCCAGAATCCCACAGAAAGCTGCCATGGTAGAAAAAGTGGAATAAGAGCACTATAACAGTGGCCATTTCCGCACTAGCCTGTTATAGCGCTAGGATTCCACTTTCAACATCCTATGGAATCCTGGGGTTTGCAGTTTCGGGAGGGGCCATCCGGCCCCTCCCGAAACTGCAAACCCCAGGATTCCATAGGATGTTGAAAGTGGAATCCTAGTGCTATAACAGGCTAGTGCGGAAATTGTAAGTGAAGTGTGATAAGTTTGTTAGTGAAAAATTACACCCTACTGTCTCTTAAGTGGTAAATATATTGATCCCTCCTTTCAGCACCTGAAATTATTAGGACAAGCCTGAAAGGTGCAACCAGAAGTGACCCATTTTCAGCTGAGAATGGGTTGGTGGAGCTCATCCACCTCCCGTGATCATCCAGCCCTGCTTGGAGAACATGCTCTGCTTCACAGCAATCATAGGTTTCTCCTTTTCTCCTTTGGCCCTTCATGAATTGCTTCTTTTCTTCTTTCCACTAACTCAGTAAGGTTTTTTTAAAAAAGAATTAATTGTGCTGCTTTTGCCAAAATAAGACAATAATAGCCCTTTAGATAGAATGCCACAACCAGTGCTTCCTGTGACTGCCAACATGCTGGGATGTTAAATCGTTTGCAGGTTTGTCCTTCAGATTATTTGGAGCAGTGGATGGAAAGGGTCCATCAAACATTGTGCCCTTAGGAAAAAACAGGACCAAGAGCCAAAGGCTCCGCTGCAGGCTAATTGCAACAAGAGGGAAGCCATCTTGACAGGGAGCGTCAGTGTTCCATTAAAATTAAAAAAACCTAAATGGACATTGAATGCCACTCAATAAAAAAAAATACATTAAGAGGTAGCCTCACAGTGCCTGGCTGGGTATGTTTGGAAAATCATATCTCAATTTTGGTAAGTCAAAGTGTGATTGTCTCCCTTCCACCCAAAAATAAAGAGATGAAACATGGGTGATGAATTAAACTAGGGCCATTTCTGCACTAGACTGTTCTAGTGCTATTATTCCACTTTCTACATCCTATGGAATCCTGGGGTTTGCAATTTATAGCACTATAACAGTGTAGTGCGGAAATGACTTAAGTTAAATTCAGTCCTCTTCAGTTAGCTGTCGTTTTCTATTCTGATTCTGATTAACCTTTCTTAGGCATCCTACAACATATACATTTACAATAAAACTTCAGCAATCATTTTTAGAGCATTTAAGCCATAAGTTTGTTGCCTCCACCAGAACGTTGGCCATTAGCCTAGTAATATGCGGGTTCCGATCTTCCAATAAGTATTCCACTGATAACCTATCCAAACAGATATTCCTTTCCTTTTTTATTTTTTTTATTTTTATTGATTATACAAAAAAAAAAGCAAAAAAAAGTAAAACACCATGTGATACATATAATAGTGAAACAAAGAAATTTCATCAAAAACAAGCTTACATTATTATTTCTCTCTAATACCATTACAATCATAAACTTATTCAGCTTATTCTATATCATACTACTTGTATACTTTTGTTACCTATCTCTAGATCTCATTCTCATTATACTCATTATTATTATAATAATTTCATTCTTAATTCTATATTTTTCCCTTACATTTAATCTATTGCTATTACTAAATATAATCTTATTACTTAACATATCAAACTATCTCTAAAGGTAAACCCACTCCCCAAAGCCGATTATGTTTCAACTTACTCTTTTTTTTTTTTTTTTTACAATAAAAATATTCCTTTCCAATAACCTCCTTAACAACTTTTTCCTTGGAATTATATACAGTGGGCAGAACAATACAATATGTTTTCTATTTTGTTTCAACTGGGAAACGGCGGCTACCCGGTAACAAGCCAGCATCTCAAACCAACTCCAAACAATGGTTTATCCTGGCTTGTTCTGAACTCAGATAACCCTAACTGGTCAGTTTGGATGAACTGGTGAATGACGGTTAGTTGCAGCACTGTTGACAGGAGATAACATGCAAACAGAGTTCTCGCAGGTACATTGGCTTATTAAACTGAGTTATGGTTGCCAAAATGCAGCCACATTGCGCTATTTGTGGTCAGCGCAAACAGCTGCCAGCTGGTTCATTCATTCAGAATCTCCTGCAGCTCAAACAGACAAATGAGCAAGCAGACAGATAGACAGACAGACAGATTGACCTAGTTTTCAGGGATTCTGTGAGCTGGGAAAACTGAAGAAGGAGCTGTAGATTTTCAGCATTAAATTAGTTCTAGAAATAGCATATATTTAATCCATTTCTGCTGAAAGTTGTTCTTTCCCCAAGGAACTCTTGCTGTAGAGCTGTTAAAAAAATCCTATTTATATCTGTATCTATAAATAGAAATAGAGCTAGGATTTTTTTTTCCAATTTTTTAAAAAACATGTTTACAGGAAGGATTTCTTCGGGAAGAAATAACTTTTGGTTAAATGGAGTATAAGTAGACATGGATATATAGATACACGTAAGTCTTTCCAAGAAGTATTGTTATGTTTACAATTTACATTTTGCTCTGAAATATTTGTTGAGGAATCTTGGTGGATCTGAACATGTCCATAATGATTTTAACTGGAGTTCAGTCCATAATATTAGCAAATTGGTTTTAACTTCCGCTTTTGGTAAGTCAGAGGTTTTGCTCAAATGCAAGGGAACTTGGGAACAATATTTCCTATTCTCTCCCCCATTATTTAGCGATATAGGGTCTATGATCGTTGGGGATAACTCTTTGGAACCTCACTCAGTTCTGATTGTATAGGAGCTCCCATTTCTTTCTTTTTTTTCCTCCCAGAAAGAGTTTGGGACAAGAAGAATGAAAAGGAAATAGTGGCCACTCTGTGGATGAAGCCTTGGGAAGCCCACCAATAATCGTAGATCACCTACCCTCTCTGAAAATCGCACACACATACACACAGATACAACAAAAGCCATTTCCGCACTAGCCTGTTACAGTGCGATGATTCCACTTTTAACATCCTCTGGACCTGGGGTTTGCAGTTTCGGGAGGGGCCGGCTGGCCCCTCCCGAAACTGCAAACCCCAGGATTCCAGAAGATGTTGAAAGTGGAATCATCGCGCTATAACGGGCTAGTGCGGAAATGTCCTAAGTCACAGTATTGTGATTGTTTGCTTTTTTCTGTCTCTCCCTTTCTAAGTCCTGGGACTCAGTTCATACATTCATCATATTTTTATATGATCCTTCAGACAATTAACTTTCAGAACTCTTTGCAACAAAAGAAAACTAGGATGTCATTTTTTTTTTAATTTTGGGGGATCAAAGAGAGGAGTAAGATAATTTTCCCTCACTTCTAGCAGCTGTTGTGTCACCACTAAAGTCAAAGGCCATTTCCACGCTACATGGTTATAGTGCTATTATTCCACTTTCAGCATCCTCTGAAATTCTGTGGCTTGTAGTCAATCACGTAGGAACGTGGGCGGTGGGGCGATTCGCCCCGGGCAGCAATGTTTTTGGGGCATCCTGGCCTGTAGCCATGTCCCCGTGTGCCCTGGCCACAACCCTGCACACCCTGGCCATGCCCACACATCCCACAGCCACGCGCCCATGCACAGTGGCCACAACCCTCATGCCGTAGCCCTGCCCCCTCTCACTCCCCTCCACACATTCCAAGCTCCGTCACTGTTTGTGGTTTCATGATGCCAAAAAGCTCTCTGGCTGAGAATTATAAATTCCCCAACCCTAAACTCCAAGCCCCAGGATTCCATAGGCTGTTGAAATAGCTCTATAACAGTGTAGTGCAGAAATGGCCAAAGTGAAAAGTGGGAATTGCATGGAGATGAACATGGAAACCATTTCTACCACCATGTTCAGCAAGAGTGGGGGTTACGTGACCATTGCCGGACTAATATGGCTCTGGTCTGGCTCACTCTGTAGAGTAGACAAGAAATGAACTTGCTTGTTATCTTCCCTTTTGCTAAATTGAACCTTTCTACTTCCATTCTCTCTCTGCCCACGCTGGACAATTCTGGCCCTTGTACGGTTTTAATATATTGAAGGGAAGAAAATGGGGGGGGTGTTTGGAGAGGATAGGAATGCCATCAAACTCCTCCAGAGTACCTATTTACCCCTAACATCCAGTGATGGAGTGTGGCTAGCCTGAGTGCCAGGGCAGCCCTAGCAACATTTTGCTGGGTAACCAAAGGGGCTGTGGCCCTTTCCGCACCGGGCCATTAAAATGGTGCAGAGCGACCTCCAACGGAGGTCTTCTGCACCGTAGAGTGGACTGGGGCGGACTAGCTTTTTGTAATTCCACACCTCAGTCCACTCCGGAGCGACTAGAACTCATTGTGCAGCATGTTTTTAAAAAGCACCGATCGTGTGACTCCGTGTCGCTCCGTCGCCGTGCTCCGGTGCAGATTTCCAGGCCCATGCAAGTGCGTGCCTGCAGATCTGCCAGGGGTGGGCTTTAGGCTGGCAAGCTTCTCTGGTTGGTGGAGATGGTGGAGCACCAACTGGAAGCCACCATTTTGGATGCCGGAGCAGTGCGGATCGACTCTGCTCCTCGTCCCGATGGACTCACCTGGACAGAGAAGAAAGCCAGTGAGTCCCTTGTTTGCCCGTTTATTTTCACACATGCGGAAAGGGCCTGAGTCTGAGAGAAACCCAGCCCATTGGTCAGAGGGAGGGGTCAAGGTTGGAGAGGAGAAGATCTATATATAAGATGAAGTGACTTGGATTTTTGAGATCCCTTTAGTGATATTGAGAGAGAGAGAGAGAGAGAGAGAGAGAGAGAGAGAGAGAACAAGAGCAAGCTTTAGGATAGAGCTCTTCAGTCAGCCAGGGAGGTTGTCTGAGTAAGAGTGGTTGTCTTCTCAAAGGTCAAGAGAGAGAAGAGAAACCAAACCATTTCTGAGTGTGGGCAGAAGGTGTGACCTAGGTTTGGGAATTAAGCTTTTGAGCAAAAGGGAAGCCAAAGGCCTGTGTGTGTATAAAAGTTCTTTGTCTGAATAGTGGGTTCAGCTATAAGAAATTGGATAAACACCTTTTGAAGTTCTGTATTGCTTGGATATCCTTGTGACACATCATACCTTTCCCTGTTTGTTAATTTTAATAAAGAGTGCATTGTATTGTTATAAATTCTGACTCAGTAGAGTACTTTTTCTTAGTTCTAATTAATTAGTAACACACTACCATAGGTCAGTAAACCATTGAGAGCTGGGCATGTTTAGTCTGCAGAAGAGAAGGTTGAGAGGGGACATGATAACCATGTTTAAATATTTGAAGGGATGCCATGTAGAGGAAGGAGAGGGCTTGTTTTCTGCTGCTCCAGAGACCAGGACAAGGAGCAATGGATTCAAGCTGCAGGAAAGGAGATTCCACCTGAACCTCAGGAAGAACTTCCTGACGGTCAGGGCTGTCCAGCAGTGGAAGATGCTGCCTCGGAGTGTAGTGGAGTCTCCTTCCTTGGAGGTTTTTAAACAGAGGCTGGATGGCCATCTGTCGGGAGTGCTTTGAGGGTGTTCCTGCATGGCAGAATGGGGTTGGACTGGATGGCCCCTGGGGTCTCTTCCAACTCTATATTTCTATGATTTTGAATAACAGCTGAGAGGCTTTACCCTTTATACATGAAGGTGGTGGTTTTAATGGGGAAAGCAGGGCTGTATAAGGAGGCAAGGCACTTTAGCAGACTGAGAGAAAAGCTGCCATTTCATTTGGCGAGAAGGAAAGCAGGCCTGGCCCCCCACACATCTTTTTCTGCAGAGCCATTGCTAGCTCATCTTGGTATTTGCCTTTCAGCTGACGATGCCTGTGGCGGGACTCTCCGGGGGCAGAGCGGGATTATTTCAACCCCCCATTATCCTTCGGAGTATAGCAACAATGCCGACTGCACATGGACCATTCTGGCAGAGCCTGGAGACACCATCGCTCTAGTGTTCCTGGATTTCCAACTGGAAGACGAATATGACTTCTTAGAAGTCACTGGAACAGAGGGATCCTCCTTATGGTAAGAGAGAGACACACCACATCCTTACATTGTTGTCAGTTATCTGTCCTATCTTGCTCGCTCATCTTGCAATAGTTGGCTTGTGGAAGGAGCACTTGGCCATTCAAATGAAGAGGAGTTAGTATCTTAGAAACGATTGCATACAATTGACGGAAGCAGGTCAATGTTATGCAAAATTTTAACTCATTCCGTATCAGACCATCTCTGGAGTAGAGATGTAAAGAATATTTTTTTCTCTCTTCCTCAACAAGAAGGGGTATCTTAACACACATTGAAATACCTTCTCAAGAAAAGGACCAACCACTGTGAGATTTTTCATAATTGGGGCATTTTTCAAAAAATTTTTTAAAAAGTCCATGCAAATAAAACACTTTTTTGCACAGAAATAAATGTATTAAACAAATGCACTTTGTGTAAAGAAGCAAGTATCTTGTATGGTGGAAAATCATAAAAAGAACAAAAAAAATGACTTGAAACTCTCATACTCTCACTTAGAGGGGAGGAACGATTTCAAACATATCAGTTCTTGCATACAAAAGCAAAAATCACTGTAAAAAAAAAAAATCCCTGCTCCAGAGAAATTCAGGATGGATGTGTATGGTAGAATTGTGCTAGGACATCTTTCCTTTCACTGTACTGGGTGTTGAAATGAGGTGCGGCATTTATTTTTCAAAAGAATAGGTAGAGACGAATTGCAGGTTGTGCTCCTCTCAAATACTATCCCCTTAGATTTGTAGAGAGGAGGATGTGTGGTTGTCACTATTGCAAGCGAGACGGTATTATGAGGTGAAAAAAAAGATAGGCATTTGTTTATGTGAATGTAGACATTTGGAGTTGAGTAGATAGCCTCCATCAGTCCACACAGGGATATGTGAAGAACTTTTTCCAGCAGGTTTATGGTTCTTCTTAATTTGGTTTTCCCGATTCTGCATCTTCCAGACCTAATACAGACATAAAGGAATCACAGATCTGTACATTTCAAGACTTGTAATTTGTTGCCATTATTTGCGATCAGTTTGGCTTTGATGTACAATGACCTTATGGATAAGAGAGCTCTAGGAGTCCCAGTCAGGTCTTGCAGACTCAGGGCTATGGCTTCCTTGGTTGAATCCATCCACAGGTAGTGTGGTGTTTCTTCTACCTTCCTGCCAAACATTATTGTCTTTTCCAATTAGTCATGTTGTCCTGTGGTATACCCAAAGTGTGATAGTCTCAAGCCATTTCCGCACTAGGCTGTTATAGCGCTATGATTCCACTTTCAACATCCTATGGAATCCTGGGGTTTGCAGTTTCGGGAGGGGCCAGGCGGCCCCTCCCGAAACAGCAAACCCAAGGATTCCATAGGATGTTGAAAGTGGAATCATAGCACTATAACAGCCTAGTGCGGAAATGGCCTCAGTTTAGTCAACTTGGCTTTGTGTGAGAGTTCAGACTTGATTTGCTCTAGGACCCATTGGTTTTGGCAGCCCATGGTATTCATCAAGCTTTTGTTCAGCACCTTATTTCCAATGGGCTGATTCTCTTCTCGCATAGCAATTGGAGATAATGTGGAATGAATGATTCTGACTATGGTGTTTAATAATACAGTCTTGCATTTGAGGATTTTGTGTAGTTCCATCCAGGTTTTAGGCCTCTTCTGATTTCTTGACTATAGTCTCCATTGTGATTAATGATTGAGTTGGGGTACAGAAAAATGGATTGTTTCTACATCTTCATTACTCACATAATGACGTGTTATGTGAAATAAAGAAAGCATTGACCCACATGTGAACATTTGAAACAGGCAAGAAAAATGGTGTACATTTCCGAAAAGTGCATTGATTCAGTCACGTATGGGATGTGGGGCGGGGGGGTGATTCGCCTTGAGTGGCAATGTTTTTGGGGCATCCTGGACCATAGCCATGGCCCTGCATGTCCTGGCCCCACCCCCATGCACTGTGGCCACACCCCCAAACACAGTGGCCACACCCCATGCACCATAGCCCCACGCCCTCCCGCGCCCCTCCACACATTCCAAGCTCCGCCACTGCATTGATTTTCAGTACGTATGTTAAAAAGAAGAACACACATGCATGCAAAAGAGATGTTCCAAGTCAACATAGCTTGTTCCTGCAAAGGAATCAGATATTTTCCATAGTAGCTGGTGCATCCCTATACAAACACACCAAGAATGCATATATACTCCAGAGACTTTGTGCTTGATATAACTTGTGGGTGTGAAAGATAAACTGTCTCTGAATGTGGAGGCTCCAAAGGAGGCAAGTTATACATTACCCTAATGTATACATTACCCTAATCTTAGCAACTAGAGACTAATGGAAACAGAAAATGAGTAAAAAATCCTGTCCTCTTTATATCAACTTTTGTAGAGATACGTTTGGCATAGTCACTAAAATATCTATTGCCAGCAACATGTGTACCTGTTTTTGTGATTTGGTAGAATCATCGATTCACAGCAACCTAAATCTCTGCAGCTTTTTGCTAGAGGTTTGTGGCTGAGCATTAAAGAGTTACAGTTCAGGATTAAAGTTTTCAGAATTTCCCAGTGGACATGGCTTATGGATGTACTGACTGGGTTATTTTGGTACTTTCCCAAGTTCTGTTTTGTGGATCCAGCTTTGCAGCAAATCTTGATTTTTTTTCTATAGTTCCAGCAATGGTGTACATTTATAATTATCTCAGTGCATATCTGAGCGTAGCTGTAAAATGGAATGCTGGGTGACATCTATGGTGTACTAAAACTTAAAGGGATAATTTCATTGCAGCTCTTACGGTGACTATTAACATCTTTTAAAAGCACACAGTAATGAGAAATCTCTGCATATTTTTTCATAGCTTAGTTAAGCTTTAC
This sequence comes from Ctenosaura bakeri, assembly GCA_948474755.1. Classification (NCBI taxonomy): domain Eukaryota; kingdom Metazoa; phylum Chordata; class Lepidosauria; order Squamata; family Iguanidae; genus Ctenosaura; species Ctenosaura bakeri. The sequence goes on along the minus strand of CAOLHI010000051.1, from coordinate 995,073 downwards.
AGCAGCAAGATCCAATCTTTTGATCTCTGTCCTTGCTAACAGTTTCATAGCATAGTGCTGGCAGAGTAGAATTTAAAGTCTTGGGCCAAATTGTCTTTAATATTACTTTTTTGCATAGTAAATGTGGTTATCATGAAAAGTAGCACTGCCGTTAACACTTAGAGAAGTATATTGCCAATTCTTGAATTTCAGCTTTGCTCCAAATCAGTGGTGTCCGTTGGCCTTTGGGTCTGGGTCCTTTTCCCTTTTCTTCTGTCTCTGTGGTAGTACCAGGTGGTGCACTATCACTCCTCCAGTGTTGAGAAGAAGATGTTATTTCTGCTCCTTGAAATGTCCTACCTTTTTGAAGTGATATAGCAATAATAGCAGTAGTCATTAGACCTGTCAAGCCATATGGGTTTGGGGCTGATTCATACTATCACAGAAGAAATTGAGCTGAAGGGTTTTGTGAAAGCAATATTTGCACATCTTCAGAAAGAACTCAAGTCAAGCTTTGTAAAACTGTGTTCCTGGGAAGGGAAGCCCGGTGAGACAGGGAAATTCCAGCCTACATCAGTTCTTGCATTAGAGTTGTGGATGGTGGATCTCTTGCATCAGTTGTGCTATGAAACCCTTGGGTTGAATGGAAATGTTGTGTAGCTTAACCAAGACACCAAATTTGCAACCAGATGTATAACTAAATAAGCAGTGTACATCCATGTGCGGTTCTGCATATGGAACTCCTATGCTACATGTGTCCATATAGGATCCTGGCCAAAGAGTCCAGCTGCTTCTGTAGCTGAACTTAGGCATGGTTAGAGCACTAAAGAGCCAGTGTTGTATAGTCATTTGAGTATTGGGCTAGGACCCTATTGATCAGGATTCAAATCCCTGTTCTGCCATGGAAACTCACTGTGTGGGCTTGGGCAAGTTGCACTTTCTCAGCCTCAGAAGAAGGCAAAGACAAACTTGCTCTAAACAAAGCATGCCAATAAAATCTCATTATAGGTTCACCTTGGGGTTTCCATAAGTTGGAAATGACTTAGAGGCACTATACAATGACAACAACAATAGTACAACAAGGAACCAACAGTTTTCTGGCCTCTGATTGTGATGAAGTTGTCTTTAAATGCCTCCCAGATGGAGAAACAGAGAGGTAAAATTAGAAGTCATGTTATTTTTCATAATGTATTGCTTGGCCACAGTCTCCCATGTGCCAATGGTCTGTCCTGTTGATTGACAAAGGTCTCTGCCAAGCATCCCTTGACACATTTAGATGTCTGCAGTTGTAGGGCTTCAGGGCTTTACAGCTCACATGGAAGTGCAGTCTCTCCAAAGACAAGGGGTTCTTTATGGATGCGGATGGCAGGATTAGCATTTTGTCACCTCTCTCTTTCTCTCTTCCCACCTGCTGTGTTACAAGTCATGGTGACAGAGATACCCAGAATAAAAGATGCAGGGAGGCATTCAGACAAGAGGCTTAAAATAGCAAAGGTTCCATCTGCTTTGAGCAAAATCAATCAATATTCTCCTGTAATCACAGACTGGTTGCTCTTTATTTCTACTGCAGATCATTCTCATTGGTGAAAGAGAACTTCAGCCGTTGTGGTTTGGACATGCCTCTCCTGGCTTGCTGTCCAAAAGAGAGATTGGCATAGATGAGTAGTTTTCAAAAAAAAAAAGTAGTCATATTTGTCTGTTGCGGCATAAAAAGGACAAAGGAATGGGCTGGTTTTTATTTTTGCATTAGGTCCCATGGGCTTCAGTCCATTTCTTCACACACAATAAAGAATGATACTTAAGCCTCAGGTTATTAAGCATATTTATACAGTTGTGGGAGTGGGTTAGAATGTAATATGACCCAGAAAGATGCAAATCATGACCTTCACCCTCAATCTTCAAAGGGATATGCAAGGTGCTACAGGTTTTTTAGTAATCAGTTAGTATTGATGTGTAGAAACAACAAATCTGCTTACCAAAAGTCAGTTCCCTTGGAGCAGTCAACACCTAGTCTGAGAAGATTTGTTTCATTATATGTGCAGTACTGAGGACTCAATGTTAATATATGTAGTACACCATGAATTCATAAATGTTCCTCTACACCAGGGGTTCTCAACATTTGGTTCTCCAGATGTTCGAGGCTTCAACTCCCAGAATTCTTGAACTATGGCCATACTGACTGGGACTTCTGGGAGTTGAAGTCCAAAATATCTGCAAGACCAAAGGCTGAGAACCACTGCTCTACACTCTGTATTGGACAAACAGAACAGTCTCTATGCAAGTGGATAAATGGACACAGATATTACATTAGAAATAGCAATAGCTGAAAAGCAGTTGTAGAGCTTTTTCAAACTTCTAGGACCTACAGTACGGGATTTATAGACTGCAGTCCTTGAACAAGGACATTTCCAAGGAAGATAGAAAGAGAAACAACTGAATGGAAATACATTGACAAGTTCAAATTCATTAACGGAGGTATGAGCAAAGAACAAGAAATTACCAAAGATGAGAAAGAGAAACAACTAAATTGAAATATATTCAGAAATTCCAATCCATTAAGCGAGGTATGCACAAAGGACAACGTAACTGCCTGAGTTTTGAGTGTCTCAGGCTTTCTCTTCATCCCACCACTGTCTCGTGCCCATTTGCAATGGAAATATGTGACGGCCTTGCCAGTTGCTGTTCCAAGGCTGTGCAACTCTGTGAAACAGGATCCAAACTGGCCCCTCTGTTCTCTCCTTTCACCAGTAGGCAAATATTTTTATTTGGACACCATCTGGGCTTTTAGCTGGTTGCTTTGAACGGGTCTGTTCATGAGGAGTGCTATATTTTGATCCTCATTGTTATGTTTTGAATCCTTTAAAAATTGTTCTAAATTCAGTGGTGTTTTTAATAGGATAGATTATTTAATTTTAAAATTATGATCATGATTGCTTTAGCTGCCCTTTGTTTTTCAGTATACATTGTGATCCACCTAGGGCTTTACTTTGGGGAAAAGATGGGGGAAAGTTAATTAAAGATAAGAATAAATGGTGGTATTATGTAGGATTTCATGCCTGGCCAGTGGTTTCAGCCCTACCATTAGGTATAGTGAGGCAGCAACCTCAGCCAGCAGACTTTGGATGTTATATCGACTCATTTCCAATTTCTTATTATTGTATTTTTGCTGCTAGGTAAGGTTTTGTGGGGTTTTCTGCCATAGATACCAAAAAAAAAAAAAATGGCTGAATTGGGTATTAAATACACCTTGACTTGGATTGGTGGGTGAGAGCGATCATTTTGATGCTCTGCCTCAGGCCATTTCCACACGACACTCTTATAGTGCTATTATTCCACTTCCAACATCCTTGGGAGAATTCTGGGGTTTGCAGTTTACTGAGACCAAAGAGCTGTCTGACTGAGAATTATAAGTACCCCTCCCTAAACTGCAAACTCCAGGATTCCGTAGGAGTTTGAAAGTGGAATATAACAGTGTAATGCGGAAATGGCCTCGGGCATCACGTTATTTTAGGATGGCCTGGCTGCCCACGTGAAGTCCCACCCTAGCAGTTCAAATGACTGTGGCAAAAGCAAGAAGCCTGAGAAATCTCTGTATGAAGAATAGATGCCAGCAGTTGTCATAATTAAAAGATATTGCTGAGTATTAAATTAGAAGGTAATATATTTACCATGGTCATGTCACCATTGCTAATAAAGATGTAGCTAATTTTATATTTGCTTGACAAGCTATTGGGGGGTAAATATAGCCTGAGTTGTTGCAAACCTATCAATCTGAGATGCCTGCCTTTTCTTTCATAGCCAATTGTTTAATGTTGCCAGGACTTGTGTGAAAGTTAGATATTCCAGGGGGTATTTTCTTTGTTGTGATTTGCTAAAGCAGAATGATAACAGGTAGTTATCATAATTATGGTTGCCATTTGTTTCATCAGGAGTTGGCTAAGTCAACAAACTACCAGTAAAGCAAGGAAATATCCAAGACCATGGAAGCTTCTGGTGTGTCCTGTGTCTGTTTTAAACAACACAATTATAGTGCCATAGTTCTGCATCACCTGTCATGGAGGCATCTTGCAGAATCCTGGGGTTTGTAGTTGGACTTGAGTAGTTGATCTGGAGGACTTGCTGAGAATTCTAAATATCTTTCCTTAAAATATAATTCTCAGGATTCCATAGGATGGAGTAGTAGCAGTTAAGGTGGAATCTTTCGCCTCTTCCACACAGGACTGTTATAGCGCTATGATTCTACTTTCAACATCCTATGGAATCCTGGGGTTTGCAGTTTCAGGAGGGGCATTCAGACTTCTCAGCCAGAGGGCTCTTGGGCCTCAGGAAACTACAAACTCCAGAATTCTACAGGAGGTTGAAAGTGGAATAATAGCACTATAACAGTGTAGGGTGGAAATGGCCTATGATTCTGCTATCAAAGTAGAAGAAAACTAGTGAGGCTTCCTTGAGCAAAAGACCACGTTCCTATTGTCTGGAGTCAGCTGGAGGGTTGACGGTCCTCTTGCCCTGAGTCCATCTCTGCTCATGCCTATTGTCTCAAAATTTCATTTTCTATTCACAACAAACCAACTTTTCAGTCCCAGAAGCAGACTTTCAAGGAGGCCATTTAATTTTGGCTTTTGAAAGCTGTCACAGAATATCCGGAGGTCGGTAATTAAATTAAAATAATTCATTCTCTCTCTTCTCTTTTTGTAAGTAATTTTTGCCGGTGGGGATGGAGGAAGGCTGAAAATCTGGTGTTTTCTTTTTTTAAAAAAATCTGATGCTGTTTCTTCAAAATATTGCTGGGAATCCTGCATTTTGTCTTTTAATTTCCCTTATTAAAACAAAACAACATCTCTAGTTTTAATTATTAGTAACATGCCAGATAGAGAAAGAGAGAGAGAGAGGCTCAAGGACAAATAAAGCATTATGACTCAGATGTTTAATAAGAATTTTAAAGGGCTGTAATGGAGTCCAAAATTTTGCACACAGAAACCAGGCAGTGGCGCCCATGTTGCAAACACGGCAAGTATATTGTTGGCCTGCCATGTTTTGCAGGAGGAAGAGGTACCTTTGCACAAACACTTTGTGCCATCTCTACATTTGTTAATAGGAACAGGTGGCATGTTTCAGTTCGGCTTTTGAGAAGAATTTACCAAAAATGGCATTTTTTGATGGACATACCTCAGATGTCATTCTGATGTGCAGCTGCATACATGTTATATAGTAGGAAAATAAAATGTCCAGGAGGAAACAGGTTTTTCTGAGAAATCAGCCATAATAGGCTTCTGTCAGGAACAAGATTATGGCCATTTCCACACTACGCTGCTATAGTGCTATTATTCCACTTTCAACATCCTGTGGAATTCGGGGACTTGGAGTTTACTGAGTCCAAAGAGCTGTCTAAATGACCCTCCCTAGACTGCAAACCCCAGGATTCCATAGGATATTGGAAGTGGAATAATAGCACTGTAACAGTCTAGTGCGGAAATGACCTCGGTCTGAAATAAATGAGAAAAAGATAAAGCAAAAGAAAATTGCCATGACTTGATGTAGTAAACAGAATGTAGACGTTTCTTCATATCTGGAACAAAAAGAAATTAAAAGGGTTTTTTTAAAAGAAAAAGAAAGAAAGGAAAAGGAAGAGCACAAAAGAAATTATTTGTGGTAGTTCCTCCTGGGTTTCTAGTTCCCAGGGAAACCTAGTTTATTTCCAGTTGAAATCAAGAAGATCGATTTGTTGAGAAGGGGTTGGGTGTCTGCTAGCATCTATTTCTTGCAGTCAGACTGAGGACCAAACGCAGCCAACCATGGTTACAGTGCCAGACCCTCTTGTATTCTTACATCACCTCATCCGTCCTACGCAAGAAGCTTCAGCCCTGCATTCACCAGCTCGCTTCCTTGGTAGAGCTGCAGCCTCACATAGATCAGATCGGCAGTTGCTTTCACCTGCTGGAGCACAAGGTTAACTGCTGCAGACTCCTTGCTGCATTGCATTTCTCTCTTGGAATTGACTGCTAGGCTCAATAAAATAACAATTCAAAAAAACTTGCCTCGAGCAACTCCTGTGCCGAGATTCCCAAAAAGAGGCCACGTCAATGCAGACCTTTTGGAACGGGGCACCACGGTCTGAAAGTCGGAAGGGAGGTTTAAGGCTATAGGCAAGTTTTTAAAACTCCTACATTTACCACTTAGATAGAGAGGTCTGTCAGAAAGGCCGGGTGGGAGGAAGTCTGCTGCTGGCAGAATAGCAAGCCGTGACTGGGTTACGCAGCCTGCAAAGTCATTTCTCAACTGTTTATTCTCCATTGCTTCCACAAAGCCGTCAGCTGTTTCCGATGGATACAAGGCACCCATGGTGTTTACAGAGAAGGGAGGTAGACCCAGTTTAAGTTTGATTCAGCCAAGGTAAAGTACTTGCTTTAGTGCCCTTAAACTCTGAGCTCGTCCAGCTAGCGCCAATTCAATCTGCTACATTTAATGTCACTTTGGGCTACCTCTTCCTGTTTCCACATCCACACACTCTTTAAAGTAAATAAATATATAAGCAAGCAAGCAAGCATGCCCGCTCTTCCTTATTAATTAATATTGAGATCACCCATCTCCATACAAACACAAACAAGACAGTCACCTGGCAGCTAAAATGGAAGAGGGAATCCTGAGTAACTTTTTCTCCAAGCCCTTTCCTCCTTCCACTGCCTCTGTCCTCCTTTCCCACAGAGCAGTTTTGGAAAACAGTGGGGAGACAGAAAGGGACAGTCTCTTTCCCCATAGAATCATAGAAATCATAGAAATGTAGAGTTGGAGGGGACCCCAGGGGCCATCCAGTCCAACCCCATTCTGCCATGCAGGAACATCCTCAAAGCACTCTCGACAGATGGCCATCCAGCCTCTCCTTAAAAACCTCCAAGGAAGGAGACTCCACTACACTCCGAGGCAGCCGATTCCACTGCTGGACAGCCCTGACCGTCAGGAAGTTCTTCCTGAGGTTCAGGTGGAATCTCCTTTCCTGCAGCTTGAATCCATTGCTCCTTATCCTGGTCTCTGGAGCAGCAGAAAACAAGCCCTCTCCTTCCTCTACATGACATCCCTTCAAATATTTAAACATGGCTATCATGTCCCCTCTCAACCTTCTCTTCTGCAGACTAAACATACCCAGCTCTCTATAGGGCTTCATGGCTTCCAGGCCTCTCACCATTTTGGTCACCCTCCTTTGGACTTGCTTCTTCTCCACCTTCTTCTCCTCTCTTCTTCACCCCATTGGACATGTGTGGGTAGGCACAAACAAACATGCAAACACACCACTGCAAATTCAACTTAAAACATGTGGGACAAAAGTGAAGGGAAAGCGAAAAGAAGGCTGATGGACTAAAAAGTATCAGGGTTTGTTTTTTGTTTTTTAATGTAGAGGTAAGAACCATGTCCTGGAATTACCAACAGGTCATCTAGAAACAAAAGTAGTAATTGTGTGTGTGTGTGTGTGTGTGTCTTGAAGTCACCTGTTGATTTATGGTGACCTCATGAATTTCATAGGGTTTTCTTAGGCAAGGAATACTCAGAGGTGGTTTTACTAGCTCCTTCCTCTGAAATATGACCTACAGCACCTTGGTGGTATACCATCCATGTTCTCAACAAGGCTGACCCTGCTTAGCTTCCAAGATAAGATGGGATCTGGTGCCTTTAGGGGATTTAAGCCTTAAAAGTAGTGATGACAAGACTAAAAACCATTATCTCTCATTATCTCCCTCCACATTCACGAGGATTTGGTGCACAGGACCCTCGTGAAAGTGGAAAAAGAACAAATAACTCCCCCTGCAATCCTCCTGCCATTCCCCTCTGTGGCTGCTCTCAAGTTTTGGAACTCCTTTCCATGAGAGGTTCTGTTGGCCCCCTTCTCTACTGTTTTTCCACCAGAAGGCAAAGACTTTTTTCCTTAGATAGGCCTTTGGTTTTTAATTCGCTGGCAGCAGATGCACTTTTTAATGGGAGCTGTTGTGTTTCCATTTTACTGTATTTTAGACATGATTTTTAAATTTGCTTTTGCTTATGAGACAGAAATGAGGAAGCTGCACCCTTAGGACATCTTCTGTGAAAAGATATTCCTGGTCTGATACCCTGGCAGGGGGGCAGGTGGTGGAAAGGGAATAACCTTTGGGAAGAGCCTGGGACAACCCTCCCACTTAAGTTATGGGGCTTATGGGGAAGAAATTCCCGCTAGTCTACAAAACCAGGGTGGGCAGGAACAATGCCAATCTGTTGGTTTATTGAATGACATTGAGCCTGGGGTGTTCACCCTACTGAGGCCATTTCCACACTAGACTGTTATAGCACTATCATTCCATTTTCAACGTCCTATGCAAACCCCAGGATTCCATAGGATATTGAAAGTGGAATGATAGTGCTATAACAATCTAGTGCGGAAATGGCCCGAGTCAGGGAGGAGATCGGGATGGACCCTCTTGGCCCCGACTGAGATCCACACTGGGCAGGTCTCACTACAAGAGGTGGGTGAATTTAAATGAAGTTGTTCTGGTGACCAGAAGCCAACTCTTGGGACAAGACCTGCGAGACAAGTGAAACTATCACTTGTGTCACATCTTTGTTTCCAGGTGGGAGTGCGGTAATACCATAAAGAAGTGTTGTTAAATTAGAATGACAGAGCTTATAAGAAGTGCTTTGGGCACTTGTTGAATGAACAATATGTAATTAATAATGAATAAATTTTACTAAAGCTAACTACTCATAAAACTACTACTTATTACTACTAATTATTATTATCAATCAAATCATCCTGTGCATTAATTACAGATGCCCAAGGGACAAGTCTTTTTGCTTTACCAAAGAGGATAAGGGCTTGACCTCCATTTGCAAGCCTGATTTCATTCCGAAATTGTGCCTTTGAACTGTGGTTTGCGTGCTGCCCTGTTTGGTGATCCAGAATGATTTGATATATACAGAACTAATACAGTTTCTGTATAAATAGGGACAATTTTATTCTTATTCAAGAGATGAAAGAGGAACATCACAGTCACATCATTAGGGATGAGGGGAAAGGTCCTTAGACTTGAGAATCTCCACAAAAATAGCATTTTTGAATCTCCCAAGCCTTGTTGGAGAAACTGTGTTCTTTGCCCCAAGCATTTGAATATTTTCAAGGCTTACAGAGCATGTCTTGAGAGAGAGAAAAAAATAAAGCATTCACAGAACAATGCACATGTTTTAAAATGTGCATAGCTAAAATGCACTTGTTTTGAAAAAATATTCAGAAGCAATGGGGAAAAGTCAGATGGATTAGGTAAATGGTGTAAATAATTAGGGACAAAAAGTGTCAGGAGTGTGTGAACCTCTTTCTGGGGTCTGTGGAGCCAGCTAGAATTGGATTTTGCAAACACAATTGAAGTTTAAACCCCAATATAGATGTTTAGCAATCATGCAACCAATTATAAGTATATTGAATTTAACACATTTTCCCCAAAGTCCCATGCATCCAGTGAGTTGCCAGTGCAGGCCTTAACTGCAGGACTCTTCTGGCTGTGCAGCTTAGTAGTATTGCAACTTTTGGATGCAACTGTAAAGCCCTGAATAAAAGATACAGCATAGGTGCACTGTGGTACATATCAAAAATTCCACCTGAAAGAATACTACTCTTTTGTCCCCTCCTAAATCATAGAATCATAGAATCATAGAAATGTAGAGTTGGAAGAGACCACAGGGGCCATCCAGTCCAACCCCCTGCCATGCAGGAACACCCTCAAAGCACTCCCAACAGATGACCATCCAGCCTCTGCTCAAAAACCTCCAAGGAAGGAGACTCCACTACACTCCCAGGCAGCCTATTCCACTGCCGGACAGCCCTGACCATCAGGAAGTTCTTCCTGAGGTTCAGGTGGAATCTCCTTTCCTGCAGCTTGAATCCATTGCTCCTTGTCCTGGTCTCTGGAGCAGCGGAAAACAAGCCCACTCCCTCCTCTACATGGCATCCCTTCAAATATTTAAACATGGCTATCATGTCCCCTCTTAACCTTCTCTTCTGCAGACTAAACATCCCCAGCTCTCTAAGTCTATCCCCATAGGGTTTCATGGCTTCCAGGCCTCTCACCATTTTGGTCACCCTCCTCTGGACTTGCTCCAGCTTGTCAATATCCATCTGATTCAAAGTGAAAAGGGCTTAACAATTACCCCTGGCAAGTGCAGCTCTTCCTCCCTTTATGAACTCACTTAGTAAGAACAGCCCCTTCTTTAGGGTGTCCCCACCCACTCATCCAGCCCAATAATTCACAGGGTTTATATGTGCACAGAGACTGGGGTGGGAGGAGAGCACAAAGCCGCACAACCTGCTATGCAAAAAAAGACAAGAAAGAGATGCAGGTGGCCTGTGAAGAAATCCCGCAAAATCGAGATGGGGGAAATTGCTCGTCACTGCACCTTATACAATCAGTGCCTTGATTGCTAAGAAGCTGACTGTTGGTACTCCTCTCTCCAATCTTGATATGTAGAACATATGCTAGAGCATCCATTTGTCTGGTCTGATTTCAGCATTTCACTTCTGCTGTCGGCTTCTGGCTCTGGTTTGCCTCAAGCTCGAAAAGATATTGTGCTGCTAGGCGGAGGCAAAGGAGGAAGTCCGGGAGTAGTTCGATGCATAACAGAATCCTTAACAATGAAATAACACTTTTTACAGCTCTTTGAATGGCTGTCGCAGTTTCTCAGATGGGATCTTTGGCTGTTCCGTTTCCCAGAAATGTGTGAAATGGAACCGTAACAGAGATGGAACAGCGAAGGAGGGAAGAACCCTCCAGCCCATTAAAAATGACAGTTCTGGGTTTTCTCGCCTGGTAGACAAGACTATCATCACCTGGCATGATATTTGAGTTCAGTGGGCCTTCTCTAATTGTGTTTTCTTTAGTAGTGAATGGATGAATTGGCTTTATAGGAGTGTAGAAAACACGACTGTATTTTGTGTGGTATCAACCCACCCTTTTATCAAAAGCGATGGTTCTCCACTTCACAGTCAGCACAAGCATACAAAGATAACAGGGACAACTACCTAACACAGGTCTCTCCATGATCTGTATTGGTTAGTTTTGACTCCAGTTGAATTGGGAATAGAAAAATTGTTCTTTATGCATTCAGTCTTTTTGAAAGAAAATAATCCAAGAGCAGTTGAATGAACGCATGAGAAAGATTTCACTTGTTCAAAATGCATGGTGGGCAAAGTATGACCCTTGACGATGTTTTTGTGGTCCTTTTAACAACTTCAGGATCTCTGGAAAGAAAAGGAAGGTGAATTTCTACTCCTGTGGGCCTCTGGGCACAACAAGTTAGTTGGGGTTCAAGATCTCCCTCAACTGTTCAGTATTTAAAAAAAAAATCCATTTTTGAGCAACAGAAGCAGTCTTCTACATACCATGGGAAGGTTATATATATATATATTATGTATGTATGTATGTATGTATGTATGTATGTATGTATGTATGTATGTATTTGGTAGTCTCCTTGGCTTCTTGGGCCAAACAGTTGTCCAATCCTGAGGGAGAAAGCCTGGATAGCTTAATTTTTTCAACTCTGAATTAATAGTGCAAAAGTGCTATTTCATTGATGCACCATAGCATTGTGACTCCTAATACGGAAAAAGATAGGAAGAGAAGGAAACATATTGTTCCGTTATGTCTCAGAAGTAATAAGAAACCCACCTGAGAGCAGGAATTAAATGTTGCAACTGGTGCCAGGAATGGTCAAAAATAATCTGGGATAACAGAAATGTCATTTGACTGTTGAAAGAAAGAAAGAAAAAGAAAGAAAGGAGAAGGAAGGAAGGAAGGAAGGAAGGAAGGAAGGAAGGAAGGAAGGAAGGAAGGAAGGAAGGAAAGGAAGGAAGGAAGGAAGGAAGAAACAGACAAGAATAGTGAATACCAGAGCTTCCCGACATATTTGCTCCATCTGTAGGAGACATTATATCTCGTAATCTGAAACACATTTCATGCCCTAGAGAGGAACAAGCCATGAGAAGGATCTAGCAAAGGGCTGGGCAACTGCTAATATGCTCCCTGGAGACCTTCTTCCCAAATGCCTCCTCTCCAAGTCAACCCAGATATCTCCATTTTCCTCTGCAGTCTCTCTCGAAACAGCAACAGAAAGTGACATAGTGTAACTTCCTGTTGCCATGTCAGGTTTTGGGATGCATGTGGGAAACCAATGGGGTATTTTTGCATGTAGGGGGTTTCTATGTGGGGCAGGGACAACAAATTGGCTGGAATAACATGCTGCTCAGGTGTCTGAATTTGGCAGGGACAATCCTCACCAAGGTTCTGTTTTTCAGCTGCTTAAATTATCTCAGTTTCTTTCTTCTTCTTCTATTTTCATCCTCAGCTTACTTCCATTGTGGCAAACTGAGTTACAGAGGCAAATGTAGTTTACTCTAAATTAACTCAGCAGGGAGGAGACTCATACAAAAGCAAACTGCTGCAACCCCTCCTATCTAGTATCTTCTTTCTCATTAATAAACTTTGCCATCTTGACCATACTCTACTATCATTGGCCACGTGCGTTCTAATTTTCATCTGTGAAATGTTGGAGGACATGAAATCATGACAACTTATAAAAATTACAGGGGTGGGGGCTTTGAGAGATAAGTTAGGGGCTTCAAAAGTGGGTTCCAGGGCCCACATGTGGCCCATGAGCTACGTAATGCCTGGGTCAGATCTAGCAGGTATAATTCAAAAGGAATGCACTGGAACTATCTACCAGACAGTTTTGAATACTTCACCATACTTGATATACCAGAATGCTGTAAGGCTGAAGCTCAGCAGTAATTAAAATGAAAGCAAATAGTTATGACCGTATAGTGTAAATAAATCTGTCCAGATGTTGCAACCATCCCTCTTCCTTTCAAGCCATAATCTTTTCTGCTTCTTCCTAACACGTTTGCTTTTCCTGCAAGGAAACCTGTGAGCTCCAGGACAAAAATCTGGAGTCTAATCAACATTTCAGTCTTTCCCCTTGAAGAAGGGTGAAAACCTCTTTAGAGTCAAGTCCTTTCTTATATCTCAGGTTGGATCTAATGAGGTGCCTGAATGTGCCGTCCACGGCAAGTCTAGATATGTCTTGCTTTAGCCTTTTGCTTAGGAATGATTTAACCTGGAATCGTTTCAGCTATGTGAAATAAGGTTGGGTTATTTATTAATTGATAGCCTCTCCATCAGAAAAGCTGTCAATGCAAGCCATAAAAGCAAACTGCGGTAGACTGCAGTATCTGAAGACAAGTGTTCTTAGATATCAGAGTGATGAATTTGGAAGTTAAAATGTAATATCATTTAATTGATTTTTATAACTTTTGGCCAATCGTCATTAAACATTTAGCTTTCAGAGGAGGGCAGGCAAAGAGGCTCTGGTGGTTAAATGACATATTTTTACAACAGTTCTGTCCCCGGAATATGAACAACTTGCTCATCATAGTTAATTATCACTTTACTGCTGAGTAGTACATCTTCCATAATGGTGATGAACAGATTTTGATTTTAAGACTCTTTAGGAACATATACTTGAAAAGACAAAATTGGAAACATGAGCTTTGAAATACAGCGTGCTTTGTAAAAAAAATAATTTATGCACTGGCGAGTAAGTGGAAATGATTTGCAGACAAGTTTGGAAGAAATAAAATGCAAAGAACAATAGAAGGAAAATGACAGCTAGCACAAATATGTGTATAAGAGCTTCCACCAAGTATTGTGATCAGTCATGTGGGGGGGGCAGAGGGGCAGTTCACCCTGGGTGGCAACGTTTTTGGGGGGGTCCTGGCCCGTGGCCATACCCCCACACACTCTAGCCCCGTCCCCACTGGCCACACCCCCACATACCGTGGCCACTCCCCATGCACAGTGGCCACGCCCCTCGCACTGTAGCCACACCCCCTCCCAGTCCCTTCCACACACTCCAAGCTCTTCCACTGATTGTGGTAGCTGGATTCTATTGGGATTCTCAGACTTTGCAAGTGAAACTTGTGCAAGAGAATCTTGCAAACACTTTAGAAGAATGGTTTTCCACTGGGAGATTCCAGCTGTTCTATTCTTCTTGATCTTGCTATTTATTCATGTATATTCCCCCTCCCCCACCCACAAACTAGAGCTTAAATGACTTACAGACATACAGATAAAATCACATACAGAGCAAAAGCATACAGAATGCATGCAATTAGTGCAATTAAACTTTCTATAGAATTTATATAACATATAGAATTAAACCCCTTAAAGCAAACCCACTGAAAAGGCAACAGAGAAAGTCAATAAAAGAATGTGCTGTTAATATCCCTGCACTCAGCTCCCTCAAGCCTGTCAGAGCAGAAGAGTTTTCATTTTGTACAAGAAGATCTTCCAGAAGGAGAGCAATGAGGGAGCTATCCCAGAATCCCTGGGAAAGAAATTCTAATTTCTGGGAGCAGTCACTCAGAAGTCGCTGTCTGGCATTTCCACCATATATGTGGGGCTGAGAGAAGGATCTGCCCCAAAAGATCTTAGAATTAGGATTTGAATGTTGTTGGGCTTCATCTCAAAGAATTCAGTTTTACTCACCAGTGTAGTGACTCTTGGGAGCTGAAGTCCAAGAACATCTGGGACTCCAGCAGCAGAATTTGTGGGGGGGGGCAGGAGGGGGGCATGGCCATGGTGCATGGGGGCATGGCCGTGGTGTGTGGGGTCCTGGCCACAATGCACAAGGGTGTGGCTACAAGCTGGGTAGCCCCAAAAACATTGCCACCACGGGTGAACTGCCCCCATCGCCCCCCATCGCTACGCAACTGTGGGGTTCCATCACATGATAAACACTTTTGTTCTGAGGCTGCACAGCTATGTGCTGAGGATGCTCTAGCTGCATTGAACTCAGTGGCTTCTGAGACCCCTTCCAACTCTATCATTGTCTGATCGTCTGGCTCTGTAACCCTGTTCTGGAGAAATATTCTAGCACAGAGAACAAAGCAAGCCTTCTGTGACTTTCAGTGACCTTCTACACAGAGAGGAGCACCAACACTTCCAACCTATTTATATTAAAATCAAGACAGGACTGTTTTCACACATATATGCAAGACAGGTAACACTGGCTATAACAATGGAGGTAAACCACAATCAGAATGTGTAACAGCACCATATCCCTTAGAGTACACCTGTCTTGCCCGTTCTAATTTACCAGGAGTCCTGAAAACAATTCAGACCCAGTTTCAGCTAGAGCAACATGCGGGCTTGAACATAAATTTCTCTAATATAAAGGCTCAGTAAGATTATATCTTAATAGACCAATCACAAGTCTAATGTCACAAAGTAATTTCTGTACAAGTCTGCTTGTAAATCGGACATCTGAGAAGATAACACAAGATGTCCTTGATGTCAGATCCCACACAGATAGGGAAACTCTCCTTGATTGTTCGCTTCTATCTTCCCCAAACGTTTCCATCTCTGCTGTGTCAGACTGAGGTGATGAAAAAGCTTTGATAGTTGTAAAGCAGCAAAGAATAAGAGAATGGAAGGAGAGCTGGCCATGCTGGTTGGGGAATTCTGGGAGTTAAAGTTCAAAACGAAGCTTTTCCGAGCTCTGAAAGGGGTGGTGGTACAAGCAACACATTGGGGCATGTCCAGACAACTTCGAGCAGTTCTAGTTCCCACTTATTTCAATGGGAAGAGTCAGTGACATTTTGAAAAACTGGGAGGATCAGCACAAGAGCAAGAGGAAACAAAGACATCTCGATCTTTAGAAAAGCAACAAGGTCTATATGTCCAAAATATCCAAAAGCTGCAGAGAAATAGATCCCAGCTTTAAAGTTTTATCTTCAGACCTGTACGGGAGGAATCAAAATTGTCCTTCAGCTTCTTCCTGAGCCTTCCACCTTGTATGAATATGCCTTTTTTTAAAAAAAAATCTATCTATCTGCTCTTTGCCCATGGTTAACCTTTAGAAACAGTAGCTGGAATTCAGTATTGGATATATGTCTTTGTAAGTGGATTTACATGTGTGGGAAATAAAGCTGAACAGCTTTGCAATGTCCATATAATTCACCTAGGGGTTGCTGTAGTATTAGCATGAAAGAGCATCCATGGCATGATGGTGGAGCGAGTGGTGGACCATGGCCCAAAGCACAATGGGGAACAATGTGAATTGGGGAGTTCCCCAGTGTGTATCTGGACACCATCCTGGAAGTGATGGAGTACAACAGGCATGCCCAATGTCAATCAGACAAGCCCAATGTGCATTACAAGGGCCTGATGTGCATCAGAAATGTCCAGTGCCTTCAGAAATGCCTGATGCCCATTAGAAGTGTCTGGTGGACATTGTACCAGTCTTGGTGGTGAGACACACCATAGCAATTCACCAACAGAGTTTCCTTATGCCTCTTCAATGTAGCTAAGGATTCATAAAGTCACAACATAGACTCTTAGATAGAATCTTGGCCAGCATTTTTTCCCAACCAACTGTGGTTTCTGGGAGCTCCATTGTCAGCCAGTGAATCTGACTTGGGATTTAGTCCAAAGTTTAAAGGACCTTCCTTTAAGGTTTTTTTTTTTTTTTTAGATGAACTTACTTGAGGGATAGAATTCAGTACTTCAGTCAGCTCCTTTGAAACTTGGAATAAATCCAACAGTGAATTTGCCACCACTGGCCAGTCACTTTTCATGCTTTTTTTCCTTTTGATGGCTGTTCTGTGGGGCCCCTGTGGCCCCCAGTGGATCCTGTAGGAGACCAACTGGGCATATTCGGTGTCCCATTGACGCCAGAGCCACAAGGTTCTAGTGAATGGAATGGAATGCTATAGTTTCACTTCACACACTCCCCTGTTGTAGTTCCTTGTATCATTTCCCTAATTAATCCAGAGCTAAGGAGGTGTGGAATGCAAGACACAGCAAGGAAAAAGAAGGGAATGAAAAAGGAAATTATCTAATTTTAGTTTGGTAGAATGCGAAGCTCAGCCAAGCTTGTCTTCAAGGGACTACTTGTTTTGTGGCCCTTCAACTGCTGAAAAGAAAAGAGAATATAGAGAATTAAGCCCATGAGGTTCCCTTTTGCTACCCAGTAGTTTGGCAGGAAAATATGTTTCAACCTGCTGGCAGGAACAAAATGGAAGGAGATGCCGTCTTTTCTTGTCTCTGTCTTGTTTGGCTCTACACCAGAGCTTTGAAGGAAGTTAATGTGTAGTGGCTGGGTTAAAACAACAGGTTCTTCCACCCATCTCCAAAGAGGGCTGGAGTCCATTTTGGAATGCACTACTGAGATTTATGTGGCTTGAACTTCCTTTCAGCCTCTGATGGGCTCATAATTTTTTAAAATGCAATGTATCCAGCAACACAAGTGAGCTATAAAGCAGCACATCGAACAAAGAGAAGGAAAACCTGATGTATATTCTTGAAGAGACAACTTGTGAGGCGTTAGCCAGCAGTAGCTGGTTCCTTTCACAGCAGTGGGGCGATGAAACCACTCCATGTTCTTTTAAGGGAACTGTCCAGAGTCCTGAGCCTATTTGAAAGGTAAGGATCAACTTTTGGACAGCTTCTTTACACCTTGGCAAAATGCATAGCAGATTCACTGCCTTACTGACATGGGAGCTGCCGGCTGGTCTGAGCAGTTATAGAATCATAGAATCATAGAAATGTAGAGTTGGAAGAGACCCCAGGGGCCATCCAGTCCAACCCCATTCTGCCATGCAGGAACACCCTCAAAGCACTCCCGACAGATGGCCATCCAGCCTCTGCTTAAAAACTTCCAAGGAAGGAGACTCCACTACACTCCGAGGCAGCAGATTCCGGACAACCGGACTGCCGGACAGCCCTGACTGTCAGGAAGTTCTTCCTGAGGTTCAGGTGGAATCTCCTTTCCTGCAGCTTGAATCCATTGCTCCTTGTCCTGGTCTCTGGAGCAGCAGAAAACAAGCCCTCTCCTTCCTCTACGTGGCATCCCTTCAAATATTTAAACATGATAGCCGCCAAGGAATTCCTAACTTTGGACTCTCGCTGTACACTTCCTTGGGCACTGCCCGATTTGAACTGAAGATACTAGGGATCTGAAAATAGCCACCTTTACCATGGACCCCCAGGCCTTTCAGCCAGAGAATGGAAATGTAGATAATTCAAGCTAGCGCCTTCTTGTTGCACCACACCATCAAGAGGATTAGACTGAAGGAATAAAAGCTGAGACATTATGCATGAAGAACATCCAGAATTCAATTCCTGGCATCTCTCAGTAGGGCTAGGACTGGCACACCACTGGCAGTCAGTGTCTACAGCACTGTTCTGATGCAACGTGAAGCAGTTTCCCTGGTTCTAATGTTCCTAGCATTGGCATCAAAGAACTGGGTGATTCCTTTGATCCATTATAAAGTTTTCAGATTTGCTGCATTATTCCAGCTTAGACAACTTTTCTTTCTAAATAACCAGATGGCCTCGCCTCTTGTTGTCTTGCCTTACAGTACTTGCTGGTCCTTTGACCTGCAGCCCTGGCACTTTGGAGCCCTGCAAAGCAAGTTGTATGCTAGATCTGTTCTATTACCAGTCCTCATGTTCTAACCTGGGTGGTGTAGCCCAGATTGGCTGTTAGAGCCTTTTGTTAAACACTATTTTAATAAAGCGTCTTTGTTTACATCCTGCCTCTGGAAATTGAGTCAGAGAGATATGTATTCCAGTTCTGGGCTTAAATGTCAATTTTAGTTTCATTAGTTTGCAGAAGTCGATTTTGCATGCAAGCTGTATCTTTAAATAAAACACACAATTAGACTCTAAAGCTGGTGATTATTTCCCCAACTCCCATAGCCTTGGCTGTGCTATTTTTAAATTTCTTCTTTTTCCAGGCAAGAATTATGATCTGGCAAAGACCTTGGTGTGCTCAGAGAACTCTAATCCCTGCCATTGTCAGCTCTTTTCATTTCAAGCTTTGGGAGCACTTTACTCAGATTAAGAATTGGTTGCAAAGCAGTGGAATGGACTGAATTAGAGATGTAAAGAGTACTTGCAGATGTCCTCATCCTTGAGGAGAAAGAGTGTTTCAGCACATCAAGAGATGCCACTGAGAAAATGGGGACAGGTGTGAGCTTCTTTGCTTTTGGAGGCTTGCTTTTGTGTTTAAAAAATGACTTTTGTTTAAGAAAAAAAAAGGCACATTTTGCACAATTTTTTGCACAAGATTCCATACTTGGTACAACAAGTTTTCTTACATATCCTCTGAATTTTCACAAATGAAAACCAGGACATGTGTGGCCAAACAACATCAAAGTGTGGTCAAGATGGCCACAGTTACTAATGTGGAAGCACCCAGAAAAACTAGGAGATTTTGCAGCAGTTTGCTTTTGCCTGAGCCTATGGGAAAGAACAAGATTCCACCCCCGCCCCATCCCCTATGTCGAATTCAGTTAAAATTACCTTTGCACTTTGAACTCAGTTTGCAGCAGCTGAGCTAAGCTGAGGATAAAGCAGGAAAGTGGGAGGAGGAGAGACAAACCGGCACATTTTAAATGCATCTGAGAAAGTGGGATGAAAGGGGATTTATCAGGACTATCCCTGCCAGATCATGACAATTGTGAGTTATGTTTTTGGACTACAGTTACCAGAATCCCCCAACATTGGCCATTTTGGCTGAGGCTGAAGTTCAACATTTTTTGGGGACCCAGACTTGGGAACCATTGGTCTAACCACTGTACCACACTGGCATCCTGGGACTACTGTGGGCCTTCATGGTTGGTAAAGTGCTAGTGCCTGGTTTGTTCTAGCCCTTTGCTGTTAAGAAGCTTCCCTCCTGGGCCTTTCCATACTACACAATTATAGCACTATGATTCCTTTTTTAGCTGTCATGGACACATTTTGAGGAATCCTGTGATTTTCATTTTATGGAGGTATAGCTAGACTTGTCAGCCTGAGTGTTCTAATGCTTCCCAGACTATAAACCCTATAAGGGGCAGCCATGGCAGTTAAAGTGGCATCACAGTGCTGTAATGGTATAGTGTGCTGGGGCCCCAGAATTGGCCATGGCATACTCTCAGACTGTCCCAAATGGGTAGCGACAGCCTCAATCAGTCCTTTGTTATCCCAGCTTTTAAAATGTCCCAGTTTGTCTCTTCTCTGCACTTTCTTTCTTTGTTCTTGGCTGACTTTGAGAGGTGCAAACTGAGTTCAAAGTGTAAAAGTGGGAGAGGAGAGGAGAGGTGGAGTATTTTCCTTCCCGGTAGCTTAAGACAAAAGCAAACTGCTGCAGCCTCGTCCAGCTGGTTTGGCCTTCTTCATTTGGCTCTCTTGGCCACGCTCGGATGCCACTTGGGTCTTTGTGTTCTTGCTTCCATCTGTGAAATGTTGGAGACTATGATCATTTCCACACTACATTGTTATAGTGCAATTATTCCACTTTCAACATCCTGTAGAATTCTGGGGTTTGTAGTTTCCTGAGGCCAAAGAGCTCTCTGGCTGAGCATTCTAAATGCCCCTCCCTAAACTGCAAACCTCAGGATTCCATAGGATGTCAAAAGTGGAATAATAGCACTAAATCAGTATAGTGTGGAAATAGCCTATGAAGTGCAGGAGCACCTCCGTGGTGTGTTTGCTCAAGAGCATCGAGTCCCAAAGTCCCTGCCAGCATGTCCGATGCTCTGGGGCCATTTCCTCACTAGCCTGTTATAGCGCTAGTATTCCACTTTCAACATCGTATGGAATCCTGGGGTTTGCAGTTTAGGGAGGGACCTTTGAGGGTATTCTTGGCCTTTGGGGCCCCTCCCAAAACGGCAAACCCCAGGATTCCATAGGATGTTGAAAGTGGAATATTAGCACTATAACAGTCTAGTGTGGAAATGGTCTGGGAGTCAAAAGGGGTATCTTCTGTGGACTAAGGATGGGGAGGGGGGCAAGTGGCAAAAAAAAAAAAAATCACCAGGAATGTCAAGGTCACAGCAAGTATGGGAGCCGATTTGGCTGGTAGGTTTTGCCAGCCTCGGGACAGATGAAAACAAATGAGCCAGGCCTCTGGTCTCCTGAGCTCATAGAAGAATTGGCACTGGATCCGAGGGACAGCAAGCTGCCTCGAAAAAGGCATCCATTTGTCTTTTGTTTCTAATTATTACACGTACATGCCACACTGCCATGTCCAGCTATAAATACAAACCATTAAAGGAGCCGAAACAAAGAGCCTCAAAGAAGCGAAAGCCAATCAATCCTACACTTTCATAAAACACACAAGCCCCCCTCCCCTTCCCTCTCTCTCTATTTATGAATTTCTGAAAATATCTCAGTATTTATTTACTCATTTCTTAGGCCATTTCCGCACTAGCCTGTTATAGCGCGATGATTCCACTTTCAACATCCTCTGGAATCCTGAGGCTTGCAGTTTCGGGAGGGGCCGGCCGACCCCTCCCAAAACTGCAAGCCCCAGGATTCCAGAGGATGTTGAAAGTGGAATCATCGCGCTATAACAGGCTAGTGCGGAAATGGCGTTAGTGATCTTTCTATCTCCCACCACCTCTTGGAGCCTTTCGCACGACACTATTTTAGCACAATTATAGCAGTTCAGCTGCCGTGATTCTGTCCCATGGAATCCGGGGATCTGCAGTTTAGGGAAGAGTATTTAGCATTAGGCTTGCCGGTTCAGTATGGTCCCAAATCCTGAGGTTTCCAGGGGAAAATTTTGAGCTAGGGCCCCTGGCGGTGTCATTAAGCATTATCTATTAAGTACCAAGCACAGTTATTCATAGCTTGATTCAAACACAGACAAAAAAACTTACACACAAAGACAATTTATAAGACAGGTACAGGTCAATGTTGGAAATGTCAAGAGAACTCTGGCACACTATTTCATATGTGGTGGCCATGTCCCAGAGCACAAAAATATTGGAAAGAAATACATAAGAAAATATGTTCAATTTTGAAGGTTCAATTCAGGATGACACCTGAATTTTACTTATTAAACATGACACATACGTTAGATGGAATGCCAGCTTAGAGACATTGGAGAATTATATTGTACATGGTGACGACAGCCCGTATTGAGTATGCACAACTTTGGAAAAATGAAACTACACCCACAACGGAACAGTGGCGGACAGCTTTTATGGAAAACAGAAATGTGGACATACCGACACAAAGATTGAAAGGGAAATCAGATGAGGACATAAACAAAGAGTGGGAGATTGTTACAGATTTGGGCTGGGGGTAGACAGAGGGTAGTACATTTTTCATGATAACAATTATTATGCAGTTAACAGTTAATGAAATATCATGTAACAAGTCAAGTAGAGATATATAGCAGGAACTAACAAATCATAGATTATCAACATTTTATTGCGATAAGTGATATAATAAATAGAGGGAATATCAATAATTGTAATCCAGAAAGGAAAGGAGGAAGGGGAAAACATTACATGTAAACATTGCAGAAATTATTGTTCGTTTTATCTGTTGAAATGTGAATAAAATTATTTAAAAAAACACTTACACACATATATATCTTAGAAATTAAGACAGAAATCTTAGCTAAGATCAACGTGAAATCGGGGGATAATTCCTTCTTACTTACTTAGGGCCATGGGAGGAAGAACCTCTGATCCAGCCAACTTGTTTCTACCCAGAAGTTGGGTGCTGAGCAGAGTGGAGGGTGAGCCCTGGTGCCACAATGGCTGGGGAGAAAGGAGGAGGCTAACTGAGGCCATTTCTGCCCTACCCTGTTATAGTGCTATTATTCCACTTTCAACATTCTGTGGAATTCTGGCATTTGTAGTTTCCCGAGGCCAAAGAGCTCTCTGGCTGAGAATTTCAAAGGCCCCTCCCGAAACTGCAAACACCAGGATTCCACAGGATGCTGAAAGTGGAATAATAGCGCTATAACAGGCTAGTGCGGAAATGGCCATTGTTTCTCAGTTTTCTCTCTTCTTTTCTCAATTTCTGTAGTTCTTAATGTAGTTTTTTTAAAAAAATTCTTAATAAAAATTATTTTTTTTAAAAAAAAAGGACTGGGAATTTGGGAGACTAAGAACCAGAGGAAAGCACCGTCTTTGGTAAGGTCTGCAGGAGAGAGTTGGATGCAGCACTCTGGAGGATTTCTGAGTATGTAGGTTATTTTCTGGAAGCAGGGAACTACGCATTCCGTCTTCCATGCCTTCCTCCCAAGTGTGAGCAGAACGGGGTGCCTCCAGCCCATGGAAATAGCAATTGCAGGTCACTGAGCTGATCGCTGCCCAACGGGAAACAGCTGACTCTGCTCTTGTCCCATGTTTAGCTTTACCGTTTGTTGTTTTAACAACTCGGGTTCATCTGCGATGCCATCCAAAGGGCCTTCCCTCCAGCAACAAGGGACTTGTCTTACTAATGTGCCTGTGTTTTTCATCCAAGCCCATTTTACTCTCCAAGGAACTCTGAAAAGCATGTGGCACTAAAATGCTTTGCAATATTTCTTTTCAACCCTCACCCGAGCGGTTTTGTTTCCTTTTGCTTTCTTTAAATGGATTCGCTGCCTTAATCTTGAGTATTTACTGTGAATAGAAAGAATAGTTTCAAAGAAATTGAAAAAGGTTTGGGCAATACGATGCAAGGAATCATAGAATCATAGAATCATAGAAATGTAGAGTTGGAAGAGACCACACGGGCCATCCAGTCCAACTCCCTGTCATGCAGGAACACCCTCAAAGCACTCCCAACAGATGGCCATCAAGCCTCTGCTTAAAAACCTCCAAGGTAGGAGACTCCACTACTCTCCGAGGCAGCAGATTCCACTGCCGGACAGCCCTGACTGTCAGGAAGTTCTTCCTGAGGTTCAGGTGGAATCTCCTTTCCTGCAGCTTGAATCCATTGCTCCTTGTCCTGGTTTCTGGAGCAGCAGAAAACAAGCCCCCTCCTTCCTCTACGTGGCATCCCTTCAAATATTTAAACATGGCTATCATGTCCCCTCTTAACCTCCTTTTCTGCAGACTAAACATACCCAGCTCTCTCAGTCTATCCTCATAGGGCATGTTTTCCAGGCCTCTCACCATTTTGGTCACCCTCCTCTGGACTTGCTCCAGCTTGTCAATATCCTTCTTGAATTGGGGTGCCCAGAACTGGACACAGTATTCAAGATGGGGTCTAACCAAAGCAGAGTAGAGTGGTCCCAGTACCTCCCTCGATCTAGACACCATACTCCTGTTGATGCAGCCGAGAATTGCATTGGCTTTCTTGGCTGCCGCATCACACTGCTGACTCATGTTCAGCTTGTGGTCTATGAAGACTCCTAGATCCCTTTCACACGTACTGCTATCCAGCCACGTGTCCCCCATCCTATATTTCTGTATTCCATTATTTCTGCCTAAGTGTAGGACCTTACATTTCTCTCTGTTGAATTTCACTTTGTTCGCCCTGGCCCAGCTCTCCAATCTATCCAGGTCATTTTGAATTTTGATCCTGTCCTCTGGCATATTAGCAACCCCTCCCAATTTGGTGTCATCTGCAAATTTGATGAGCATGCCCTCTATTCCTTCATCTAAGTCATTGATAAAAATATTGAACAGCACTGGGCCCAGGACAGAACCTTGTGGCACCCCACTAGTCACTTCTCTCCAGGATGAAAAGCAGCCATCCGTGATCACCCGTTGGGTTCGGTCGGTCAACCAATTACATATCCAATTAACAGTAGCCCTGTCTAGCCCACATTTTACTAGCTTCGATGCAAGAATGTCATGGGGAACTTTGTCAAAGGCCTTACTGAAATCGAGATATGCTACATCCACAGCATTCCCTTCATCTATCAAGCTAGTAACTCTATCATAAAAAGAGATCAGATTAGTCTGGCATGACTTATTTTTGAGAAATCCATGTTGACTTCTCGTGATTATTGCGTTGTTTTCTAAATGATTAGAAACTGAACGCTTAATGATCTGCTCCAGGATCTTTCCGGGTACCGATGTCAGGCTGACTGGGCGATAATTATTTGGGTCCTCTTTTTTTCCCTTCTTGAAGATGGGGATAACATTTGCTCTCTTCCAATCTGCTGGAACTTCTCCTGTCCTCCAAGATTTCTCAAAAATTATAGCAAGCGGTTCCGAAATGACCTCTGCCAGCTCTTTTAATATCCTAGGATGCAATTCATCTGGCCCTGGAGACTTGAATTCATCCAATGCGGCCAGGTATTCCTGTACCACCTCTCTACTTATTAAGTGCCTCATTTCCTCTGCTTCCTCCCCTGCTCCCCTACCGCCAGGTTGAGTGCTTGTATCCTTCTGGGAAAATACGGAGGCAAAGAAGGTGTTAAGTAGCTCTGCCTTTTCTCTCCCCCCTGTGAGTAATTCGCCATCTTCTCTGCGTAGCGACCCTACTGTCTCCTTCTTTTTCCTTTTGCTGCGGACATATTTAAAAAAACCCTTTTTATTGTTTTTAATGTCTCTGGCCAGCCTAAGTTCGTTCTGTGCTTTAGCCTTTCTGACCTCCTCCCTACATCTCCAGGCTACTTGCTTAAATTCTTCTTTGGTGGTTTCCCCTTCTTCCATTTCCTATACGTGTTTCTCTTAACTCTTAGCTCAGCTGAGAGTTCTTTAGTCAACCATTCTGGTTTCTTCAGATGCCTTCCATTTTTCCTCCTTATTGGCACAGTTTTAGACTGTGCCGTCAGTATCTCCTTTTTAAGGAACTCCCATGCCTCCTGAACTCCTTTCCCTTTCACTATTCCTGACCACGGAATTCCAGCCAGCAGCTCCCTAAGTTTACAGAAGTCCACTTTTTTAAAATCTAAGACGAGTGTCTGGCTACCCTTATCTTCTCTTTCCCACTGAATGCCAAATTCCAACAGGGCATGGTCACTCCCCCCTAAAGATCCAACCACTTCTACCTCATTCACAAGGTCATCCCTGTTGGTCAAGACCAGATCTAGAATATTTGATCCCCTTGTGGCCTCTTCCACCTTCTGGACCATGAAGTTGTCTGCAAGACAAGCAAGAAACTTGCTGGACCTTGCTGTCTTGGCAGAGTTTGGCCGCCAGCATATATCCGGGTAATTGAAATCTCCTATTATTACTGTATCCCTCCTCTTTGAATGTGCAGTCATTTGGTTGAGGAAGGCGTCATCCAAGTCCTCAGCCTGGGTTGGAGGTCTGTAGTAAACCCCCACTGCAATATCCCTGTTGTTTTTCACTCCTGTAATTCTTATCCAGATGCTCTTGACCTGGCTTTCTGGGTTTAAGTCCTGGATCTCTTCACAGGTGAAAACATCCTTGACATACAAGGCTACTCCTCCTCCTTTCTTGTTTGGTCTATTTTTACAAAATAGGCTATACCCCTCTATTCCTGTATTCCAGTCATGAGACTCATCCCACCAGGTCTCAGTGATGCCTATCAAATCGGAAATGGATTAGATGCCCTAATCTTAGGTATCTTCTATGCACAGAGAGAGTATTT
The DNA here is from genome assembly GCA_948474755.1 of Ctenosaura bakeri. Taxonomy (NCBI): domain Eukaryota; kingdom Metazoa; phylum Chordata; class Lepidosauria; order Squamata; family Iguanidae; genus Ctenosaura; species Ctenosaura bakeri. The sequence continues at coordinate 968,746 of CAOLHI010000051.1, read as the reverse complement.
CGAAAGAAATTGAAAAAGGGTTGGGGGGAAAAAAGTTTCTTGATTGCCGGGAAACCCTAACGCAAAGAATCTAGAATGATGATAGTTTTGGGAGTTCAGGGCCTGTTGTGTGAAAAATCCACATACTGGAATTTGCACACACACACACACACACACACATAAACACACACAGAGCATTTTCTTGCAGGAAACAACATCTTCACAGAAAATAATGTTTCTGCACAAAAATATTATTTTATGTACAGAAAATGCCATTTCTGTGCTAAGAAAGTTCACTGTATGTGAATTTTGCACAGAACCAAGTTCCAACTGCAGCTTTTTTTCCCCCTTTCTTCTATGCAGATATCAGATCACAAACAAGGCAAAGGCATTGCCTTCCATAAATTCTGAACACTTCTGGGTTTTGTTTCTTTGGCATTTGGGGCTGCCTGTCCAGTCCTTGCAAGGTCTTGGGAAAAGAAAACCAAGCCCTGGACCTGCTTGGGTTGGCCATCCCTGCTGTTAAGTGAGGATGGGCAACCCAAGTGCCATGAGTGGGATGCTCTCATGTTCTACCACCATTGAATGTTCTTCATCAGATACTTCTTTCTGTCTGAAGCTCAGCGTCCCTTTCACAGGCAAGAACTCCTTATAGGACTGCTTGGAGAGAAGCCAAGATCACTCTCATGAATTTCTCAGCATGGGTTCCCTTCTCCATTTTGGTACAGCATGATACTGTTTTGATTGAGACCTGGTTGATTCCTCCATCCCTTTTCCTCCCCTTCCCGCCTTCCTCTCTCCTCTCCTGCCACAAGGCAAATAGAAAAGAGGGGATGCTGAGCAAATCACAGAAAAGAAACTGTTCAGCCTCTTCCCACTTTGTCTCATTCAGTAAAACATGATTTGATTTTACATGCTGTTTTCAATCTAATCTTATATTTCCTCCTCCCACATCCAATAATATGATTAAATTAGCTTGCTAGACAGGTGTTTTTCCATGAATTGGTGTTTTGTTTTGTTTGTAGGCTAAAAGCTGCCCTAATTTTGCATCATCTGCACAAGCCTCTCAGCTTTATCCTGGAGTTTCTGGATCATGCTTATTCTTCCAGTCCCCCAGAATTGAAAATAACTTTGTAATACCTCTGTTACCCTATCTTTTTTTCTTTTTCTTTTTTTTTGAGAGAAGTTACATAAAATAGCGTGTTAAACTAGGGATATAATTCTTTGCCAATTTTGTCCTCAAAGGAAGCAATGAGTAATTTTAGCAACTCTCTCCCCACTGTTGAGAAAACATTCTTTCACTCTATGCATTTATAGTGCAATGATTCCATTTTAACTGTCATGGTTCTGTCCTATGACATCCAGGGATTTGTAATTTAGGGGGAGGAGATTTAGAGTTTCTCATTGAAAGAACTCTAGTGCCTCCCCAAACTAAAAATCCCAGCATTCCATGGGATGCAGCCATGGTGGTTAAAGTGAAATCATATTACTACATTGGTTTGGCATAGAAGGTCTAAAAGTTTTTGAAAACTTCCCAGTTTTACTCAACTCTTTGTAATTAGACATTTGTTCTGTGCAAAATTTGGATGTGTATTTGCACAGGAAACCACATTTTCTGCACAGGAAATAATATTTTTTCCTTGCATGGGAAATGCTGTTTTCTGGGAGTAGGAGGAGATCCAAATTTTGCACAGAATAAGTCCTGAATGGCTAACATTCTGATCTGCCCAGGATTCTTCTTCTCTAGGTTCCCTGGAACTCAAGAGACAAATGTTTCAACCATGTTTGGAATATTTTTGAATGTTCTTTCCGTTTCTGTTCAAGTATTTTCTCCCAGCACCACAGAAGGTCCAGTTATGGATATTATGATATCTCATCTTGTTTGGATTGCTGAATGTTGGGGCAAAGGTGGCCCTAAGCTGTTTTTATGGGCCCCACCCTCAAATCTCATGGGCTGCTCTTTTTTTCTGGTGTGTGTGCATACAAAAACACAGACGTGGACACACAAAATTGCAGTCCAGAACATCTGAAGGGAACTAGCTTGAGTCCTTTTAGAATAGACAATAGTGAGCCAGGTGGATCAATAATCTGACCCGGTATGAGCATATCTCCTCCTCTTTATTTGGAGATGTTGGGAAGGAAAAAGAAGATTGTGAAACTAAGCAGAGGCTAATTCAGAGTGCATTTGTTCTCCGCCTAACAACCTCTCTTGCAAAAATGGAAGCAAAGCTCCCCTTTGCAACATCTGACACACACACCCTGAAACACAATGACTTTATGTGAATGTTCCCGGGGTTCCATGCCGAGAAAGAGAAGGTGCAGTAGTCAAAAGAAGCAATGCTTCAGCCGTCCTTGCCTTACCGTGGCTGACAGTGACAAGGGAATTGGCTTCGTCAGTGGGCTTAATTCATCATGCCATTGTGTTTGAATTCATTTTGGATGTCAGGATGCTAATGTATATCTTGTTCCACAATTAAGTCCCCAGTGCAGAACTCCCCTCTCATTTCCATAACGTTAATTCATGAGGGGAAAGAGAATGAGTGGGAAGGAAGGTTCAGTGCCTGGTATATTCAGGCTACAGATTTGGAGACATGCCATTAATTTTCTGGCAAAATTTTCCCAGCTTCATTTCTTATTCATATGCATCTGTCCCATCTAAGCTTCAAATCTTTGTCTGGGAACATTTCTTTCCCTTTTTTTCCTTCTTTTTGTACATAAGTGCACCACATTGGGTGGAATGTCCCATATGTTTTTACAACAGTTGTCTTCCTTGTTGGTCCTGATATGTCGCTGGACATTTACCAGAACTCTGCTAGCTTTCAAGAAGTTGCTACTAATTCCCAAACTTCACCACCTTCACTGATGGCTGTTGACTCTTATCACTATTTCCAAGTAGCAAGAATCCAATATGTTCTGCTGCATGTCTGTAAACCATATTTTGCTTCTCATCAGTATTTTGTCACCTAAAATAAAAGGTTCTGGGACTCTCATCTGCCAAAAAAGCCCTTGCCCTGTAAGTCCAATCACATAAACACAGTTCTTTTTTTGAGCTAGATTGAAATAAAAGAGTTTAAGAAACTCCCAAGACAGTCAAGAAGCATGGTGATGCCACCATGCAACTGTTGTCCACTGGGGGACTCTGAAGCTATGTGAAGTATCTCATAAAGGTTCTACATTCTTTAGATCTCCTAGATGTCATGGTTACTTAATGTGCCATGATCGGTGGCCAGTGGAAGCACATCAGAAGCCAATGAAACCATATGTCAGGGGAATATTTGTCAGTATGCATTGGGGGTGTTTAAGAAATATATTTTTTAAATAAGCACTTCCATTAATTCTGACTTGACCCAGAATTCGAAGACTAATGTACTGATTGAAGCAGAATATTAAAAAGGAAAATGGGGATGGGAAAGAGAAAGAGGAATCTAGTAACACATTTGAAACTAACTTTATTTCATCCTGCATTTTCATAATTATTAACCCACTTCTTCAGACACACTGTACAATACTACCATATGTACAATATTACTGCCCAGGTATTTCCGTACAGGTGCATAGTAGCAGGAATCCGATCAGAATGTGATAGGATAAAGGAAGATGCTATTTGGTTAAAACACTACTGTCTTTGGATTTTACACATCTTTGATTTTGTGATGCAGTTCTCAGCTCAGAAAAAAAGCACTAACCTCCTATTAAAATATGTTCTTTTAATACAATTAGAAATGCAGACTTGGAGGGGAAATTTGGAAATGTGTTTGGGAATAAAGGCATTCAAAATGGCATGTTTAATATGAAGTGGAATACAGGAATCCATACATGCAGTTATTTAGAATGCAAAAAAATGAGTCATGATACATCAGAAAGTCAACCATCTACCCTCTAGTCATTTTTTTTTTTTCCTGTATGACAGAAGCTCTTCAGGGTCACAACAAAGCTTCTCTTTTCCAGTCATGTTACCCAAGATAGCTTTAAGGTGAGATTACTGAGGGCTTCCTGAGTGCAAAGTTGCATGTCTCATTTTGGCAAGGAGTCAGAGGAAGCAGCTCTCGGAGATGGCATCAGGTACTCCTTTCTGGGCATCTGCACTCATAAAACTCCCCTTGCAGAAATGGAAGCAAGAATGAAACAATCTGGCGCAAGACACACTTCAAGCACGTTAATTAAATGTGTATCCAAGACCATGCTTGGTGTGTCAAAAGAGGTGGAACAAGAAAAGAACATTGTATCTCAGTCTCTTCACTGTCTCTTAGTCGACACAAAAAGAGCTTTGAAGTTGAAGGATTAGAAAGTCTTTGGAGCCAGTTCACTGCCATGGCTTATTCCGCCACATTTTAATTGGCCTTTGTTTCTCCTGCTCGTTAGCCATCTCAAGTTAAACATGTCTGCTGTGAGTTAGGCAGGGCCTTTGTCCTAGAGATGTTTGCAGAAGACAAGCATGGAGTTTTTAGTAGCTGGACTTGTCATGCATACATGCACATTTGTTGTAGGATAGCTACATGCATGCATGCTAACCTGACTTAAAACCCATATAGAACTGTTTCATGTCTTTGTCGTACTCTATGGCCATTTCCATGCGGGGTCACTACCACGGATTACTGCATTGTAGCATCGTATAGTTCTGCACGTGGGAGCAAAGTAGCATTGCGTTATTTTCCATGGTTCTGCATAGAATCAGCTGTTAGTGCGCTGCCAGGCATTGAGAAGCGTGCTAATATATATTATAATATTTATTTATTTGTATCCCACCTCTCCACATGGATCAAGGCGGCGAACAACATGAAATACATTATACATTACAAATAACTGGAAAAAATCCGATTCACATTCCGACCTCACGTCAACATTGGTTTTTCACAGTGATGCAGAAACGTAAAACCATATCAGTGCACATACACTCCTATCACTGCTTCTGTTTTCCTGTAAGGCTGGAAGTTCAGCCAGTCAGGGCTGCTGGGTTGGGATGAAGGAGAGCCAGAGAAGTGACTAGAGAAAAGGTAGTATAGATACTTGAACTCACATTCCTCCGCATGACGTGGTTTGAAATCAGGGGATGTGCAGAATGCAACAAAGGTAAACCACGTTATTTAAACCCACCATGAGATACTACAAACCACTTCTTGTGCCTCATGCAGAAATGCCCTATGTGTACTACTCTGTAAAAGGGTCTTAAGCATAAAGGAAAACAGGGATGCAACAGGGAAATTGTACCAGAACTGGTGCTAATACGAATTTCTATCTCTCTCTCTTTCTCTTTCTCTCTCTCTCTCTCTCTGTTACTCTGTCTCTCTAGAGCAGAAATCTTCCTCCCCTCTCAGCCTTGCACGGAGAAGTCTGACATGAAAACTACACCCCTTTCTAGTTGTGCATATCATATCAAAGCTTGTAGAAAGAGAGCCCTGTCAGTGTATATAATTCCCACCTGGGAAGTGGGAGGTTCCTCTGTTCTGACCTTGGGGAGCAGAAATGCTCAGATCTTCCAAATGTCCCAATTTGGCAGGAGCAATCCTGGTTAATCCTTTGCCATCCCACTTTTTCAGCTCCTTCTAAAAAGTCCAAGTTTCTCTCTCTCCTCCACCCCCATTGTCCTTAACTTATTTCAACTGCTACAAACTGAGTTCAAAGTACAAAAAATTGTTTGCACTCATTTAATTCAGCTGGAGGGAGAGGAGAGGAGCTGGATTAATCTTGCCCTTCCCTGTGGACTCAGGCAAAAGCAAGCATCTGTTCTTCCTCATTAGCAACTTTTGCCATCTTGACCATACTCTGGTGTTGCATTGCCACATGCATCCTGGTTTTCATCTGTGAAATCCTGGAGGGTGTGCTTAGGTCCATCTGGAGCTAAGAGAACAACACAATGTCTATCAGTGAAGACATAAAGACCATGTACACTTGTGGCTGTGTCAGCATTTGACTGAAGGAAAACAAGAACACTTCCTTTGTTGCTATTTTCTGTTTCTGCATCATTTTCCACCTGTATGTCACCAACACAGCCCTTATGATCCTGTCCAAACCTATGATTCTTTGATTCTAAGTTTCCATTGGATGCAAATATGGCAATTAAAGTCGAATAATAATAATAATAATAATAATAATAATACTACTACTACTACTACTACTACTACTACTACTACTACTACAACAACAATAGTTGTGTTGGGTAAAAGTGACCCTGATCACACTGGCTAGAAAATTCTGAGAACTGTAGTGTGTGTGTGTGTGTGTGTGTTTACCCCCTTAACTCTGGACCCATGTTAGAAAGGCACAATGATCAAAAGCTCTTTTTTAAGATAAAAGAGAACCTTTTGTCATCTTCTGAGAGATGTCTTCCTCGTTCCAGGTTCCAGTACACCATCAAAAGTAGAGAGGAATTTTTGGGGGGTAAGAGCAGTGTGGAAAGAGGAAATTGTTTTTCCTTTTTCTGCTTGATTATGTTTTGAGCCCTGGGAGGGTTTTTTTTAGTTCAATTTTTGGCTTGTTATTCATTTATTTATTAGTAATCAGGATGTCCTGGACTCTGTCTGTGCCAAGATTCAGCTGTCTGGGTCACGATGAAAGGTCACAATAATTTAGATGACCCTTGCGACTCACTCAGCCAGCCTGACCCAAGTGCATTCATATTTATTTGCACGTATATACTCTTTTTTCCCCCTGTTCCGTCTCTATTTTCATGCAGCAAATCTATTAGAATCACACTCCCCTTTCCCAGGATGACTCTGGAGCAGGTGGAAACTTGCTCTTTCCACATCCAGGATGTCAAACTGTTGAATCGTCAACTTGGAAATGGCGAGAGTTAATCCGCTAGGCAGCAAACAGAAACTGACTTTTGTGTGGAGGTTGCCTCAGCTGGGTGCCTTGAGGGACTGAACTCTCCCATTAAGCCAGAGACATGTTTGCTTTTCATTCCGGCCCGACAGTGATCTTGAAAGGAGAGGCGTTTTGACATTATTGTGAATAGGCACTGTGCAGAACTAACAGGATAGCTAGTCTGAATGTCAAGGGAGAGTAAAATACCTGACTTTAACACGGGTGGTGCGTGCAAGGATATGGCTGCAGTGGGGCTGGGTGACCTCTGGAGAGTGGCAGGACACATGGACCCCCCTCCCAATGGACATGCCCAGAGCCATCTCCAATTCTCACGACTACCATTGTCTTTGCGAGGTGGGGCATTTTTTGTTTTGCTCTAAAACAAGAGCCAGTTGTCTCCCCATGGAAAGCAATGGGAGACAGACCAACTTCACCAATAAGAAAAGAAAAAGAAAAGAATAGGTGGAGGCCAGCTTCTAGCCTTGTACAAAAAGAATATTATTGACAAAGGCCCTTTCTGCACTGCACTGTTATAGTGCTATTATTCCACTTTCAACATCCTACAGGATCCTGGGGTTTGCAATTTAGGGAAGGGCCTTTAGAATTCTCAGCCAGAGAGCTCTTTGGCCTCAGGAAACTACAAACCCCAGAATTCCACAGGATGCTCAAAGTGGAATAATAGCATTATAACAGGGCAGGGTGGAAAGGGCCAAAGTTTGAGGGAAGAGAGGGGTGCTCATTGTTTAAATCCACTCCTCCTGGGTGCTCTAAGGTGTGCCAGTTGTCCTTTCTTTGTCAGTCTTTTTTAGGGGAGCCTTAAGTAGTCCAAGAACTATCTGGGGTCACAGAAATGGCCTTAATGAGGGGCCATGTGGTGTCTCTTGAACTCTACCTTTGGTCATGGACCATATCAGGGACATAGTCACATAAAGGTGCTATGCAAAGGAAGTCTTGGTGATAGAAATAGTAAGTTTTCTTGGGGCAATTGAAATGGCAATTGCTTTGAATTCAACTGGAACTGGGCAAATAATCTTTAAAGCTCCTTATGTCCAAGATGTGTCAAGGTTTTCCAAAGAGCTGCAGTGGCTTCTGAGGCTTGAGGACCAAGGCTATAGGCCAGCATTGAGAAGTTTTTAGCTGGAATCCGGTCATATTGGTGGCCATTATCCAGGCAAAACTAGGCCAAAATCATGCCATAGTGCAATAAGGATCCAGATTGGGTCAGGTCCCTAATGCGGGTCAAAGCATTCAAGATTTTGACTCCTGTTGGTACCTGCCCAGCCCCACCCTCCACCCACTCATGGCTGCTATCTGCATGGGAAGAAAAGCTGCTATATCCATCAAAGAAGCTAATCCTTCTAACCCTGGGAAGAGATTCCAGTTTAGGATCACAGCAGAGGGATGGGGGTTAAATCCCCATATCTGTCATAATTTACCCTTTGGAGGACTTCATTGAGGTGGAAGAGATATATTGCCAAGAGGCTGCAGCTTTCTCTGAATCTGAGAAGATAGGGACAAGCAAAACATGGCATTGGTTTCAGATGCTGAAGATAACACATCCCTGTCCTTCATTGAGAGACAGAGGGAAAAGTGCCAAAGCTAGAGCTGTTTAAATGCTGACCCAATTAGCAGTGATGAGACACCTGTTGACCTTGAAGGAGCTACTCATAAATATCGTTGTGGTTGTCTCCAGTCTTAGTGCCGACAACTGTCTTATCTGGTTGCCTAGCAGTACTCTCTGTTCCTGTTTTGTCTTGACCTTGGACTGACTCAGTTTTGGATTCTGCTTCTTCTCTGCTGGCTCATGTGCCTGGACTTCTGATACAACTTTTGGACCAGCTAAAAACAATCCTCATCCTTCTCCCTGCATCCTGCTCAGACAACCCATGACTGACCCAGACTCGACTGACTGTCTGACCACTCCTTCACCCCAGCCCACTGCCATGGGCACTTGCTGACTTGTGTTCAAGACAATATCCATCAAATACCCCAAATTCAGATTCCCACCCCATCTCCGGGGGCTTGTTGCTTTATTTTAATGTACGGAATCTAATTGTGTGAATGCTTTCATGTTGCCTTTAGTTCTTAACCTCAGTTCTATGTCTCTAAAATAGGAACTTTGGTGTCCCTCATTTTGTTGTAGAAGCAGGGAAGATGATAACGACAAAAACATCTTATGCTTGCAGTTGCGTGCTGTTTTGCAGGAATGGGGCAAAGTTCCAGCATGCTGTATGTTTATTCCCCTGGCCTTCACTCAGCAGAGAGTTTGCTTTCAGCTGACGTAGCGCTTTAATGTCAACCACTCCACTTGTACCGGTGTAATGGGTGCCAATTTAAGAAATCCTTGAATGTCAAGCTTTGTTGGGGAAACATGCCAGTCTTTTCTTTCCTGGACTTTAATCTTGAGCTCTTTTGTCATATTGTGGGTAGCAACATCAAGCTGTGTGTGTGCGTGTATATATATTATTCTCCTTCCCCTGAGACCATTGGAAGCCAGTGGAAGGCTGCTAGCTAACAGCAGGAGAGCTCTACGAAGCTACGTCCAGATTTCAGCAATAATTGCTGGCAAGTGGTAGACCCAGGAGGTTGCAAGCGATGTTTGCAGGCGTCATTGTAGGTCAGGGCAAGAGAGGTTGAAAAGATAAGTGAACAGTCTGAAGCCTACTGCTTCGCTTAAAAGCAGGGATTGGCCAAAATCTTTCAAGGGCCCTACACGAAGAGATCTTCTTAACATTCCCCAGGGAATGAGGGGAAAGTGTCAAGTGCTGGAGATTCCTTTTCACGCAGGGAGAAAGAGGTGTGACATTTGCACCAAGGTGAACTAAAGGTTTTAATTTAATTGATTTTATTGATTTGATTTATATCCCACTTTTTTTCCAAATGGGACTCAAAGCAACTTACAATATAAATTAGAGCAGAACATCTAAAACAAGAGGGTTTTTTGGAAACCATTAAACCATGCCTCCAATTAAACCATGCCTCCAATTAAAACACGACTTTTAAAACAATAACAGAATCACTTGTATCTCCCCTTGAGTCTGCCAGAGGTTTGTGATATGCAAGAGAGGCCCTGCTACCAATCTTGCCATCTTCAGTGGGGCCTTTGGTGGGGGACATAGGAGAGGACCTCCTTGGTGGCTGAAGCTTGGAATGTTCTCCCAAGAAAGGTGAGGCGAGCTCCTTCCCTGTTGTCCTGTTAATAGGCAAAGACTTGCCTGAATAGCCACTAACTGTGTCTAAATGAAAATGTTGGATTTTCAATATTTTATTAATGCAATGTTTTTAAAGTGTTTTAATGGATGTTTTAAAGGAACAAGTAATTGAATATTTATATCTTACTTGTCAGAGTCATTTTGATGTCCTGCGCATGGGTAAGTTCTCCAATGTAAGCGGCTGGATATTTTTTTGTCTGATGCAGAACATCTACTTTTGGTTGCACATGCTGAGTTAAGCATGCAGTGCCACTGTGCATGTATCTGCACATGTGCATGAACTTCTCATTTGATTGCATATTAAGATGTGTATTCAGACACACAAGATTGCCATTCAACACTGTGGTTATGCAGGTAACAATCAGTGCATAACTCCACATGTGGAAATTTAATCTATGTACCTCTTACAGAGGAGCTTCCCCATTGTGTCCTATACAGATGTTTTAATGTCTTGTCAAATGTCTTGCATCCAAACCTTGGAAGAAAGATGAGGTATAAACAAACCAACAGGCAGACAGAGCAAAATGAAGCCCATAACTTAAGAAACAGTAAAGCGAAGGAGAAAAAGATGAGGAAAATCTGTAGCACTGCTATGCTTAACTATTTGCCATTGACCCAAGAAGACATTTGGTAAGGCCAAGTCCATCATCAGGTAAAGTAGCCAATTGACTCAGGGGGAGTTGATGCCACAGGGCAACACTAAAAGTCTTAGAGCATTTCTGCTCCCTACCTGATCCCTTTGTCCTCCCGTCGCAATCCCAGCAATCTCTTTGTTGGGAAGGGAGCATGACGGAAACACTCGTATCTGCACCCAACTGGCTCCCTGCAGAAAGGACCATGATTGACATACACCTGCCTTCAACAGCACAGCTGGGGTATTTCCTATGCTGTGCTGCAGAAGAAAGTGCCTCCATCGTGCTTCCTGCCCTTCTGCATGCAGGTAAGGACAGGAGCATTGTGCAATCGTAGGCACTTAATAGATTTATTCTGTTAAGCGAATACCCCACAATTGTGATAGGTGGAGGTGGGATGGCAGTGGGATGGCAACGACATCATACAGAAGCACAACTTGCCAACCGCTGCCAACCTGTCCCCATAGTAGGACTGCAATGCCGTGCAGAAATGGCCTTAGTCTAGGGGAACTTTCACATTACATAGGTATAGGACTATGATTCCACTTTAACTGTCATGGATACATTCAATGAAATCTTAGGGTTTGTAGTTTGGTGAGGCCCTGGAACACTCTGGCAACGAGTTCTATATGCACCTGCCTAAATTGCAAATCCCATGATTCCATAGGATGCAGTCACAGCACTTAAAGTGGGATCATAACAGTATAATTGTACAATATGAAAGGGTCCCTGGACTTGGCAGCTATTCTCCTCTGCTGCACATTTTATCTTCTTTTTCCTAGTTTTGCTGATGCCTTCGGTGTACAGTCTCTCATTAGATTCAGATGCCAGTACAGTTGGCTGCCATACATGAAAGGAGGAAGAAGAAGTAGCTGGGCCTTGCTTTCAGACAGCAAAACATCTTGGGCTGGCCTTGCAAGAGCTCTGCATGCTACAAGTAGCTGGTGGGTCCCATGGCAGTGGGGTAGTGAGTCCTCTCTGGGTTTTAGTCTGAACTTGAAAGGAGCTATCCCAAGTGCTGGTCGTATCAAGACAAAATAGCTTTTGTAACATTCATGCCAAAATCCAGAGGAAAGAGACCAACCTATTGTCATGGAAGCCTTGAGCTTCCTCAGCTGTACACATTTGCCCTTACAAAGAGATTAATCCATGCCCTATGTGCTGAGACGACGAACAATGCCACATGGAGAATTTCATGTAATAATTCTATAAAACAATCTCAAAGGTACACCTGGATCCTCATTCCTTTTTTTTAAAATGCATTTTGCTGACAGTCTTCTGGGAAACGAGACGATACAGATTACCTCCTTTTTTTTTTGGCAAGATTTCCTTGCATATTAAGACTCCCTTTAAAAAAACATAAATGCAATTAATTGCATCAGTTATAATAATGTAGCTTGGCCCCTGTTAGCTTTCTCATTATAAAACACCATTTATTTAATGTCAGCTTTTTCTCTGAAAAGAAAGGGAATTAAAAAGAGTTCCAAGCCAGACGCATGCCAGCAAACATTAGGGCTTTGGTGTAGAAACTTTGAAGAGGTTTATAAATGGGATGATTCTGGAGAAATGCTTAACTACTTTTGCTAAGGCAGAGTGGAAAGAGCTGATTGATAGACGTGGTCGAAGGGGTCCATTAGGCAGTAATTATGGTGCACCTAGTGGAGACTGATAACAGCATACAGTGGACCAGTGAACAGCTAATGGCTCCCATGTCGTTAGCAGGGCTGGAAAGAATATTCAAATATATTTGAAAAATGATTTTAAAAAACATGTTTTTTTGAGTGTGGAAAAAACCCGGTGAGAAGAATCCTGGATTGATGAGCATCTTCGCAGCTTGGAATTTACTCTGCACAAAATTCACACATGGTTGTTTTGTTAAGAAAACAGCATTTTTCTGCACAGGAATTAATTCTTCTACATGGAAATATTACTTTCTGTGCAGAAAATGCTTTTATTTTTATTTATTTTTTGGCAGATAAAATGTTGTTTTCTACACAAAACAATCACATACAAATTTTGTGCAGAATAAATCCTGCATTGCAAATAGCTTTCAAAAACTGTTCTACTCCTCATGAAGGCTTCTCACCCCAATTTCCTTCTCCATTTAGTCAGGCTTGTTTATTCTAGGAATATGGAAAACCCATCCCATTATGGTTTTGGGAAAACAACATTGAAGAAGAGCTGTGCTATGCCTTTCAAAGCCAATCCCAACAATTCTGTATTCCATGCTCACTGCATTCTTCTGCTGGTTTAATAATTCCATGGCATATTTTTCTCACCCAGAAACAGAAATCTCTCTAAGGCCCTTTTCGCATGGCATTTTTGATGTGAGAAAGGGCCTGAAGCATTGCGCGATTGTGAGGAGCGATCTGCACAATGCACTCACAATCGTGCAATGCTCCAGGGGCCGGCAGGCGCCGATTGCGCACCTTTTCATTTTTGGCTAGAAGCTGAAAATGGTGTGTGATCGTGCATTGCTCCTGGGCCCTGCGGAGCCTCTGGAGCCGCACCAGTTGCGCTTCCTGCCCCAGTGCAGCCTGGGAAACTCCCAGGCTGCACTGCAGAAGGAAGTGGTGAGTCTTTCACGCAACCAAGCAGCTCGTGCGGAGCCGAAGGACCCCAGACACGAGAACCTCTCACCAGAGGCTGCTCGCGCGATCTTCGCACCCCAGCACCGGAAGACAGTAAGGTGCGGAAAGGGCCTAAGCCACACAATACAGACTGTGTGTGTCACAAGCTTAATTGGGCTTCCTGTCATCTGAGGCCATTTCTTCCCTAACTGTTATACTGCTATTATTCCACTTTCAACCTCCTATAGAATCCTTGGGTTTGCAGCAGGGAGGGGCATTTGGAATTCTCAGTCAGAGAGCTCTGTGGCCTCAGGAAACTGCAATTCCCAGGATTCCACAGGATCTTGAAAGTGAAATAATAGCACTATAACAGTGTAGTGTGGAAATGGCCTGACTCTCTAGCTAGATCTGAGAATGACCATCTCAGACCTATCAAGGATATTTCTCTTGCAGGGTTCCTCTTCCTGCTTGTGTTGAGAGCTCTCAGCACAGAGCCTGAAGTCCTGTTAAAGCATTAGTAAAGCCTACATCCAGGCCCTTACTCAGAGATAGACTTTGCTCTATTATCAGCATTGGCATGTTGCAAAGGTACTGCCAGAGGCTGGTCAAGCATCCTTTTTCAAGGCCATACCTCCACGGGGTCATTTTCTCAATTTCCCAGCACCAGGCTCAGGCTGTCTGCCCCCGCCCTTTCTCTCTCTGCTATAAACCCAGCGTTTTTCATTCCCATTCAGTCTTCCTTTGGTATTCTTAAAGAAACCTCTCTGCATTGCAAAACTGTCACTATGACAAAAGCCCTGTGGCAGATCTGACAGTACACGGTCCCAGGAGGGGATCTCAGCAAAGCAGGCTACCTCCCAAGGGGATGGCAGGAGCCAAGCCCCTCCCCTGCTTGATCTGCTAATCCGCACCCTCAGAGCCTCCGGAGGCTTCCTGTTGGCAACCTCGATTTATCAGGGGAGACCTTGTTACATAGCTCTTAGTTCTACAGAAACCCCCAAATAGCTTGAATTCCTGAAGAAGCTGTTGGGGGTTGAGTTCTATTTGCAATGGTGGGGGTGATAGTTTCAATACTGAGATGAATTCACATGTCTTGGAGCCTGGCATGAATATTTACTGCAAGTTTGGTGCAAAGGACTAGAGATTATTGTCCGCATCTTGAAAAGCAAGACAACCTTAGTTCTTTGGCCCTGCTCCCTCCCCCAACCCATCAAAGCCCAGATGGGGAAGAGACCCTCTTTGCTAGGCCCTGACAGAATATTATTATAGTTATTCTTATTAGTTTTATATAAGTCCCACCCTTCAGGCTTTACAAGCATGCTCCACCTCCTGCTCTCCCTCTTTTACTCATCCTCCCTCAAGCTAGTGTTAGTTGCCTTTTGGGGTCAGATAGAACCATTTTTCCTTCCTTCCCAAGGAGGTTTTTTGCCTGCCTTGTACTGAGAATACATCCAGGAGATTGGCCACAGGATGTGGCTTTTTAATCAGGCAGTCACTTAGCAGATAGATGGAGGGGGACACAAAGATTTTTGTTGCAGAAAACCCATAGATACCTATTTGGTGGAGATCTCCAGATTTCTCCTACAGGTTATGAGACCTATCAGGTAAAGAAGGAGACTACCTTTTGGCCTGCCCTAGAGCACATCCCTCCCCATTTAAGTCCCAGGGCTTTGGGGAGAGGTTCCTTGGAAGTACCTTCCTTACAGATGGCTGATTGGGTAGCAGGCCTACATATTGACTGAAACTCAGGACTTGGGGCTGAGCGTTGGGGACATTGAGGAGATGGCCAAGATGGGAATCCCTGCCTCATCCGGACCCCGTTTTATGTTCTTCCCCCTTGCAGATCTCAACATTTAAATAGTTTAAAGTTGCCCTCATTTATTTGTTCCATTTGCATTACAGTTTGTTCGGTTGGCAAACTGAGCAAGATTTTTTTTTCCTCCACCACTAGTGACTGGGATCTCATTGCTAATTAATTTCAGTTATCGTGTCACATTTGGCCTGTTTTGTAGAACATCGCAGACGGTTCTTGAGGCAAACAGATCAAATGATTTCCCTTTTTCTCTTGTCTCCCCTCCCCACCCTCCTTCTTTTTAGGCAGCAAAAATGTAGGCAGCGTGATTTTCTCTATAACATTAATTGGTACACTGAGACAACCAGAGAAGGGAGTACCTACTTAGAAATGCATTGAACTTCTTGTAAACAACCATTAAAGTATTTTCATTTTACTTCAGTACCAGCCTCCTTTTGGGAATCCCCAGAGAATTACCACACAGTAATTTCACCATAACACTTTGGTTTTTTTGAAAACTGGAAGAAAACTGTGCAAAATTCTCACTGGCTGGTTATTCTTTTGGACAGGATTTTTTGACTGGACTAGTAGGAAAATCTCTTTTCTATGTGGAAACAAATAATTGCAAATGTTCTTTGCATCTCTTGCTGACTGAGGCTATACCATTCTTGCAAAGTGAAAATCTGCACTCCTACAATTGCACAATGGTTGCACCACTTTTCTGCCGAATACTGGTATTGTGCAACTGATTGCATACCTGCTGATGTGCCAGCTTCTGGTCCCATTGTGCAATGGGGGAAATGCTTAGACTAAAACCTAGAGCTACTTTGCCACTCCGCCTCCATGCAAACCACCAGCCACCACTGGGAATGGGGCAGTTAAAACATGGCACCCAGCCCAGGGAGCGTGCCTGATTTTCATTTAGAAAACAGAGCTTGGAAAGATTCTTTTTTGGGGAGAAAAAATGGATTACATGATCTGGTGGCTTCATCTATACCTGAGCTGTGAAGTGAAGGTGCATTGAGTCCCATGGGAATTCTGTAATGTAAACAATATGAAGCATAAAGATCAATAACCTGTGTTGGCAGCTTTCTGTTTTTGAATTCCAACTCACCCTTGTGTACCATATGCGTAATATCACCAGGAGACTAAACTGAGCAACTTGTTTCATGTTCTATAGCAATGGTGGTTTGTAGCTTCCATGATATTAGGCTGCTTAATGCACCCAGATTTTTGTCTGGAACTATCCAAAGTTCTGAATTTATTTGAAAGCTAGAGTTCAGCACTGTGGATAGCTTTTGTAGAGCTTGGTCTAAAATGTAGTGCTAATTCATTGCCCGCTGACACAGAAGCCAACACAGCTACCAATAGTAGTGCCATAATAGATATCTAAATGTTTTTTTTTTCATTGCAAATCTTCTGACAGCGTATGAAAGCTTCCTGCCACAGTCTGGAAAAGGGAAAACTGGATTGGGTGTGGCAATCTTCCCCATAAGCAATTGCATAGTTTGGACGTTTATATTGCGTAGCTATTAAGGACATCAAGTATGTGTTTTCGGGAAGATTTCTGAATAGCTTCCTTGTTTGCTGTTCTATTATGAGACTCTGTTCCTGTGCCGTTTACTTACCTTGTATTAGAGACTGATTTCACAGCAGCCCCACAGTGTGTGAGAGACCCAGCTGGTGCTCTGGTGTGGCACACTGATGTTCCATACCAGATCATGATGCACAAAGAACCAGAGGGCAATGTGAATATCTGAAGGCCTCCTGGGGGCAGATAAAACATCCTGTTAAAGGCTTGGACAAAAGCAGCTTCCAAAGAGAAGTCAATGAGTCAGACAATGTTGTCCAATGAATGCAGGAACTTGGCAACAGTGTCATTGCTCAGCACTTAATTGTAGTGAGTGCTTTTGTTACATTCAAGTACCCTGTGCAAGAGTTTGTTAATCACTGAGGAATGCAGCGGGGAGCTGATGCATCAGTCAATCTGTAACAGCTAAGGAGAAAGTGGGAGGGGGAACAACAAGACCAGATACTTCTTTGTTAGTCTACTGGGCAGGAAGAGGAGTGGCCAGGAGGACGGAATAGGAGAGCAACATAAAGGAGTGTCTTGTGGCATCTTCTGGGAGTATCCCTCTAACTCAGTTTGTAAGTCAGATTTGGGCCACAGCCTGGGAATAGGGCACTGTATTGGGTTTATAAAGGGACCTTGGCTGGCTGGCTTGCCTTTCCACTCCTCACTAACCACCAAAACAAGGAATACACAATGAAAGCACTCCTGAAAGATGGCTATCCAACTTCTGTTTAAAGACCCCCCAAATATGGAGAGTCTACCACCCTCTGAGGCAATCTATTCCACTGTTGAACTGCTCTTACAGTATAAAAGTTCTTCCTTTTGTTCAGGTAGAATCTCTTTTCTTGTAATTTGAATCCATTGGTTCATGTTCTAGTCTCTGGAGATGCAGAAAATGTGCTTCCTCCATCTTCTACTTGAGATCCCTTCATTTATTTGAAGATGGCTATCATGTCATCTCTCAGTCTTCTCCAAGCTAAACACACCCAGAACATTAAGTTATTCCTCATAAGACCTGGTTTTCAGACCTTCGATCTTCTTGGATGCCCTTCTCTGGACGTGTTCCAGTTTGTTGATGTTCTTCCTGAATTGTGCTTCACATGGGAGCATGCAATCCTTCAGATAACCTGGACTCAGGCTACTTTTTTAAAATCTACTTTTTTTTTTTGGTGTCCAGATTTTTTTTTAAAAAATACAACAATCAACAACCCACACATTAACGTGGAAATGAGGTGGCTTATGAATGGATATATCTGGATGTCACATGTCCCAGAACTTGATTGATTTGGCTGTCACCGGTGCAAACACTAACATTTTTGTGGGTTTCAAGAGTGCAAAACTAGCCTTTTGGAATATGGAAATTCCCTCATTCTTAGCAATCATACTCTGACCTATCTGGAGTATTCTGAGCATGTCTTCACATCTTGGGATGCCCCTAAGGAGTCTGACTATTTTACTGACAAAGGGCTCAATTTAATATTTGCCAAGAATTAGCTGAGGTTTTATTGTCCATTCTAGAGAGCGTTCGGAGCTCAACTTTCAATTTATGTTAATTGCTTTTAATTACAACGAGACTTAGCCTGGGGCAAAGCAAGGAAGAAGAAAAGCCAACCTGGAACAAACTCAGGTGGCATTTAAATTTCAGCCCTTGTCTCCCTCATTTCCCAACAACTGCCCTCATTGGTGTGCTCAGTCTAATTATCAAAAAGACTTTTTGTTGGCAGACGGTTGTGTTTGGATTGTGCATTTTGCTGCCAGTCTCAGGAAGCTGCTGCAGAGGTTGAATACTTGTAGACAACAAGCACCCTTACCTCTTTAGTTCAACTACCTGCCAGTGTTATTTTCTCAGTCCTTCATTCACCTTCTTGTAAAAGCATCTTAGATTCGAGGCTGCGTGTTCGGCTTTTTTGGGGGGTTTTATTTTCCTCCTCATGTACACGCGCATGGGAGCGAAAGAGAGATAAAGTCATCAGAGAAATTAGGCTACCCTGGAATTTCTGCAAACCTTGAAGGCTTGTAATTAACACTTGCTTTTGAAGTTAAAGGAAGGAAGATTTGTTAATACTTAACACAGTTTTATTGGTGTCATTCTTTGCAAATTTGGGATAATTAAGTCCAAGGGGACAATACGATTATGCATGTGCTTGGGTGATAGGACTTGCACGCCAGCAATCAATTAGCTGTTGGCATTTCCCCACCTTGCTTTACAAGCTGAGGTGTGCTTTTACGGGAGCAGGGAGATAAATTTCCTGACTGCGAAAGGGAACACTGCCATTAATAACATTTTTAGGTGCTAATGCCACTGTTTTCACTCAGTACAGTCAAGTCCCTGGAAGCCAAGTACCCTTCAGTTGTCTCAATTTGAGAAGGACAGCCCCAGTTAATCCTCTGTTGTCTCACTTTTCTACTCTTTTTAAAATGCTCCAGTTTCTCTCACCTCCTTCCGCTTTCCCCCTTTACCATTTGCTTCTGTCAAGTGCTGCAAACTCAGTTCAAAATACAAAAGTTTTTGTCTGCAATTAACACATCAGGGGAAAGAGCAGAGGAAGGGACAGGGCAGGATCTCTTCCTTCCTTGTAGGCTCAGGCAAAAGCAGACCGCCGCAGCCTCTCCTGGCTTGTGCGCTCTTCCCCATTTATAACTTTTGACATCTTCACCACACCCTAATGTTACTTGGCCACATTTGTCCCAGACCATTTCTACACTACACTGTTATGGTGCTATTATTCCACTTTCCACATCCTATGGAATCCTGGGGTTTGCAGTTTGGCCAGAGAGCTCTTTGGCTCCAGTAAACTACAAACTCCAGAATTCCACAGGATGTGGAAAGTGGAATAATAGCACCATAACAGTGTAGTGTAGAAATGGCCCCAGTTTTCATCTATGAAATGTTTGAAAATATGAATTCATCAGACTT
Organism: Ctenosaura bakeri; assembly: GCA_948474755.1. Taxonomy (NCBI): domain Eukaryota; kingdom Metazoa; phylum Chordata; class Lepidosauria; order Squamata; family Iguanidae; genus Ctenosaura; species Ctenosaura bakeri. The sequence goes on along the minus strand of CAOLHI010000051.1, from coordinate 949,267 downwards.
TCATTAAAGATGAAACTATACTAACCAGTTGGGTACATACAAGTTTTTAATCTCTGGACCAAGTAGCATCTCACAAATTCACCTACACAAATCCACCTTATTGTACATCATAAGGGCATATGGATGGGGTCCTGACACAGGCCATTTCTGCCCTACACTGTCATTGTGCTATTATTCCACTTTCAACATTCTGTAGAATTCTGGGATTTATAGTTTCCTGAGGCCCGAGAGCTCTCTGGCTGAGAAGTCTAAAGGCCCCTTCCAAAACTGCAAACCCCAGGATTCTATAGGATGTTAAATGTGGAATAATAGCACCATAACAGGGTAGCACAGAAATTGCCACAGTCTCTGACATCTCCAGATTAAAAGCATCCCAGGGAAAAAGTCCCAGCTTGAGGTTTCTTCAAGACCAGAGGTGGACAAATGTAGATGGGCAGTAGCCATTTTTCTCCAATGTCCCCAGCAGGCTGCCACATCACAGTTTGGTGTGCCACATCACTTCTGGCTACCCTGTTGGCCATTTTTCAGCTTCTACATTTTTGGAGGAGGACTGGGGGTTCTGGAGGGAGAGATATGAATCACCGTATTTTCAGTCTTTGGAGGGGTCTGTTTGGGTGGGGTTTGAGTGAAAAAAAAATCACTTGAAATTTGAAACGTGTTTTTATGAAAATAAAAATTTGAGTGGAGTGGGTTCAGGATGTGTTAGGGCTGCACATTGAGATCTGAAAGCCTGCATGTAGCCATTGCACCACATGCCATATGGAGGTGGGCAGCCAGAACAGCATGGGCCAGAAGAAGCTCACAAAGCTTTGGATGTGATCCACAGCTTGGCCTCCTTTCATCCACTGCAATCAAATTTAGGGCGGGGGGAAGGTCCAATGTGCATGAATAAGACCTGTTCCCCTTGATCTTAAGTGCTGGGAATTGGCACACCAGGAAGAAGGATGGGAACGAGGAAAAGGGGAAAATCTCCCCCTTCCTATGTGATGCCTTCTGTCTCCCCCCCCAAGAAAACTGTACATCAGTTAAGAGGCCAAGGGAATAGATAGGCGAATGGTCTGACAGTGGTCTGAAGTCATCTTTGTATATTTCTACTTGACTGAAGAGAAACTGGGTGACTTTTTCTTTATTTTACTATTTATTGCTTCATAATGTGCTTATCTGTAAAATTCCTCAGGCTTTGTGCAGTAGGTTTAATACAAGGCAATGATCTGGTAAAATAAAAACCCTTCCTTCCAATCAATAGCAATGTGAAATCGATGTTTTAAAAATCAATCTTAAAACCGCACTCTTTAAAAAAAAAATGTGGTTCAAACCTGACAAGATAAAATAAAATACCAACAAAGGGCAAAGCCCTTAAGAAAACCCAAGCCCTAAATAAAGAATAACAGAATGTTGTCGGGATGAAATGGAAACATTTTAGATGCCTGGGAAACGGAGAGCGTCTCAACCCTTTCTGCTTGTTTCGACAATATTTGGATTTTGTTCCTTCTGCTGAGCCTGTGTTTGGATTTTGAGACTGTGAGTCAATTAATGAACTTTGCTATTTTGCTGTGGAACTTCCTAGTGTGCAATATGTGGGTCACAGTGCTGGCAAACTGGGATCTCTGTTCCATGTGGGTAGGTACATCTGTTCTTGGACAGAGCATTCAGGGATGGGGGAAAAATAGCATTTGTCTGGTTCGGAGCAACTCCTTTTTTGTATAAGGGAAACTGCAAATTCTAAAAACTGAGCTACATCTTACATTTCCCTCGGAATGGAGAAGAGCTTTTTCTACTCTATAACCAAGCAGCACTACTATCAACATTTAGGTCACATGTGGTTCCTTGTTCCTTTTTTTTAAAAAAAAAAAAAAAAAGAAGACCCTAGTGGTCTTCTAATGTTGCCATTATTTCTGCTACTGAAATTCATGAATGAAAAAAGAAGGACCTCGATTTTAAAACAAGAATATAGTACAATATTTAAGAAAACAAAACTCAAAATAAAGATAATATAGCAACCAACAACCAGATGATGTAGAGCGAGTGTAATGTAATGGTTTGAGCATCGGACTACAACCATTGAGACCAGGGTTTAATTCCCCACTTGGCCATGGAGACCCACTGGGTGACCTTGGGTGCCCAGTGGCTTTCTCATCTCCAAGAAAGCTCCATGATAGGTTCACCTTAAGGTCACAATAAGTCAGAAACAACTTGAAGTCACACAACAAGAAGAACAAAAATAATATTTTAGAAGCCTGGAAGAACAAGAAAGTCTCAGCATGATATGGAAAAGAATAGAGCAATGGTGTCAAGTGGATTTCCCTCTAGGCAATATTCTAGAACATGCAATTGTTACATGGGTCACGTGTCACTAATCAACTTGAGATCTGATCTGGAGTGTGGCAATATTGTTTTTTGGGACCAAAAACCTCAGAAATCTCCAACCAACATGACCAATGTCCAAGGTTACTTTTGTAGCTCAAAAACTGACATTCAAGCTCTTTCCAAACTAGCTTACCAGTCTCTGTAATTTTTCTTTCGTGTGCAGGCTTGAATTACTACCACACACCTCCAGTCTACTTACAATCTTACCTGCTCATCATTTCAACAAATTTTATGTCAAGTGAAGATGTGGAAATTGTGGAACCCTCTAGGTGTTTCCAGACCACAGTTTTCAGCATTCCTCATCACTGGCTATACTAGCTAGGACTTATCAGAGTTGCAGTACAAGCACATTTCAAGGGCTGCATGATTTTCACTCTTGGTCTACTAGATGAGCAGAGCAATACTGCCAGTTGAGTGGGTGATGCAAGAAGAAGTGCTCAATGCAGAACCCTACTGGGTTTATGCTAGCAAAGAAGAGGTGAAAGAAATGCAACATTTTTCTTTCCTCTCCTTTCCCCCTTAATTCTGCAATTTCCCAGCCATCGGTTGCCATGGAAGGGAAATTATATATGCCAGCTGCAAGGCTGTGTACATTTTGGGTCTGGATCCTGTGGATCAGCCTATGGAACCAGCCTGATTTTGTCCTCCACCCATGTTAAAGAGGCCTAGTGGCAAGGATTTCCACAGTGGCTTGAGAAACGTCATGAATCTGGATGTCCCCTTCTAAATGTCCCCTTCTTGTATGGCTTTTTCCTCTCTTGGAGTTCTAAAGTATTTGGTTCCATCAGTGTTTACTAGGCATGTGCTTTTGGTAGATCCTCAGTGTGCAGAAGTAGAATACATCTGGCAACTTCATGCTGAAAACAAACTTTGGGGGATACCTGGAGCAGAGGAAGGGATCTCTCGTGTGTGATCTTAGTCATGTATCAGAGGAGGTAGAGATCCAATTTACAGGAGATCTAAATGTCCACAGTCATTCCCAACATTCCCCTTCTTCACCAACTAATAGTCAGCAGGGGAAGGGATCCATGCTACCCAGATCAATATTTGGATATAGTGAGAATTTACTTTGCTGCTCTCAACATATATGTATTTGTAGGAATCACCTGTCCCAGTCAGCATTCATGTGACTCCTAGAAGCTCTCCTGGGAGAGCCAGCAGAGATCAACAATTCCACAAATGAAGAGAAGAGATTCTTGGTTCTCAACTTAAGTGAGTGGAAAGATATTATCTCCTACTTCAAAAGAAGCCCAGGTCATCTGGCCCCCATATAGTTGTTGGGGAAGACTTCAGACTTCCATCCAGAAATGGTTTCTCAGCCTTCTCCTAGGTGCAGCTGTCTGACTTAGAAACCAAGCTTTATGAGGGATGATTTTGTGAGGTAGATATGCTTACCTTGGAGAAGAGAGGGCTGAAAAGTTGTGTGACAGCCATCTCTAAATATCCAAAGAGATGTCATGTAGAAAATGGAGCAAGCTTGTTTTCTGCTGCTCTAGAGACTAGAACAAGATTCAAATGACAAGAAAAGAAATCCTATTTATTGTAAGAACTGTCTGGCAGGGGAATAGACTGCCTTGGACAGTGGTGGATTTTCTGTCTTTAAACAGAAGTGGGTGGACACCTTTGAATAGTGCTTTTGTTATTTATTCCTGCACAGCAGCAGTTTAGACTAGATGGCCCTTTCAGCCCCTTCCGACTCCAACATTCTGTAATTCTATGACTGGTGTTAGAATCAGAAGCCAAGAGAATTGTTCTTCTTGGACCAAGCCAGTTGCTGTGACCTGGGTTATCCTCTTGAACTACAGTTTTTGGAATGCCCAGACGTTGATTATTTATTTAGTCTTTTGATGGGAAGGGGTGGAAAGCAAGGGGGGGAAATGAAATAGAATTAAAATAAAAATTAATAACCTGGAAAGATTATACTTTTGCATTAAAGTGGCACTTAAGCATCCACAGATGCTCACTCTCCAGCTGCAAAATGTGCTCTTTCTGAGTTTTAATGCAATTTGACTGAGAGTATGTTTAATACATTGCAGGCAACTGTAATGTGTGTGTGTGTGGAATCTCTGGCAGTAAATGCAAGGCTCCAACTCCAAGAGGATTTTTAATGGCCTTTTATTGATTGAAAAAGGGGGAAAAGTTCACGTGTGCCACAGCTAATTTTGTCCATTTTCTTCAAAATTTGACTGCAGCGTCATGGTAATCGCAGCTGGGAGCTACGGAATGGCTTAGAAGTAACACCACTAATAAACCGATTAACATATCTGCCCATTTCTGCATTGTGGGGAAAAAGCTGCTTTGTAAGGCCACTTGGCACATCTCTTCTCTTGAGCTAATTGGCCAAAAGACAATATCAAATTGCTCTGGGGAAGCTCTTCTCTCCCCGGTAGATAAAATTCTCTGTGTATTTCTTTCTACATATCTGTATAACTCTCTTAGCTGGTGAGACCCCGCCTCATCATTTACTCCAGCTTTTTAACAAAACAAACTGCAGCAAATCTTCTTCCAGGACTCAGTCGATAAACAGTCATTTAGATGTAGCAGGATCCAGTTTTCCAGAGAAGCAGATGGACTCTGCGTCATAGTTACAGGGAAACAAAACAGATGGGGCTGGAAGATAAGTATGAACTGGGATGGCTTGGTGAAGGCAGAGCAGTTGGAAGCTTTGCTGTAGAGTTTTCCTGGGATCTGTCACTCCCCTCTCTATTAAGAACGTAATTTTTCACTAAGGTCATGTCCACACTACATTGTTATGGTCCTATTATCCCACTTTCCACATCCTGTGGAATTCTGGGGTTTGAAGTTTACTGAGGCCAAAGAGCTACCTGGCTGAGAATTCTAAATGCGCCTCCCTGAACTGCAAACCCCAGGATTCCATAGGATGCTGAAAGTGGAATAATAGCGCTATAATAGTGCAATACCGAAATAGGGTAAGTTTCTTTCTTCTTGATGGAAGCAATGAGGAATTTTCGCCATTTTCTTCCTGCTTCAAGAAAATCCTCAAAAACCATGCAGTTTTCAAATGTTGCTTGTAATTTGGGATTTATCATGCACAAAATTGGTGCCTGGTTGCTGTGCTTGCTTTCTTGTGTGCCTTCAAGTCATTTCCAACTTATGGTAACTCTAAGGCAAGCCTATCGTGAGATTTTCAGGGACTGAGAGTGTGTGATGTGCCAAAGGCCACATGGTGGGTTTCCATGGCTGAGCAGGGAATTGAACTCTGGTCTCCAGGGTGGTAGTCCAATGCTCAAACCACTGCGTCATGCATTTTCTGCACAGAAAACACTTTCTGGGTAGAAAAATAAAATCTCAACACTGAAAAGTTATTTGCTTCATAAAAAAATGCTGTTTTCTGTGTAAAAAGAAAAAAACACTGGATGTGAATTTTGCACAGAATAAGCTTGAACTGTAAAGAAGCTTGTCCACCCAAGATTATCTTGTCAGAGTTTCTCACCACTCCAGAAACATCTTTTTGATCCTCTTTAGAATATTTCTGAATATTGTTTCCATCCCTATTCACCATTAGAAGATTTTTGGTGCCATGTACCCTGCTAAAAGAATCCTTGGCCATTTCCGCACTAGACTGTTTTGGTGCTCTTATTCCACTTTCAACATCCTATGGAATCCTGGAGTTTGCAGGGGGTTTTTTGGGGGGAGGGGGACTTTTGAGACCCTTCCCTAAACTACAAACTTCAGGATTCCACAGGATGTTGAAAGTGGAATAATAGCACTAAAGCAGCCTAGTACAGAAATGGCCCTTGTCAGAGGGCGTATCTCAAATCAGACATCAGACACCTTGAGACAGATTGTGGGATCTAAGACCCTTCACTGCTGAATGTTTCCTTCAAGATGAGGATGGACCTAGGGGAAAACATCAGTGAAGTAGCCTCCTCCCAGAGAGCATGTGGGTCTTTTCGTCAGCCACTGGATATAGACGCATGTGCTTCAAGAACAAGGTTTCCCAGTCATCAGAGGACAATTTTGTGAATAGGACATTTCTTACAAGTAGGCCAAGGTAACAGGTGGCGTTGATGGACTATAGCTGGGCTCTAGATGAAGCTGTGACATCTCACTTGAAAGCCTTCAGTTCTAGCACTGAAACAATGGCTGCTGGTGATACATATACATATATATATATATATATATATATCCGTAAGTCTAAGGCCCTTTCTGCAGGACATTGTCATCCCGCATTGGGAGAAGAATGGTACCCAGACGACACTTATGCACGACGTCATTGCAGTCCCATCCTTTTCCCATCCTCAGGTGGTGCAGTTGTGCTACAAATAATTGACAGGTTTTACCCATCAATGACTGGTGACCGCACAGCTGTCCTGCTGCCCACCCATACGGAAGTCCTGGAAGCACAATGACTGTGCTTCCTCCCCAACATAGCCTGGGACAGTACCTGGCTGCACTGCAGAAGCCAGAGCTAGTGTCATCACACTTCGTCCATTCATGGAGGTAGTCAGTACAGAGGGGAGCACTCCTGTTGTGTTCTCTTCCCCGGGAGAGGCTCTACCAAGATCCCTATGAGATTCAACAGGATCCAGTAAGCTGTGGAAAGGGCCTAGGTTGTGGTGTTTGTTTTCTTTTGGATAAGGCATGGGGGCTGCTCTCTAGTTTCCTGCCTTCTTCTCCCCAGCATTTGCAAGCCCTGTGAGAGCATCACCATTTCTGACATTCAACCATGGAGGAAGGGAGGGAGAGGAAGAGGCAGCTGATCTCATCTCTGAGGGGAAGGGAAATGAATGGGCACTCCATTTGAGAGACCACCCTTGCTTCCCTTCCCTTTTCAGCTGAGACCAGTGGCTTCTTCCTTTTCTGAGTTGCCTCCCCTTTCCATTCATTCCCTCCACAAGTAGGCAACAGCAGCAGTAGCTTTCCAGGCCTTGGCAGCTCTCAAAGCAACAGGAAGACATCAAGCAGCACAAAGTGTGAGTGGAGTGCTATATTCAGCTGACTTGATCCAAGATCTCAGCCAATGTCTTTGCGCCAACTCTCACTCTTGTGGTTCTTTTGAGCCTTAACTGGTCACCAGACCACCACCACCCGTTCTCCCTACTTGGACTCTTGTTGTTTCCCACACGTCAGCTATCTTCAGGCCTGTTTTTTAATGTAGTTAATGTGTTTTAGGGGGTTGGTTTTAGATGGGTTGATGGGTGGGGAGGATTGGTTATGTTTTAATGCTTTTAATGTATTTAATGTATTGTTGTAGTACCACCTCGATCCATGGGGAGAGGGGGGATATAAATAAATTTTATTGTCATTGTTGTTGTTGTTGTTCCTTTCACTGAACCTGTGTTAGGAATATTGCAACTATCTTTAGGGTTGAAGGACTGGATTACTTTGAAAAGGGAAAGGTTTCTTCAACTAGAGGGATTCGATTTGAGGTTTGACTGTTTTATACTAAGAGTCTGGAACAAATAGAAGAAAAGATGATGTGCCAAAATACCTTTATAGAATTCACCATGTGAAGCGTTGCTCCAGAGAGAAATAGCTGTGCAAGAGGACAACAAGCACCCTGTCAGGTGCACCATTTGCTGTGCAATTTTGTGGTATAACCTAACCATCTTGTTATGACAAGAGGGTAGATCGACACTATGAAAGCATGATGTAGAATCTCAACCATTAAAAATGGGATGAAAGGTCTTTTGAACATAGGAAGAGCCATTCTGGCCCAGACCAGAGGTCTATTTAGTTCATCATTACTGTTCCCACAGTCTGTAATTGCCTGTGGAAAACCTCCCACCAGAATGTGAGTGCAATGGCCCCTCCATCTTATGATTCCTAGCAAGTGATATACAGAGGCACGCTGCAGCTGATACTCGGAGAAGGAGGAACAAACACTAGGGAGGAACAAACACTAGCTCTTTCTTAATGAACGTTGATAGATTGTTTTCTGCTATGTTTCATTTATTTGGAAATCCTGGAAAGTCATTTTAAAAAGAATGGGGAGGAAAGGATATTGATTTAGTACAAGGTCTGGTGCTCAGTCTGATTATTGACACATGAAAAGATATTTGATGTATTCACATACATAGTTGCAACTAAATAAACTTTTGTCATCCCCCCCTCCTCTTTCAATGCACATATGCTCCTTGGTGATGCAGAGGGAAGACAGGGATACACACGAACTGAAAATAAAGCAATGGACCTATTGCAAACCACTCCTTCCAGGTTCTTCTGAAATTTAACAACAGGAAAGCCAACAATGGGGAACTGGCAGTGCCCCCATTCCACTTCAGAAACAAGACCAGGTCATTCTGAAAGCCAAAATTCAAAAATACGTTCAGAAAGGAGAGGTTTGAAAATCATCCCTACCTTGAGCATACTTTGGATCCCATTCAAATCAATGTGCCGACCACCCTGGTCACAGACAGGTGGCCATAGGTGATAATTCAGCAGTCCAAACCAACATTCATAGGAACATGGAAGATTACCTTATGTCAGGTCAAGCCCGGAGTGGCAGCAATAGCTGCTCAAGGTTTGTGGCAGAATCCCTTTCTAGCCCTATCTGGAGATCTCTCGTTGTTGTTGTTGTTGTTGTTGTTGTTGTTGTTGTTGTTGTTGTGTGCCTTCGAGTAATTTCTGACTTATGGCAGCCCCGGGGTGAACCTTCACAGGGTTTTCTGGTGGCGCTCTCTCTCTCTCTCTCTCTCTGTGTTTTCTATTCATAGCTGCCCCAGGACTCTTCAGCACATTGCAAAAGTGCTTCTGTGTATGTTAGGTCTGTAAAATATCAGTGCACTAAAAGCCAAGAACAAGGGACTGGGGAAAAAAGTGGTGAATGAATGCAACAGTATGATTCCTTCCCCCAGTAATGGCTGTCCCAGTAACTTAACGGTTCGTCACTGAAGGTGGGAAAATATTGACCTCTCTTGCATTGAGCTGTTCTGCCTTGATTGAATACAGACGTCTCTTGTTACAGGTCATGTTGTTAGCAATAATAAGTTATAATTTAGCTTTGCAAGCAAAGTATTTAGGGAGGGAAATAAGTCAACTTGCTATCAAAACGGAGCCTTTCTCACTTGCGGTATCCCACACTGCTCTGCCATTGCCCATTTATCTGCCAGTGATCCAAATTAATCCATTTAGCCTGTCTCGCTCAATTGAAAGTGGCGTTGCCTCTGATTTTCTTCTGCAAAACTTAAAAGGTATTCTCTTTACTCATCTCTTGCCTCTTAGCAACGGTAACAAAAGCTGCATTAAGCTGTATAAAAACGATATTACAAGATCTATTATAATGTCATTATCATTAGTTTGGAGCATATGAAAAGTGCGCGGAACCGTTTTTCCAGGTGAAGTGTCTGCGTGTGAGAGTGAGCGATGGGTCCTGCTTGCTCTTCTTCATAACATGAGGAACACAGGGCCTACTGACACCAAGTGGGTAGCTTTTATTATCTGGATGTCTGGAAGTTGCAGGCCAGCCTCACCCAACCTCTCACCCACCTCTAGATGTTTTGGACGCTAGCTTGCGTCATCTCCAAAGAGCACAGCCTTCAGCCCTGCTGACTGGACATTGGTGGACATTGGTGTGTGTTCTGAGCAGGAACTAGCCACTGTCCCAGGATTCCTCAGCACTTCATTTGAAGGCCCAAATTAACAAACGTCACTGCTACAACATAAGTTTTATTGCTGGGAAATCTGTGCAGCAGAGAATCTACAACAGAGACAAACATCACAGTCTTTTAGCTCATGGTTCCATTATCCCCTCACAGAAGGGGTTGAATTAGATTCTCAGACAATTCATTCTGCCTGGATCATCCCAGGGCCAACATTCCAGATCCCTGGAAACTGGGTGGGGTCTTTTGTAAAGCTAATGGCTCTTGCTTGCCCATTCAAGTCCAAACAACCCTCCACACACAAATACAGGGATTGCTCATTCCAATAAGTTGTTCCATCTTCCACACCCTGGGACAGTATCCCCAGGTTATCTCTATCCCTAGAACTGACTTTTTAACCTCTGAACCCTCCCACCAGTCCTACATATCTCCACATCCCATTTTTGAAAAAGGTGCTGGGTTGGGGGAAATCCCTCTAAAATCATGGTTCCCAAATGCACATAAGTATGCAAGAAATCCTTTCTGTCCCCCAGACCATCATACCTTAGTTTCCTCTGATCCCATGACAAATTGGAAACAGGAAGTAACATGATAACACTTCTTTAAAAAGTATAGGAAATTTTGGATGCTTGGGCTGGAGTGCAGTCTGTTGGAGTTTGGGAGAAATGGGCCCTAGGTTCAGTTCCGTTCCTCTCCCCACTGCCCCAGGAGGAAGGTATGGCAGATGACATAGCAGTCCCAAAGAGAGTTCCCAGAAAACTGGGAATGTATCCTATGAAAACCAGCTTGGATTCAGCATCCCGACATAATGGAACCCCTGGCTTCATTGTTCTTGTTCATCCAACACCTTGCTACCACCTCCCAGAATCTGCCACCTAAAGAGGTCCATCTCACCTTGGAGGCTGTGTTCAATGAACTGGGATTATCTAATCCTCCATCATGGTTGTGCATAGCAAGGGCAACACTGGCCATGACATAAAGATGGAAAGAATGTTCAAAAAATAGTGGGAAAGCATGCTTTCCAAGTGTTGAGAAACTGTAATAAGAGGAATCAAGGACTGATGAGAATCTTCACAGTTCAGATAACATGTTTTCAGAAATCAGCATTTTCAGCATAGGAAAACAGCCTTTTCTGCATGGAAAATCATATTTCAATGCAGAACTATTAATTCCTGCATAGAAAATTCTGTTTTCTGTCCAAAAAAATGCTGCTTACTATGGAAATCCCCAATTACAGAATTTTCTGTGCAGAAAACAGCCTTTTCTGCATGGAAAATAATATTTCAATGCAGAAATATTAATTCTTGCATACAAAAAAGCAGTAGTTTTCAAGGGAAGAAAGTGCTCAAATCAACTGTGGGCAAATTTTATGCAGAATATTTACAGTTACAACAATTTCTGCCCAATGAACTGTGTTTTCTGCGCAGGAATTAATATTTCTGCATTGTAATGTTATTTTCCATACAACAAAAGCTCTATCCTGCTTTTGTGCAAATACTGACTTCTGCACAAAACAATGCTGACTTCTGCGCAAAACAACCTGGGGGATTTATTTTTTCACAGAATAAGTCCGAAATTGTGAATAGCTTTGGGAAACTGGACAGTTTTCAAAGACTTTCTTGCAACAGAAAGAAAAATGCGGAAGTTACTTGTTGCAGCCTTCAAGAAGAAAATTAGCAAAGAATTGCATCCCTACTGTGGTGAGGGTTCTCTCTTTTAAGTAAGGTTTAATCATTTCATTGAGGAATTCTGGATAATCTGTGTCATCAAAGTGAGTCATCAGGCTGAGAATAGCTGGCAAGCAAAGCTGGCTTCCATACCAGTGCATTGCATGTTTGTGACCCACACCTTCAAATCCATATTAATGGCTCTATTTTCATTCCTTTCCCCATATTTGGGGGAGAACAGTGCACTTTTCTTGAATGTGGATTATATTGTGTTTTGCATTTCTCCCCCTGTTTTGGTTTAATTTTATTTCTACATTTTTAGCAGTTGCAGCAGACAGTAAAAATAGCCCAAGCAAACACCCTTCTGGAGGATGGCTAGAAATAGATTTTAATGGATGGAGATTGTCAAGCTGCTGGTGTCCCATTAGGGTGATATTTCCTTGTTCCCACTCAGTTAAACACTCTGCCAGCAAGCCATAGAGTAGAATTGGGTTGTGGGGTTGTTTGCTTACGATGACAGTGACATCTGCAAAGACAAATGGTTGTTATTTCTGAGATTTCTTTCTCCCCCTCCTCCTCTCTCCAAGGCAAAATCATGGTCATTCAGACTTATTCTCCTGACACCAGAGCAGATGGTTTTAAGCCCTGCAAATCAGGGGACTAACAGTAGGCAGAAGGAAAAGGGCCGGGGATCATTCAAAGTACGTATTGTATTGTATTGCATTGCATTGTGTTGCATTGCATTGCATTGTGTTGCATTGTGTTCTATTGTAGTGTACTGCTACCCCACCCTTCAGCAGAAAGGCCCACAGAGCAGTTTAAAAATAGTTAATTTGACAGTTCTTTGCCCTCAGGCTTACAATCTAAATAAGACATGGCACACAAGAAGAAGGGGAATGGCACTTTGGGAGCTCTGGATTCCCTTATTCTCCCTCAGAGGCCAGAGAAATGGCAATTGGAATATAGAAGAAGTGCTCTCACCAGCAACTAGGGCAAAGACATGATGAAACCATGCCTGGCTGCTCTCCTCTCCTTAAAATCCAGAACAATGGCACTTGGAACGTGGGGAGAGGAACACCCCCCACCCCCCAAGGCCGAAACATGATGGAACGGTGCCTGGATGTTCTTCTCCTCCCTTAGAAGCCAGAGTAATGGAAGTTGGAATATGGAGGAAGCGGAGTCTCACCAGCTACTGGGTCCCAGGCATGACGGAGCTGTGTCTGGCTTCTTGTCTGTCTTGCTAGTTCATTTCCAGGGGATCGGAAGCTAGAAAATGACTTAGAGTCCCAACCCTTTCATCTCACTGCTTAGTATCTTTGATTCTGGTCTCTTTTCATTTGACAGATGCCTGGGAGGAAGAGAAAAAGCATAGCCCACAAGTCCATAAGTACAGATGCCTAGATGCATAGGGAGACAGCCCAAAAGAAGCTAGGCTCCAGTATGAGGTTATATTCTCCAGGGCTTGGCTTGCAGTACCACGGATAGCTCCCAAATAGCTAGAGAGGTGGCAATTGTATGGTTCTTCAGATGTTTTTGGAGTGCAACTCCCAGCAGCCCTTGCTGTCACAGCCAATGATAAGGAAAACTAGGAATTACAATTAAACAATGGCTTCAGGGCTTCAAAAACATTTTGCATTTATTACAATGGAATTATTATATGTTCCATACTTCTGCCCCCTATCATAGGGGCTATAATTAAACCTGTTTATTGTAGATAATTTCATATGCTCTGCCCTATACCTACACAGCCACTGAATTTGCAGAGCGGGAGGACCCTTGGGCTTGCTGGTTGCTTGTTCTCCTTGCTCCTTTTCCACCCAAAAAGGTGCCTAAAGTGACAAACAACACCACAATACATATTATCTTATTTATTTAAAATGTCAAAGTTTGTCATTATTATGAACGGGCCTAAAGCTGAATTAGTGAATACTACAAGGGTTAGATAGAGGGGACGAGATGGCCAGCATAATCTTTGCTCACAATACATAAGGGGTAGGATTCATATGGCCCTCCAAAAGTTGCTGAATTTCAATTCCCACCAGCCCCAGCCTACGAAGCTGGTGCTGACAAATGCTGGGAGCTACAGTCTGGCAACATCCAGAGGGACCTGCAATTCCCAGTCTCGCCTTAACCTGAGTATATGCACAAGCATCAACTATGGGAGTGATCTAACTCATATTGTTACTTCAATTAGATTCAATATTGTTGAATCAATGTACTTTTATATATATTGACTCATCATTTAACAGTTGATTCAGTTGGGTCTACTGTAGTTGGAACTAACTAACAAGACTCAAGCCAATGTATGCACACACACTCCTTTGGGTTATCGCCAACGTGTGTACCGAGGTTGACGTCAACAGGTCTTACCTTTCACTTTCTCAATCAGGAAAGAAACTTCAGATGCATGTGGTTCAGAACCCAACAGGGGTACCATATTATCTGTTTCAATTTCCTACAGCTACAGCCAGTGTGGTGTAGTAGTTTAACTACTGGACTATGACCCTGGAGACCAGGGTTTGATTCCCCATTCAGCCACAGAAACCCACTCAGTGATGGGTAGATCACACATTTTCAGCCCCCAGAAAACCCCATCATGGGTTCTCGTTAGGGTTGCCATAAGTCAGAAATGATTTGAAGGGACACAACAACAATAGCTACTCATAGAAAATCTTGGACACCTACATGACATCATTTTCCTCATTTACATTCAGACTTCACACCTGCCTGTTTTCCAACAAATAGCCACATCAGGGAGATGCATGCATTTTGGTTTTATTCAAGTGTTAACCAAGGAGGGGACATGCCCTTGTGGCTTTAGCAGCAGGCCAAGCGTTCCAAGTCTCTCATGAGAGCTTTACACCTGCTCTGGCCAGACCTTCTCTTTTTCTTCTTCCTCCGAGTCTTGCCGTGGCTCATACACTTCTTCTGACAGTACTTCTTCCTCAGCTGAGCTGCTTCTTTCTTGTACCTTTCTTTATCAGCTTGGGGCTGTTGGTGCCACATACAGCCCAGCTGTATGGCTATCTGGATCACAGTCCAGTCTGGATGTTCATGCTGGAGGTCACAACGCTTGTCCTCCATGAAGAGGAAAAAGGCCGGTAGTGGTTTCCGTCTTTTGGGTTGTTGTCGCCGGGCTTTAGATCTTGTTCTCTGCCTTCTGCTCCGGGATCTTCTCAGAGGAATGGAATGTCTTCTCTTCCTTCCACAGTGGATGTTGTATCCCTTGGCCATTTCTTCATTCTTGTGGTTCTTTTGTTCTTTTCTCACCTGGATGGGAATGTCCAGAAACAACCATTCCTTGGAGGTCATTAAAACGGTCTTCTAAATTGAGATGTTGCCCCTTAATTTTGACATGCTGTGCTGGACTGTGCCCCAGAGGCTGTTAATACATGGCAGGGTTCTATCTGGTGGCATGTCCTCCTTCTGCCATTTTAAAAGTGGACTTTCTGGTCCTCAAATGCAAATATGTTGGGTCATTATTCTGTCGAGGGTGTGATTATGTCTTCAAATTCACGCTAAACCAATGATAACAAGGGCTGATTTCTTTTTAGTCATTTGCATGTTTGAAGCTGATTGGCTAATGCAGACTCATGGTAGCAGACAGGAATATTCCAACTGGCTAATGCCACAAGCCATGTTTTCTTACCTTATATTGCCACAATCACAAGATGTAGTTTGCTTGATCCTTCCTGGTTTCTCCTTGGAGAGAAGATGTATGTTTTCATCCTTATTTCCTCATTTGCCATAGGGATTGTGACCTGTTGGCAGTGTTCCTCAGGTGTGACGATGCAACAGCTAAAGCTGGACTAGATGGTGGGGGGTTTTCAGGACTCTGATGGGTTCTGGGGCCCTGTACAAAAACCTCCAGGAGTTTCAGAGTCCTCTGTATCATGGGAACTAACGTTCAACAGACAGCCTTAAGAGGTGGTGAGCATTCCTTCAGGAAAGTTTAGTTAGGGCATTTGTGTAAGTAGAATCCAGAAGACCACCTAACAGGAAGCCTGGGATTCCATCTTCCATTGCAGCTACTGTGTTGAGGAGCGAATTGATTTTGGTGATCTCCAAGGTTCATTGATGATATTTATCCATAGGGTTCTTGCAGACGGACAACCTCTAATGTTATAAGTTAAAATATATTCTTTTGTATGTCGACACTGACTTCCTTAATGGAGTTTTTGTAATAAGAAAGAAAAGATGGAAGAAGTCATTAGGAATTTTTGGGCCAGTCTGGATTTACAAATAGGAGACAAGAATGTTTAGACCCCTTACAAAATTGTATGAACTCAAAGGGATGAGCCATTGCTACATTTTAGGCAGAAGGAAAATGTCTCCAGTGGATTGCCATAGTAGTATTCCTATTCCACCTTCCTACAGTTCTACAGCTGTACTACCCCACCCATGACTGAGAGTAAGTCTCTGCCCTCACTCTGAATTGGCTTCCATGCACCATCACAAAGCCAAATAGCCTTTCCTGGGTGATGTCATTATGTCTATATGTGATGCCTTCTTGCTGAAAGAAAGAAGCAGTTCTGAGTACATACTCTTACCACACAATAATAGTACCTTCAGTCTCATTTTAACTGCCATAGATCTGTCCTAGCAGGAATTCCACATACCTCATCAATCTACAAATCCCAAAATTCCATAGAAAGGAGCTGTAACAGTTAAGTGGGATCAAACTGATTCAACTGTGCAATGCAGATGCACCCTTGTGCTGGACCTGGTTTTTACAACTGCACGCAAGGATTCTCCCAGGTTTTATCTGTCTGCATCGTGCTTACTCGGTCATTTATTTCTAGTAACAGTAGGTCACTTATTTATTTCTAAAAACAAATGAGATAAATTGCAACAGAACATGGCAGTGTAGGCCATAGGTGGTCAGTGGCATCCATACCAGGATTGTGGTGAATCCGTTCCAGGTTTTATTCCAGAGTTTAAATGAGCTATCCAAGGCACTGAAACTGTTTTGAGGATCGGGCTTGGCACCTTGGAAAGCTCAACTCCTTTAAGATCTGTAATAAAACCAGGAGTGCAGTCACTGCTTCCCTGATGTGAAAACCACTGGCCACAAGAGTGCACCTGTTAAGGATTGCAGCAGCCATATATTCCCCCATGACATGCATTTTCACTCCATTTTGTTGTTGTCATTGTTGTTCTTTTCTACCTAACAGGACTTTTGTGGTCATTCTTATCATGTACTTAGTTCTCAGGGGGCTATTTTCTGCTTGTTGCTGACGTTGTCTTTCTCCCCCAAAAAAGCTTTTGTTCTATTTTGTAAACATCACGGTTTCACTGAGCATAGTGTTACCCTCCCAGTTGTTTCTCAGCAGCCCTGTTTCTGCTACAGGCTTGTGGGTATGCACCAGCTGAGTTCCTTCTTGAAGGAGACGGTAATTATCCTTGTTGACTGGGAAGCCATTGCCAAGCTAAGATTGGGCACAGTGTGGATTTTGAGCCCCTGTTTCCTTTGATTTGTGTTGATGCAGCTTAAGGAGAAATGTTGTTAGGAAATGGAGACCAAAATATCAAGAGAGAGAGAGAGAGAGAGAGAAGAGTGGTCTATATCCAGATGCTAGTGCCAATTGGAATAGATCAATTGAGTCAGTGGGAACTTGGACAGTCAACTTGACATGTCTAGGAAGCCATTGATTCAGCAAGTCTACCCTCGCTGAGACTAACCATGGATTTGGGGTAGTGTATTTGTCATATCTCAGTGTATCCATGGAGGAAGTTGGAAGACCTTACATATTTTGTTGACAGCGGTATAATAAAACACGAGCACTTACCGTTAGCCCCCAAGAAGTGGCAGCCCATAATGTAAGAACGGTTTAGTTGCAGCCTGAAAAATAATTGTATGTGACAGCTGTTCTTTGTTGCTGTCAAGCTAACTACCGTAATTTAAATCTCCAGCACTTGGACTACAAGTCTAATTTACTTGGGTGGACTTTTCATTAATTTGAAAGGTTCTCGGGGCTTAAAAGCCTTCATTAATTACATTTTAGTAAATGAAAATGTAATAAGGTTCTGCAAGTTCACCAGGGAGCACAACTAGCCGGGTTTCCCCCCAGCCCTCTTGTTTTTGAGTTTATATGTAAAGGTTAGAGCACTTTGGATCAGAAGGGGGAAATATGGATGTTTCTACCTCCCTGTACACAGCTTCCTTGTGCATATGTGTTGTTGTTTGGTTTTAGCAGGCCAGAAAGAGGCTTCTGAAAACAATTGTCCCAAGACTCAATTAGGGTTGCTGTGATACAGTGGTACAACCTTAGATGTGAATGTGGGAGGAATGTCTGGATATCTGATCTGCTGTGAAACTTCTTTGGGCCAGGTTTCAACAAGACCACTCATTCAGCCCTTAGTCTCAGACATTGCAAGCTTCCTTTCAGAGTTCAATGAGAGCAATACTGTAAAACGCTTCGTTAGGAGTTTAGGTGCAAAAGTTTTCAAGAAACTATGCACCAAATGTGGGTGTGTGCTTGTGAGTGGGCTTGCAATGGCACTTGATGGTTTCAAGTCAGTGGGGTGGTCAACCTTTTCTAGGTTTTAGTCTAAACGTTAAAGGAACTGTCCTTGAAGATAGGTTGTGTAGTTAAGAGTGGACATGATAGCCATGTTTAAAGGTTAAGAAGGTTAAGAGGGGACATGATAGCCATGTTTAAATATTTGAAGGGATGCCATGTAGAGGAGGGAGAGGGCTTGTTTTCTGCTGCTCCAGAGACCAGGACAAGGAGCAATGGATTCAAGCTGCAGGAAAGGAGATTCCACCTGAACCTCAGGAAGAACTTCCTGATGGTCAGGGCTGTCCGGCAGTGGAATCTGTTGTGTAGTGGAGTCTCCTTCTTTGGAGGTTTCTAAGCAGAGGCTGGATGGCCATCTGTCAGGAGTGCTTTGAGGGTGTTCCTGCATGGCAGGGAGTTGGACTGGATGGTCCCTGGGGTCTCTTCCAACTCTTCATTTCTATGATTCTAGTTCATTTAGAGTTCCAACTAAAGTCCAAGTCATCTTCTAACTGGCATTGGAGCTGCTAACAGCCCCCGGAATGTGCACATTAAAACTCAGAAGTCCTTCTCCTGTTTCACAGGATTGAAAACCACAGATCATCAACCAGGTTATTTAGACGTAGGGCTGGACTTCCAATGCAGCCATGTGTGAGTGCATTCAAAGGATGGGGATGCAGAAAGCCAACCCAAATCCCCTAACCCTGACTGAGACCCTATATTGAAAGACATAGCTATATCTCTATAGCCACATCTTCCAGTGCTTCCCCCCTCCAGAAAGAAAAAACTATAATTTCAGTAACCCAGCCCTCCAAGCATGGCCATTTCCAGGTTTCCAGAGAGTGAGGAAGATGAGTGGAGATATGTCCAGGTCTCTTCCTTCGGCTAAATGCCCTGCCACAATATCTTTTGCAGTATGCCAAGCTACAGGAAGAGAGCAGTGTGTCTCTCTGGTCATCACTCCACTTTTCAGCAACATGTGTACTAATGAAAAGGTAGTTTTGGTGGTAGGCTTTGGGCCATGGCACACACAATGACTGTAAAAGTGAAATGCAATGGTGTAAGGCACACTTACGACACTGCAAGTATTGAACAGGCTGGAAGCCCCTGTTCTGAGGCTGCTAAGTTTCAGGCATACTTCAGTTTTTGGCAGCTACCACAGCAAGCTACCTAAAGAATGGGTGTTTTTGTTGAGACCAGTTCACAAATTGCATTTGCAGTTATATTGCCAGATGTCCTTATAAGGGATATCCTTATAATAGTATGTATTCTGGTATGGATATAGATCTCCAACTATATCTTATACAGCAGAAATTGCTCTTTTGGGTATAGCAGTCACGACAATGTCTATTTCTAAATCAGCAAATTATTGGAGGTGTAATACTGCTAATGCTTCCTTAACAGATATGTTTTGGAGTTGTCCTATAGTAGTGACACTTTGGGAGGAAGTAATCACATGAGTAAATTTGTTTTCACAAAGTTCCTTCATATTCAGGGATTTTGAATTATTTGTCCATTTATTCGAAATTTATCCATTTATTCAAAATTAACAAATGGCCAGCAGAAGTTGATTTCTCATGCCCTTTTAATTGCTAAGAGGTTGATACTGCATTACTGGAAAGATAATTTTTCTTCCCCTGTGATCTGATGGATAAAAGATCTAACAATGCTTGCAACATTTGAAAGAGTGATATATAGATGAAATTTACCAGTGGACTTTTATTTGGACATTTGGTCAGCTTTTACAGAAATTTAGGACTAATGTGGTTATTTTTCCTCCCTTTGTGTTCTTATTTTCCTTTTTCCTTTTTTTCTTTTTTCTTATGCTGGCACATTATTGTATGTTACTGAGATTGCTAAAGAAATTAAGATTAACTTTTTTGGGGAGAAAAAAAAAGGTTAAAAACAAAGGGATAGCCTTTATTTGAGAGTTGGAAATCTTGTCCCTTATAGGGCTGCAAATGTCTCTTATAAAAAGTGGAAGCTTTTCTCTATATATAGATGCCCCCAAATCTTTTGTTTTTGCATGTGGCCCCTTAAGAAAGACAGAAATGTGTGCATGACATAATTTATGAATGTGAACAATATGTTAATTTTACAAAGAAATACATGGCTAGGTTAATTGAAATCAATACTTTAATTTGGTATTTAGGTAGAGCACAGACTTGTTAATAGCTACTTTCTGAATGTCAACCCTGCACGTCATGAATTTCAACTGTCCTTTATTGCTATTTTGAAAACTTGGCTAACACTAATTTGGAGTTATATATGTCAACTCTGCATTTAAAAAAGGAAAGTCTGAATATTATGCATGCGTTTCAAAACAAGTGTGGAATAGAAATATTTCTCGTAGAGGGCTTTGGTTGTTGCTTAGCAGGGGAAGCAGCTTAGATTATCTGCTACGAATGTCCAGAAAGATTTAACTCACCCTTGAGTGAAATGCAGAGTGTGAGTGGCTCGGGAAGAATGTTATTATTAAGAAGATGGCATTCAACTTTATTGCACATTTCCACCACAATCCAAGGATGCTGTTATGGTCCTAAACATATGCATGTCACCAATAATGGACTAGATGAGCACAAACAAATCTAATCCAGACAAAATGGTCGTGCTCCTGGGCAGTCAAAGGCCACATCAGGGAACAGGAATTTATCTTGTAGTTGATGGGGTTACACTCTCCCTGAAAACTCCAGATCCACAGCTTGGATGTGCTCTTGGATTCACTCCAGAGCCAGGTTGTTTGGAATATTCTGTTTTCCTGTACAAACCTGCCCGTGTTTTGAGATCTGCTGGGGTGGCCCTTTTTCTCTGTCTCACCACCTTCACAGGTCCATCTGGTGGGAACACAGAGAGGGCCTTCTCAGTGGCTGCCCACAGGCTCTGGAACTCTCTTCCCAGAAAAGTTAAACTGACACCCTCCCTCCTGTCTTCCTGCAGACAAGTGAAGACTTTTCCATTTCAAACAACCTTTGAGGACTGAGTATACAAGGCCCAACCAGCCTAAACAATGAGCTGGATTTCTATTTGTTCTTTTGTTGTCCCTTTTTTTAAAAAAAAAGATTTTTGTGATTTTTAACATTTATGTTTCAAACTAGTTTTAATTTTTTAAATAGTTTAATCACTATAACTTAACTTCTGTATCTTGCATATTTTTAATCATGTGTGTTTTCTTTTTAATCTGTTGTAAGCTGCCTTGAGTCTTGAAGTGGGGAAAAGGCATTGTACTATCTCAGTCCTGGCACAGCTGATAAATCAAACAAAACAAACTGAGTATCTCCCAGCTTGTTACTTACTTCCAGGGAGTAAGCAAGGAGTCATAAATAAAGTCCAACATAAACAAAGGATTTCACAGCAAGGGAGTGTCCAAGCTCAATCCAAGCATGTGTCAAGGCATCCAGCAAGATAGCAAGTCAGATAAGCTCTGAAAGGGAAGGACGCCAGCTAACTAGACCCAAAGCCTAGCACAGCTGAGACTTAATTGATTGTTGCCGGTTATAAATCCTGAGAGAATGACACTGAGTCTCTCTTTGCTGCCTGTGCTGTGCGAAGCTGGATCTAGGTAAGTGTTCCTCTATATCTGGAGAGGCAGAACTCTCTGTTGGAGCTGGCACCACCCTCTGTTCTGTTTCTGGCCCTGTAACCTCTCTCTGTACAGCAGGTCCTGGCATGCCCCCTGTTTCAGACTCTGAGTCAGAGTCCATGCTCTGGAAGAAGGGCATGGCAGGCATGAGGAGGAGGAGGAAGAGGAGGAGGAATGTACATGTGGAAGTATTTCTATTTAAATTTGAAGAATTCCACACAATCAGGCGAGCAGAATTTGGCCACAGTAATTGTAATAAAAGAAACTTCAATTACAATTACCTAAAACCAATTACTAATCCTCACCAGAGTAGACCTATTGAACCCATGCAAACTTGCTAAGTCGATATTTTTGTGAGTTCCATTGATTCAGTCACTGATTCAATGACTCTGCTCTCACTGGGACTGGAAATTGGATTTTGGTCTGCGTAGCATTTATAATTTTGTTGGTGGCATCTGGATCCTTGATATTGATGATGCAAGCGAGCTAAGAGGAGCACTGGTAATTTTCAAAGCTCACCCACCTCTGCTTTCAAAACTTTGGGCCATTCTCCTTCCTTTTCAGCAGCCTCTCAAACAGTTGACTCACTTTCTGCAAAACACCACTATCAACATCAGAGAGACATAACAAGCCTATATCTGCTTAATGTCCCTTGATGGGCTTCGGATGTGTTCTGATGAGAAACCACCCAATTCTCCTTGAATTATTTCACTATAGGCAACATTGCGTTAAGAAACGTGGCTACAACACCTTTGTGGATTTTGGAGTATTTAAGCCTGCTAGGTTCCAACAGTTTTATTCCCATTCATTCTGGATTTTGTGAAACCAATCAGAAAAGAGGCTGACAATCTCTGATGCTCTCATCCTGTAGGCACCTCTTATCAATGATTTCATCCATAGAAAGAAAACTTTTAATAAACCTCCTTCCGACTTGTTCAATACAAACACCAAAACATGTTTTCACCGATAGTCCTTGCTTGTTACGGATTGTTATATTATCAGTTTAATTTAATTAGTCTTTGCCCCTTCCATGCATGGGCATCCCTTCGCCCTCCTTGAGAGAATGGAACAAGCACATTTTATTAGTATTCCAAGGGAGAAAGAATAATTTGATGGCATTCCCTTCAGCAGAGGCTCTATTATCTCACTAATTCAACCTCAATGATGCTTCAAATTTCCCAGTTTCTCAGAGTTCAAGGGAGCATCTTCATCTCTGTTTCTCTTCCCTTCTCTGGTCCGTGTTTCTTCAACCTCTGATTTAGCTCATTTAGCTTTATTGTATTGGAGAACAATTTCCCAGGAACCGTCAGCATGTGGAGTGATGATCTTAGGGAATGAGAGGAAAGGAACCATTTGATAGAGGTCATGCATAAAATGACTTTGGAGACACATTGGCTAATTCCCATCTCAACAAAGCATTTTTCTTTGTACCCAGATTTAAGTAAATAATTGAACAAAACTGGGCAATCTTTGCTCACAAGAGGACCATGACTAGAATAACAGATCAGGGAAACGTTTGGTGGAGTTTGGTTTTATTTACAAATAGCAGATCCGTATCCAGGCTGTCATCCTTGGCATTTGAGGATTCACAGAATTGAATGTTCCATCATAAAAGAAAAGAAAAAGAAAAGCAAGACAAATTCTCATACATGGAAAACTAACATATCATGAAGGAAGCTGGATCTAGGATGCTCTCCTTTTTCTAGATGCAGGATTAACTGAGCCAACCAGTTAAATAATTGGATATGTTTATCATCAAGAAAAGAAAAGTAAAAGGAGACATGCTAGTTGAAGGTACAGTTGACATGAACTAAGGCACTGCAGTTGAGATTGCTGAGGCAAGAGAAATGAAAGTAGGAAAACTGGAGAGGGTTAAGGCATTGCTGGTAAAATTTCTGAGGACAAAAAAAAGTGGTCAGGAAATGGGCAAGGTCGCTCTGATGTTCCACTAGTGAGATTCCTAAGGTGAAAGGGGTGTGTGTCATGTTTAGGAAGCCAGCCAAGATTCACCATCCTTAAACAGAGTCATATTAGGCAAAAGAGATAGTAACAGCCGCGGTCATTTACAGAAGGTTATCAGTCAGGCAATTACCGTGCTCTCGTTTAAGCAGTCCAGGTCAGCAAACCAGGACATCACTTCAAGGGAGTGTCTCGTAGTGTGGTCAGCCAACAAAGCAAGGTCAGAGGTCCTTTGAGCTAGGAATCAAGACACAAAAGTGTTGCTTCCTCCAGAAAGTTTGGTTGTCAGCAACCAACTTCTCAAAGCCAAGGCTGTGATATTTATGGGCTAGCAGCCTCCCTCAGCAGTTGCCTGATCAATGAACATTTCCTATGTAAGCATTCTGAACAACGCAGACCCTCCCTTTCTTATCTGTGTTGGGCTGCAGTAGGTATTGTTGAGTTCATGTGTCTGTGTTGTGGCTGTTGTGGATGGTTACTGTCTGTCTCAAGAACTGGCATGTCTCTCTGTCCTTCTGCCTCACCACTTGTCTCAAGAACTGGCGTGTCACGTTGTCCTTCCTCCTCACTGGAAGGAATGTGTGTGTGTGTGCAGGATATAGGCAGCCTCATGGACCCTTCTTAGGATATTAGGTATAAATCCATGTAGATCCAGTATATTTCAGCTGCTTTTAAATAAAATCCTGTTCCAAGTTTACACTTACATCATAGAATTGCTTCCCCAGAGATATTAGACAAGCCTCCATTATTGCTATTTTTTGGAAGATCAGTAAAGATTCTTATTTTTATTATTATTATTATTCTAACAGGCTCTCTGAGAACAAGGGTTTGACTTCTGCTTTAATATAAACCACTGCATTTTTTTCCTCTTTAAATAAATTGTTTTAGATTGTGTTTTATTTCTTCTCCTTTCTCTCTTTTTCTTTACCCTTTTGTGTATTAATATCATTTGTCTTGAAGACATTAGTGGCCTGAAGAAAATAAATAAATCTTCATTGCTAGAGACAGGACATTCATTGTGTACAAAATTACCCCTAACAAAGAACAATCTAGCTCAAAGTGTGTTGGACACAATCCAACCCAAGTTCCACCCCTTTTAAGTCCCATTGATTTCACTGGAGAGTTCGTGCACGCAATTAAATAATTCAAGTTGAAATCAATGAGACTGAGAAGCGCTGAAACTCTGTCTGCATTGTTTCTTTGGAGGTGCATTTCCAGGACTATAATCAATGTGGCCGTCCCTTTATGTATAGGTCCTTCTGCAAAGTTATTTGTGAGATTTTTCTTCTATATGTGAATTGCACCCCATTCCTTCATTTGTACCTGGCTGGACCCTTTAGAGACCACAAAACACTGGCTTCCAATTTGCTTCTGAGCTCAATTCAGAGCACTGGCTTGACTTACAAAGCCCTACATGGCTTGGGGTCAGGATATCAGAAAGCCTGTCTCTTCCCATAAGAGCCTGAATGAAATTTACAGTTCTCAAAGAATCTCTGTTGTGTGTCCCAGCATCTCAGAGTTAGGTTGGTATGTACATATAGCAAGATTCCCCCCCCCATGGAACTCTCTATCAAGAAGTTAAGCTTACTCTATGTCACAGAGGCTGTATCCTCTGTGGAAAGTGGTACATTCAAACACCCCTGCTTGCATGACCTCTCAAGCTCACCCAGAGCCTCTTGGGTAGGTTGAAAACTCTGCATTTTAAAGTTAAAGAGTCCTGGCCCAAGGAAAATGGCTGCAGCACACACTTCAGTAGTTGGCTATAAGATACAGGCGTTGGTGAGATTCTGGCAAGTGGTTGCAGTATGAAGACCCCAAGGAGGGATAGGTTAGTTGTCTTAGGATCTTCCCACCCTACACTGTTATAGTGCTATTATTCCACTTTCAACATCCCATGGAATTCTGGGGTTTGTAGTTTCCTGGGACCAAAGAACTCTCTGACTGAGAATTCTCAAGGCCCCTCCCTGAACTGCAAACCCCAGGATTCCACGAAATGTTGAATGTGGAGTAATAGCACTATAACAGTGTAGTGCGGAAAGGCCCTCTGCCAGGTTCATATGGGAAAACACCTTTCAGACACAGATCTGGCCAAAGCTGGTGGTTCTTATAGTCTTCTGTAGACGGATGATGTCCTAAAGAACATATCGGATTGTTCACATCCTCTGTTCATGGTCTTGGCAAGTGATTTTCATGTCAGCCTTGTGACACTGCGTGGATTGTCTTGTTTCTTTTCTGCCCTATTCCTGCTGCAGGTTGTATCTCAGCAGCCATGACTGAGCCCGTCTCTCTTTCTTCCTCCTTTCCTTCCCCCTCGCCCCACCACAACTTCTCAGCCATAGCATTTAATACTTGTCTTAGCACTTGACAACCTATCCTTTGCTAGGAAGATTTTCAACATTTGCAGGTTGTTGTGTTTTTTTTCTTCACTCCCTTGACGTCTGTGATAAGTCGGTAACACCACAATAAAATGGAACAAGGAGTTATCAGATAGTGGTTTATAGGGAACTATAATTTAAAAATGACTGGCCCTGCCCGATAACAAAAGTAAGGTACATTGAGCTTGCTTTATGTTCTGATAGGAGAAAACGGAATGTCGAAAAACCTCTGTGCCTTCATAATATGCTTGTGTCTGCTTCTCTCTCTCTCTGTCTCTGTGAGTGTGTGTGTTGCAAGGCTGACTTAAAATCTTAGCCCTATCTGAGAATCGCATCTTTTATTTCTTTGCAGAATAATTGTATATGGGCCTTTTTATAAAGGGAATACACTAGCTCTTTTCTGGCCATCATCTTTCCGACAAAAGCCAGCTTGGGCTGGGATCCCTGAAGTTTCTGCCTGGGAATGACAACACATCTCCCAACTTGCATTCTTGAATGCATTTCCTGGGAGTGACCTTTGGCTTCAACTATCACACTACACTCTTTTAGTGCTTTTATTCCACTTGAACTCATGGAGCAGATTCCTGGGATTTGCAGTTTAGGGAGGGGCATTTAGGATTCCCAACCAAAGAGCTCTTGGGCCTCACTAAACTACAAATCTCAGAATTCCATAGAATGTTGCCATGGCAGTTAAAGTGGAATAATAGTGCTAAAACAGTGTAGTATGATAAGACCCTAAGTCTCCATGCCTGTGAAGGTTCTCTTCTTTGTTGTTACCCATCTCACCTTGAATGGCAAGGCAACAAGGGGAGGAAGATCTGTCACCCAAGGGGTTGCAATCCAACATTCCCTCGGTGCACTATATATGCCCACACATGGAGATAACCTGCGTGAACACTATACAACCCCCATGTAGGATAGCAATGTCATGCAACACATGCCAGTGACTAAGTACCATTGCACAAGGCACAGTAAACAAAACTGCAGTGCAAAATATAAGATGCCCAACCACAATGCAAAATATAGGATGCACAGCCACAACACATAATGTGCAATGCACAACTTGCAAAGAAAAGGCACCGCTGAATGTGCTGTCTGCACAGCAATGCTTCTGCTGCAATCAGTTTGCACAAAGGCAACATTTTGGTCATGCTTGTGTAGCGCAGTTCATGCATGTGTATATTCCTGACAGAATTCTGGCCATTGTCTCCGCTCACACTATTAAACCAATAGGGGAAATCAGGTATTCTATAGGCCACATGTGGCCCCCTCAGGCGAAAGCAAACTTCTACAGCCATTCCTTGCCTGATTGTTCTTCTTCATTAATAACTTTTGCCATTTTCACCACACTTCTGGGGTTATTTGACCACACATGTCCATCTGTGAAATGCTGAAGTGTATGGGCCTGTGTGACTCCCCATCTTTTGGTGGGAATGGCCCCTGTGACTGACACAAGCATCAGTAGAGCTAACAGAGAGAAACAGAGAGGAATGTAGGGTCCTGCACTTGGGCAGAAAAAACGAAAGTCACAAGTATAGGATGGGGGACGTGTGGCTGGATAGCAGTACGTGTGAAAAGGATCTAGGAGTCTTGGTAGATCACAAGCTGAACATGAGTCAGCAGTGTGAGATGGCAGCCAAGAAAGCCAACGTGATTCTTGGTTTCATCAATAGGAGTATGGTGTCTAGATCGAGGAAGGTAATGGTACCACTCTATTCTGCATCGGTTAAGCCTCATTTGGAATACTGTGTCCAGTTCTGGGCACCTCAATTCAAGAAGGATGTCGACAAGCTGGAACATGTTCAGAGGGGGCGACCAAAATGGTAAAGGGTCTGGAAGCCATGAAGGCCTATGAAGAATGGCTTAGGGAGCTGGGTATGTTTATTCTGCAGAAGAGAAGGTTAACAGGAGATGTGATAGCCATGTTTAAATATCTGAAGGGATGTCATGTTGAGGAGGGAGCAGGCTTGTTCTCTACCACTCCAGAGACTAGGACAAGGAGCAATGGATTCAAGCTGCAGGAAAGGAGATTCCATCTGAACCTCAGGAAGAACTTCCTGATGGTCAGAGCTGTCCAGCAGTGGAATATGCTGCCTCTATGGAGTGTGGTGGAGTCTCCTCCTTCTTTGGAGGTTTTTTAGGCAGGGGCTGGATGGCCATCTGTTGGGAATGCTTTGATGCATAGCAGGGGGTTGGACTCGATGGCCCTTGGGGTCTCTTCCAACATAGATTCTTTGATTCTGTGAATGCTGATAACTACCAATAATTTTCCTAGCCACCTAGCCTGGGTGGTGGAAACTGGCCCATGGGCAGTACCGAATCTATGTGTGCCATGACAAATCTGCATTTTCCATCCCACAGTTGCCTCCATTTGACGGCAGCCTCACCTCTCTTCATCACTGAATGGCAAGCACAAGCATCTCTTTATGCGCTAACTTATGTGCTTTGCTCTCTTTCCTCCAGATTTATCAGTTCCCCACCACCACCACCTTTCTGCATGTTTAATTTTTCTTTGTTTCTCATTGTCAGGTAACTCACACTCAGCCGTTAGGCAAAGCTGAATGCTGTCTTTGCAGTATAAATGTTCTCTTTTCCATGCTGCAATAATACCGTTAAAGAGCAATTGCTGTCTACAGAGACGCATGGTGTATGTGATGCCTCTGGCAGCCTTCTTGGCGGGCGGGGGGGGGGCAGAAGCAGACGTGGAAGAGCCAGCAGTCTAGGAGTATCTTGGTAGGAATTTAGCAACACATCTCAAAACAGGAGATGAAAAAGGGGATTCCGGAATCTGGAAAGGTTTGTCTCTTGTACTGTTTACCCAAGTGGAAAACAGAAAGTCAGTTCATCCATGGAAACCCACTGGGTGAGCCTGCATAAAAAAAGGATTGCCAGCATGGTCTTGCGGTTTGAGTATTGAACTAGGACACCAGGAGACCAGCAGACGAATCCCTGCTCAGTCGTGGAAACCCCATGGGTGAACTTGGACAAGTCATACACTCTCAGCCTCACAGGGAGATAAGGGCAAAACCTCTATGAACAAATTCTGCCAAGAATACCCCATGATGTGTTTTCCTTAGGATACCTTCAGTCAAAACTGACTTGAAGGCACACAAGAACAACTGCTAAAAATGATGATAATAAAAAGTATTAAAACAATTAAATAAATGGTTATTGTGGGATTTATTGGATTCTCCCCAGTTTTTCATCTTTCAGAAGGTGAATCTGCCCCCCTCCCATGGGAGTGGTGAATCCACTCTCATTTTAATGGCCATTCTACCTGCAGCTGTTCCAGATTGTATGGGAGATCTCATTGTGTGAAATATCTGCTTGGAATAGGGTCTGCCACCTAGATAACTTCTGTACAATCTGGAGCAGTTTTAGGAGGAATAGCTGTAAAATGGATTTACCCCCCGCCCATAGCACCAGATTCACTGATTGCCCCAGTCAGTATATTTGGCCAAACAAGCCAATTTCCAAATCATCTTCCCTGCCAGGCTCAGAAGCTTCTATTATCAGTTGAGGGTATTTGCTTAATTCTGCCTGAATTGTCATCCCAAAAGCTCAGATGAAAGCATTACCTGCATTATGATTCAGTTTGGAAATCACATACAGAAGAGTTTTTCTCTCTCACACACACACATCCCTGCAAGAATTATCCATTGAAGCAATGAGCTCCATATGGCTCAGATCCTGTTTGTCTGAAGGATCATAACTCCCTGTATAAGCCTCCTTGTGTCTTGAGTTCTTCTGGAGAGGCCGTCCTACCACTCTCACATCTGGTGGGATCATGGGAGAAAGCCCTCTTGGTGTCTACTCCCCGGCTTTGGAATGCCCTTCCCAGAGAGGTTAGACTAGTGCCCTCCTTTCTGTCTTTCCACAAGAGAAGACATTTTTCATTTGGCAGACTAGAGGGCTGATCGATCAACGAGGGAGGCTTCCATAATATGGTGTGTTCTTTATATTAGTTGTTTCTCTCTCCCTCTCCCTCTCCGCTATGCTTTTGACTTCTTTTCATTCTGTGGATCATTTAAATTGTGTTTTCAGTTTTTATAAGATGTTCGTATGATGTGAATTTTTCTAGCTGTTTAGAACTGTGATTTTTACTCTGTATGTGAATGGATCTGTCCAAGGTTCTGAAGCCCCCCACAATAGATTCAGCACTTTAGAGAGCTCATTTAATGTTCAAACTAAAACCAGAGTGGGTTTACTACCTCACTGACATGAAGTCTCCGGCCACCATTGGCACTGATGCTTATAACTGCTAACACAGCTCCAGATCAAGTTAGTTTTTAAAGGTCAATTATACTTGTGAGTAGCCCAGAGGAGTTTTGGGGGGGGAAGTGATCAAGGAAAGATAGTTGTATTTGTTCCAGTTAAATGCTTAGGGATCAAGACCCAGGATTCCATGAGCCTCCTATGTAACCAGGTTTAATTGCTTATTAGCTTGGTTGGAATAAAACAATGATCAGAGCAGTCAATGGTGGAGTTCAGGCAAAGGAGGAAGTACTTGAATTTTGAGTAGACTTCTAGGACCTACTTTCCTTACTGGTTTCACCAAACTAGAACATGACTTGATGTCAGAAATACAGGCCAAAAGGGAAATAGAAGGCAGAGTCTGATCCAGGGACCACCATACAGGACATAGGGCCCGTTCACACTTATACAACTCTAGCACTACTTTCCATTAAACTGCCATGGCAACATCCCATGGACTCCTGGG
Organism: Ctenosaura bakeri; assembly: GCA_948474755.1. Taxonomy (NCBI): domain Eukaryota; kingdom Metazoa; phylum Chordata; class Lepidosauria; order Squamata; family Iguanidae; genus Ctenosaura; species Ctenosaura bakeri. The sequence goes on along the minus strand of CAOLHI010000051.1, from coordinate 918,534 downwards.
ATTTGCAGTGGAGGGATAAGCATTGAGAATTATCAGCAAGAGCATTCTAGTACTGCTGAAACCACAAGCCCCAGTATTCCTTAGGATGAGTCCACAGCAGGTAAAATGGAATAATGGCACTATAATTAGATAGTGTGACTGGACCCATAAGCAATACTAAGAACAAGAACTGGAGGACAGACAGAAGTCTCTAAGGTGTGTTGTGGGTTGGATTCAAATTTGTTTCATCTGTTAGAGGAGTTGATTTGTTTTTACTTTGAGCCATAACAAGGAGTTAAACTGGAGTGTCCCTCTATCTCTTAAGCAAGATTCCTGGTAGATATTGCTATCAGCAGAGGGCAGTAGATGCACACATACGCATAGCAGCTATCATCAGTTAACTCCAGATCTTGTGTGATGATGTCTGTAAAATCTTCCCACTGTCTCAGCTTCCTCCAGCAGTCTTAGACGAACTCAGCCTCACTCCTAAATCACCCTTAGAGAGGCTGAGTTATTGGTCACCAGACTAAGTTACAAACCAGTAAGACGCTAATGCACAGCAAAGTCTCTGAACATGGAAAGGGAAGAGGGGGATATATAATAGTCTTTGTCAGTTTGATCCTAGGGGAACTATCTTTCTCATTTCAAATATGACAGACTGTCTTCAAGAGCAAATCTCACCTGCTGGGATTTGTCATAGTAAACATGCTTCTGTCATAGACTGCGCTTGTTGGACAACCCCAGTGTGCTTGTGATTGATACAGAAGGCATGCATGCAGTGGTTAGCTTTATGATTCAGAAGGATGGACGCCAATAACTGTGGGCACAAAACTAAACTTTTATTCTAGGAATTCTGTTAGAGATATGAAAGCTCTTTAATAGTGCTAGACTAAGCTGAAACAGGAGGAAGGCTAAGTTAGCTTTATTTTTGGAGCAAGGAAAGAGCCAAAAGGAGGCAGAGAGAAATCTCTTAAGACTGTCACTCTAAGAGAGGTGAAGATCAGTGGGTAAGACATCAAGAGATTTTAGGTCACTCATCAACCCTATCGCTTCAGCACTCTCTAAGACCATTTCTGCACTGCACTGTTATAGTGCTATTTTTCCACTTTCCTATTAAATTCTAGGGTTTGTATTTTACTGAGGCCAAAGAAATCTGAATGGCCTAAAATTCTAAATGCCCCTCCCTAAACTGCAAACCCCAGGATTCCATAGGATGTTGAAAGTGGAATAATAGCATTATAGCAATGTAGTGTGTAAATGGTTTTAGACACATTTAAGTCTTTAAACACTGGACACTGTTACATTTCCAGCAATAATCATACTCTCTACTAGTGTGTGTTTCTTTCTGTGAGTGTGCACACATCCACTATGGAGGGGAAAACTTATCAGTATCACTTTCTTCTGCATTTGGAATCATAAGGAGCCCTGGTGGTGCAGTGGTTAAATGCCAGTACTGCAGCCACAAGGGTGTGAGTTCGATCCTGCCGGGCTCCAGGTTGACTCAGCCTTCCATCCTTCCGCAGGTCGGTAAAAGGAGTACCCAGCTTGTTGGGGGTAATTAGCTAAAACACATTGTAAACCATACATGCTATTTGTAATGTATAATGTATTTCATGTTGTTCGCCGCCTCGATCCGTGTGGAGAGGCAGGATACAAACAAATAAATAAATAAATAAATAAATAAATAAATAAATAAATAAATATCATCATCATCATCATCATCTTAAGTTCTTCCTGATACAAGTATGAAGAAATTGTGCACATGCTGATCAATTTCTCCAAAGTGGAATGAAACATTTGCAGTAGCTAGACTTCACAAGTATAGCTGTACTAGAGATGGAATAGAAATTTACCAGTTTCTTGACTGGGGTTAAATTTGAAATTTCTGACCCCCTCAAGAAACTTGCATGGGGAAAAAAATAATGTCCAGTTCATGGGAAGTAACAGTACCACTATTCTGTTTTGGTCAGACACCACCTGGAATAGTGTCTCTAACTCTGGGCGCCATAGCTTAAGAAAGACAGTGACACGTTGAAATGCATTCAGAAGAAAGCAACCAAGATAGTAAGAGGTCTGGAAACAAAGCTCTTTGAGGGACAGTTTAGGGATCTGTGTGTATTTAGTTGGGGGAAGAGAAGATGGAGAGGTGGTATGATAGCTGTCTTTAAATACCTAAAGAGATGACACGTAGGTAATGGAAGAAGCTTTCCACTTCTCTAGAGACTAAGACACATTCCACATTTCCACTGCTCCAGAGAGTAAGACACATGGATTCAAATTGCAAGAAAAGGGACTCGAAATATATATTAGGAAGAGTAATAAGAGTCGGGTGGCTGTCTCTCAGGAGTGCTTTAGTTGTCTGTTCCTGGATAGCAGGGGGTTGTAGATGGCCCTTCCAGTACCTTCCAACTCTTGGATTCTCTGATTCTGTGGCTCTGGAAGAACCAAGTCTGATTTTATTGTGTAGACTCACTTGAACTGCTCCTTTGAAGCAATGTCCTGACAGTTCAGGCCAGCCCAGAATGAATTACCTTTCATTATCATTATGGATGATGCAATTAATTAAAGAAAAGTTAACAGCAACATTTAGTCAACCTTGAAGAGTGTCCTTCTCTTAATGTCAGATGAGTATTTTTTTTTCCCCTCCTCGATTTCCACAAATTTTCTATGTGGACTGCATAAGAACCATCATCTAGAAGGAGCTGCAGTTTGGTGGCAACTTGTATATTCTATATCAGTGGGGTGGTGAATCTAATGCAGGGTTTAGCTTGAACTGTAAAGGAGGTATGCAGGCTGCAGAACCCTAATCCCAAGATAGGTTCATCACCTTGAAAAGCTGCTTTCTAGTTTGTACTGGGATACTTATTCAACATACCAAATACCTAAGGTTTAACCCATAGATTATTACAGTAGTGTGTGAATTTGCCCCCAACTGCATGTGGCGGTGGCCCCTGAAGCCCCCACACTACCATTTAAAAGGCGCTATTTTCAGACAGTTTTGACAAATCGTGCAGAAAGCCCCCCAAATCCATCCAAAAATGCCCCAGAAGGCCCTCAAAGCCACTCAGAACCCCTCTACTACCTCTAAATACCTCCTTATTTCTTTCTTCCAAAAACGATGACAAGAAGGAATCCCATATCACTTCCTGTTGCCATTTTGAAAGGTACTTCAGAGGAAAAGCAAGGTATTTGGGCTTGCTTGTGGAGCCATCAGAGGGTTCTTTGGGGAAAATTGGCCCTTACCCCTCCCCAGAGTGGCCCATCTTTTCTTTGGTGGAGCATATGAAGGTGTTTTGTGTTGCCTTGGAACATCGATCCCTCTAAACCAAGTTTGAAGATGTGCAGGCCTAGACTGAACCAGGAACCTTCTGTACCACTGGGTTTCTGAGACAGCTAGATTCTTATGGTAGAACTCATTGTCTCGTGAGATTTGTCTTGAGGTGGCCGTGAGTTCTGATGAGTCCTCTACTTGAAAGGCTCTCAGAGCAGCCATCTAAATGAAGGCATCTCCTGTCTTAAGGACAGTCCAACCCAAGTCTTGGTTTGAAGGTAAAGAAACCCAAGAAAGGACAGCAGGGGCCTTGATGTTGCCCATCAGTCTGCCACCTGGAAGGAGACAGAACAATAGAACACAGTTCCCCAGGCCATAATCTTTCAAATTATAGTAAGGTGTATTTCTATGTAAATTATAGTCATCAATTCCAAATTGGAACCAAGATCTGCAGGCTACATTAGTTACACTTTATGCAAAGCAGGTGTGTTCTTTTGCTCTCTTTCTTTGACCACACATTTCCTCCATTTTGGTTTTTCATAAGTGATCATCTTATTTGACTCTCAAGTAGCATTTAGATATTGGGTAAAACCCTGCAAGACAGCGTGTCTTTAATGTGACCAGTTCTTCTGAATGTTTTGTTCCCTGATTTCAGTAACTCTGTTTTGTGGTCTTCCAGAGGTTGTACTTCAAGAATTTTTCACTGCCATTAGCTTCCCTGCACACCGCAGCAAGTAAAAGGAAGTCTGGAAACAGATAGATAAATAGATTAAATGAATATATGTTTGAATGAATAAAAATGGAAGAACCATCTAAGATCTTTGGGAGCAGGTTTTCTTGCAAGAAAAAAAACTATCATAATTCTCCCAATGGATGAGAACCTTTATGTTTCCAGAGTGGTGTGAGAATGAATTATCATTTCATTATCATTATGAATTATACAATTCATTAAAGAAAGATCAATGACAATATTCAGTTAACATCAATGACTGCTTTTTCTTTCAAATATCCAATCATTTGTCTAACTTCAAGATTATTGCTTTTGTGGGCTGTCTTGTAGGCTGTATCCAGAGTAATGTTACTAAGTGAAATTTTGTGTAGGAGAGTCTCCCATCCTTTTGCAGCAGTGCATTGATCAATGCGTACCTTGATAACCGTAGCAGCCATTGCACATGATACCAGAAGTGACCAGAAGATCACATCTGGCTTGGAATCCTGTTCATGTTGTTCACCTGTATAAGTTCCCTTACACACACAGTTGTACTTTTTTGGCTGTTCTGCAATGGATTTATTCAGTGGAGTTCCACAAGTGTAACCATTTCACATTAATTTTAATCCTATTATTAATCCTAGCTAGAGTGGAACAATTAAATCAATTGGATTAATCTGTGTGCTGACTTGCCAGTCAACAAATGATTAAGTGGGTCTTCTCAGGATTACAGCATAGGGATGAAAAAGGGTATTTGAAAAACATTCAAACTAAAGGTTGAAAAATAGTTGAAAAACACGTTTTCAAGTTCTGTGAAAACCTAATGAGAAGAATCTTGGACTGATGAGAATTTTCTGAGATCAGGATTTATTCTGCACAAAATTCACACATGGTTGTTTTCTGCAGAAATCAGCAGTTTCTGTGCAGAATAATTTTCTTTGTGCACAATAATATTTCAAAGCAGAAGTATTCATTCCTACATAGAAAATCATATAATTGAGGATTTATCCTGCATAAAATTCATACATGATTTAATTGCATAAAAACAGCAGAAAACAGAATTTTATGCATAGCAATTAATATTTCTGCATTTTTTTCTGTTTTCTGCGCAACAAAATGCTGATTTCTGTGAAAAATAACCACATGTGAATTTTGCACAGAGTAAGTCCTGAATTGCGAATAACCTTCAAAAATGTGTGGTCTTTGAAGACTAAAGACTTTCTCACAATGGGAATGAAACTGATGAAATTACTCATTGCTACCTTTATGAAGAAACTTAGCAAAGAATTATGTTCCTATTCCAGCCATGCACTTGCTGCTTGAATGGTACATAAATATTACTCATTCCCTTCAATGTGCCACTATATTGACTGGGATTGCGGAAAGAACCTCTTTGCAATCCCCATTGCACAAGAAGACAATAAGCTGGTAGACTGCCAAACACACAGTGGGTTGTACAGTTGATATTCATCAGAAGAGCGATGTAGCAAAACAAAGGTGTAGCTACAGGAGTGTAGGTTTCCATTATCGAAAGATGTTGTAGGATCTCGGCCACTATGTATTTTTCAACAATTTTATGATAGAATATATTGTTTGGTGGGACCATCACACACTGTCTCCAGAGGAAAATTGTTGCTTCTGAAAGTTTCAAAGAGCATAAATTCTGATTTTGACCACTCCTTGTCTGAGAAGAAACAAGGAGCACAAAAGTAACCTTGGAGGCTCCGTAGAGTCTTCAAGGTCCTTGTTTATTCCTCCAGAACATCACCAACATCACTCACAGTTTGAATAATTCTTATATTCTGGATGTTCAAGGCACCAGATAGACTCCTTAAAACTCTTCACAGACCTAGCCAGCCTGTGGGTGAAACCGACCTCTAGAAGTAGGTAAGAAAATCAATCCCAAGTGCCCAGTCCAATGACTTTTTGAAAGAACCAAGTAGAAAGTTTTGCTCATAATGAGAAAGGGAGGGGGGAGCTATCTGAAGGATTCCATGAACAATGAATTTCTCTCACACTGTATTCATAAAGGATGGGTGCATTAAATTCTGGCACGCACTTCATCCCTGTTGGGGAACAAGCAACGGAACAGTAAAAACCCAGCTCGTTCTTGCTTGGTGCGCTAACACATTAAAGTAAATACATCAGCAGCATCTTCTTCCCGGCGAATGGAGATTTGCTCCTGACCTGGGAGATGAGATGGTTTATTTACTCTGCGTTCACAGAGTGCTCTGTCAACAAGAAACCGTTTTGTTGCACCAGCCCTTGAAGAATGGGGTTGTCTAAATAATTCACTCAGGTGGAGCAACCTAGGCTTGTTTCATTTTCTTCTGCTCTAATTATTCATCTGCTTGTTAAGTAAATATACATGATCTTACAAGCACCACTTTAGAAGAGTTGCCTTGGTCTCTCCAAAGGAACTGAGCCCACTCATGTTACCTTCAATGGCAGAGAATAGAAAAGAGAGAATCAAATGGATGGCCAAGGCAGGATTTGCCAAGACCTGGGTCAACTGACGCTGAAGGCCATGGCAATGTGTTTTCAGTTAGTTTTGCAAGAGGGGAAACTGAAGTGTTTGGTTTGTATGTCTCAAAATATAGCATAAAATTTCTCAGCTAGATGAAGGACTGTGTTCTCCATTATGAACCTTCCTGGAGATCTGCTGAGAAGATCTCTCTCTGTACCTCACCTTCACAGGTACGTCCAATGACAACACAAGAGAGGACCTTCATTGTAGCTGTCTCCAGGCTTCACAGAGAAATTAGACTGACATGCTCACTACTCTCCTTCCATGTTAAGACCTTTGTGTTTCAACAGGACTTTCAGAGCTGATTATAGAAGTCTCTTCCCACCTAAACAATATACTGGATTTTCTAGTTGTTATCTTGTGATTTTTATAGTCTTTTTATGGTTTATATTTTGAGCTGATCTTAATTTTTTTGGACAGTTAAATCATTTTTTTTTAACTTTTGCATTTTGTGAATTTTTAAAAGAATTTGGGATTTTTTTTAGTCTCTTGTAAGTCACATTGAGTCCTGAACTGTGAAAAAGTGATGATGATGATGATGATGATGATGATGATGATGATGATGATGATAGATATAGGCCCATTACATCAAGGGGATTTGCCTAAATGTTGATTCACCATTCAACAATAGATATTGAATGAGCCTGCTCTAGTTGGAACCAACCAATAGGATTCTGCAATGGTGCAGCTTGGAGTGTGTAGAGGGGGGACAGGTGGAGGGGTGGGTGGAGGGCAGGGGCATGGCTATGGTGTCTGGGGGTGGGGCTTCGGGGCATGGGGGCATGGCTACGGCATGTGGGGGCTTGGTTACAGTGAATGGGATGGGGCTATGGCACATGGGGGAGAGCAAGCAAGGAGCTGCAGCATCCCCCAAAAAATGCCACCAGGGGCGCACCATCCCCATCAACCCCCTGTCCCTACGCGACTGGGATTCTGGTTTCAATGAGCCGATTGTCATTGCTGTTGTTTTAAATACTGACTACAAAAACTGAAAAGGTATTACAATTTATTGACCTGATTAAAATCCAGGTAAATTCTTCAACTCAATCTTCAGTACAATCTGTCAGCTCAGATATCTTATCTTCTCCACTGTAGAAGAAATAAAGTTTGAGCCGCAGTTAAAGCAATTTCCCTCCCGCCCCTCAACAGCCTTTGTAGAGCTGCTTGTAGGTACTGAAGGACATCTTCAAATATGATCATCTATTCTGATAGGATGTGCAATAGGCAAGAGAATTGCCTAAAATTGTTACCTGTGTTACATGAACAAAGGACACCTGTAGTATTCAACTGAGCTTTTGGAAGAGCGCGCCAGCTGCTCAATACCAGTAGCAAAATGCATTCCTGAAAGATAATCTTATTGTTGTTAAAAGTTCGCCATTACTGAATTTGTGGGCTGCTCTTGTTTGACCCGATCTTGTTGTAAATCTCAGAGCATTCTCTTTCAAATCTGAAGTCAGCTGTTGCCTGGTTGACTGCATTTTGTTGTCAAGCTGAATGTATTCCTGCAGAGATAGTATATTGCTTTGCAAAGATATTGCTACCTAATTTTCAGGTCAGGTTTTGAGGGTTATGTGTTTTGAAAAGTACGCTCTCTTCAACCTCCCTTGCTGCCCCAGTTTTACCTTTTTTATTTGCTAGATTTATGACAAATGTCCCTATAATGTTTTGGGCTTCCATGAAAGTAATGTTCGGATGTCAGTAACATTCTTGTGATTTGATTTCTTCATCCTAACCATAGTCACAATCACACATGTTATTTAAATGCTCAAAACAAAATTTGGTTTCCCACTAGATAAACTATCCATACACTATGGGTATGATTTAATCACTAACTGCCTTCTCAAAGAAAGCAACAAGTCATTTTAGCAATTTGCTTCCCTCTACAAGAAAAAAAGAAAACTTTGTTTACAACCTAGTTTGCAAATCTGATATGCAATTCTGGACTTAATCTGGATAAAATTTTTACGATTGCTTTGAATAGAACAGTTGGTTTTTGTACAGGAAACAGCTTCTGCTGCACAGGGAAATATTATCTTCCTGCACCAAAATGCTATTTTCTGTGCAGAAAAAGCTGATTCCTGAACAGAAAAGGTTGCTTTCGGAGCAGAGCGTCCATGTCCAGATTTGGTGCAGAACAAGTCTTGAATGGTGAAGACTTTTTTCAGTCCAGGATTCAGCTTGTCAGAGTTTCTCAGCAGAAAATAGGTTGTTTGATTATTTTTGAAAATTTTGGCTATTCCATCTGTCCCTATCATAGACTAAACCCCCTTTCAGAATTCTTGTGGGACTCAAAGTCCATTTGCAAAGCCTGGGCGATTTAAAACAACAGAGGCAGTGCAGATTGTTGAAAGACAGGAAGCTTCTTGACATCTTTGGGAAGGTAGCACAACACCTGGTGTTTCAATGTAGTTTAGATTTGTACTCATTTGGTGTTGAGATTGGTAAGCAGATGGCAATCAGGATGGCGATAAACTTTTTTCCAGCATACTTTGGAAAGCTATGTTCCAGCAAATGAGGGTAGACTTCATATAGGCTGTGGTTTTCCTGTACTCTGGTTTTCATAGAGCAATGTATACCTCATCTGCTCATCCTTCCACCTGCACTGTTGAAATTCCAAATTTAAATGGCATATGCAGCAGAACTAGCATATTTTGTCTTCATAGGGTGCCATGGATGTCCTGGATTGTTAAGTTGTAATTTGTGCATGTGGTGGTATCTCCACACTTTATAATGTTACATGTTCCAAACTTCCAAAAGTGGTGTATAGTTCTGAGGGCAGTACTTTGCAGAATTTATCTTCTTCTGGAAAGAGAGATCAATGAAGTCTCACATGAGTTTATTTACTGATGTACAGGTTGAACATTGGTGGAAATAAACAGAAAATCACTGCTTTAAATAGCAAATCTAATATGCTGCATTGGATTCTCAGTTCTTTGGGCAATAATAGTGTAGTGTTCAATTTTGAACTGGAGGCAAGCAGCTTAACAGTGGCAAAAACTACCACCCAGAACCTCATGAAGTTAGTTTGATGGGTACACGTAACAGGGCTTTCTCTGTAGAAGCTCCTCTACTGTGGAACTTCCTACCCAAGGAAGTTAGGCTGGCCATATCTCTCTTAAGTTTCCAGAGGACAGCCAAAACATGTGTCCTTCAGTGTCTGAAACTACTCTGTTTTAACTGTTTTAACAATGGATTTTATGATTGTTTTAAGGAGTTTTTAAAGAGGACATTGATGTGTTTTTTAATAATATTTTTATGCTTGTATTGCTTTAATTGTTTCTATTTCTTCATCAGATTGGGAGCCCAAGGGTTAGAAAGTGATACAAAAATACTGTAAATACAATAGCTATATAAATGAGTTGTCTCAATAGTTTTTGTTTCCCTAGGATTGTATATGTATGTGTCTTCAAGTTGCCTTTTGTCCTATGGTGACCCCATAAATTTCAGAGGGCTTTCTTAGGCAAGATTTTGCCAGTTGTTTCCTTTGAAATATAGCCTACAGCACCTGGTACTTTCGTTGGTCTATCATCCAAGTACTTAATTGGAGATGATCCTGCTTAGCTTCCAAGATTATACAGGATCTGGTACCTTTAGGGTATTAGGTCTTCTGTAAAGCTATGGGGTCTTCACAGCTCATACAAGACCAAGCCACCTCAAAATATTTTACATCACAACTGGGATACTTCCTAATGCTATACAGTTGGAAAGAAAATTCATTGTTCTCCAGCTACTGAGGATTGTAACTAAACTCTGAAATAGGGATGCAAACTTCACTTGTTTTATTCTCACATGCAATGTTTTTGTGCACAAAAAAGCCCAAGGTTTCATTCCTCCTCCTCTTGTTTCTGGTTCTGCTTTTACCAAAGAAACTTGAAATCTTGTGGTGGGTGAAGGGTATCTTGATGAGCCAGGACACCCCTTCACAGAAAATGTATTTGTGTTCTTTACATCCCTGGGTTGAAGGTGGCAAAGGATATAATTGTCTTTGCTAATCAATAATCCTGGCGGTTTGGTTCTATCGCCCCGTCTCCATTACAACGCTGTTCAGATCACAAGCACACACTCTCTCATTTCTAAACTTCAGTTAATTCTGCCACACTGTCCTCAAAGCTGCTGCTGCTCTTCTTCTTTCCTCGCCTAATTCAAGTTTACATCACCATGGTTGTTGTTCTCCTTATTGTTCTTGTTATTCAAGTTGTTGTGCACTTTCACGTTTTGTGGGTTTTCTTGACAAGACTTGTCCTGAGGGGGCTTGAAAGAGTTTGACTTGCCTAATGGGTTTCCTCAAAGGCCCCTCCCTAAACTGCAAACTCCAGGATTCGATAGGATGTTGAAAATGGAATAATAGCACTATAGCAGTTTAGTGCAGAAATGGCCCTAGTCCAACTTTAGAACCACTGCGTCTTGCTGGTACTGATTAAGAAAATTATATTATTATTCCAAAGGTGTATATTCTGGGAAAGCATCAAGCATCTTCTCTTGAGATATTAGCATTTCTTTCTCAGGTTCTGCATTCTGCCCAAGTACTGGAAAACCATTAGAAGTACTGGAAAATCATTACAAGACTTTGAAAAGCCATCACCAGGCATCAGATAATATCCCATAACATTATCTGAGTCAGCTTGATATTTTGGCACTGTGGGTTGACAAGGACTCTGGAAGACCAGAGTTTAAATCCTCACCCAGCCATGGAAACCCACTGCATGACCTTCTGATAGTTGCAGCCTCACTTGCTGGCATGAGGGGAGTGGAAATATCAACATGCTGTTTCCAAATCACCAGCTGAACAGACCTCTTGATACAGCTGCTGCTTGATAAAGAAGGCCTGAGGCCATACACAATCATAGAATCATAGAGTTGGAAGAGACCACAACAGCCATCAAGTTCAATCTTCTGCCATCCAAGAACACACACTCAAAGCTCCCCCAGCAAATGACCATCCAGTGTCTGCTTAAGACTTCCAAAGAAAGAGACTCCACCACACTCCAAGGCAACATATTCCACTGTCAGACAGCTCTGACCATCAGGAAGTTCTTCCTGAAGCTTAGGTGAAATCTCTTCTCCTGCAGTTTGAATCTATTGCTCTGTGTCCTGGTCTCTGGAGCAGCAGAAAACAAGGTGCTCCATCTTCAACATGGCATCCCTTCATATATTTAAACATGGCTGTCCTGTTTCCTCTTATCCTTCCTTTTGTCAGGCTAAACATCCCCACCTCCCTAAGCCGCTCCTCATAGGGCTTCATGGCTTCCAGACCCTTCATCATTTTGGTCACCCTCCTCTGGACACACTCCAGCTTGTCAATATCCTTCTTGAATTGTAGTGCCTGGAACTGGACACAGGATTCCAGGTGAGGTCTAAACAAAGCAGAAAGTCATGATCATGACTACGCAGTGGTAGTGAATATGGAGTAGTTGTAGATCTGTGACTCTAGGTTGGGAATCCATAACTGCAATATGGAATACCCACCACATTTTTTTCAAACAGTTGAGTCTTGAAGTATGAGGAATCTGCCCAGTTATAAAATAGTTCCAGATGATGAAGTGATATGTCATTCTTCCTGTAGCGGTTGTGCAAATTACTGCAGGGACCAATCCACATTTCCTCCTGCCTCTTCCCCATCACCATTACTGTATCTTCCCACCTTCATAAACATCCTTCTTTGTCACAATGCTGCTAATTTTGCTGCCAGTGCCAGCTTTTCTGTGTATATATTACCCTAATAAAGCTGTGTTATTAATGTGGCCTTTAAAGGGTATTTCAGGAAATCCTGTTTAGATATTGCTTGCATCGGGCTGCTTCCAAAGAGGAGAGAATGAGGATGGAGTGGCGTAAGGACCTCATTAAAGTGGGAAAGGGGGGGTTCCACCTGCTCATTGAAACTAGGCATGTGTGTCAGTTTTGTGTTTGTTCTATTTATCCAAATCCCATTTAATTCTTATCCTTTTCTAGTCCTGTATTGGAGAGCTATTCCCTGTTTGACTAGACAGACAGGCAGACAGATAACTAGGACTGCTTGTTGAAAAAGGAAGACAGCAGTAAGGAGCTCAAAGCTTTTTGGATTTTCATCTGGCTTCACTGAAGCACTAGCCCACATATTTGGAGCCTCACATGATAAAAAATGTTCCTTGCAGTTTCAAACTACTCCAGTAGAACTAGTCCAGTTAACCAGTGGTTAACTCCATGGGGCCTTTCTCCAAACACTCTTAAAAAACTGTAGCTCTCCTCTCTATATGCCAGCCGGCTGTTCAAAGTAGTTGTAAGAAGTAATGAGAGGGTATGTGAAACATTTTAGAGCCCTGGTGGGACAGTGGTTAAATGCCGGTACTGCAGCCACAACATTGTGAGTTCAATCCTGCCGGGCTCCAGATTGACTCAGCCTTCCATCCTTCTGCAGGTCATTAAAATGAGTGCCCAGCTTGTTGGGGCAATTAGCTAAAACACATTAGCTAAACCGCTTAGGGAGTGTTTTGCACTGATAAGCGGTGTAGAAATATAACTGCTATTGCTGAAATAAGCTTCATTTGTAGCAAGGGCCAGGAAATGATATCTGGGTTTAATAGCCAAAATTAATTTATACTTACCAGAAAAAATAAAGTGGAATTGTCTCTGACTACATGCAGACTACCTTTCTCATTTTGTCTAGCAAATTGTAGCTTGCCCCTTCACAAAATTAATGAACATGGCTAAAAGTGCAATTGACATCCTTCCCTTTAAGTCACCCCACTGGAGGTTTTTTTTTCTGAAAATCAAATATTATCCCACATACCCCATAGGCCACACTAAACCACAGTAAGCATCCATTTTTCAAAAGCAGGATTTCTAAAGCCAGGTACCATTCCATCTTTCTGAAAGAAATCTACTCCATGTTTTTCTTCCTGCTCTGTGGCAGCTCCCTTTCACAAACTGGTGTGTTTTGTTGTTTCTTTTCTTTTTTTACAGTCTCCCTACTTCTACATTTATGAGTGAAAGAGAGGGGAGTTTTCTTCCCCCTGTGAGAAAATCTTTGAAAACCACACCATTTTAAAGGGGTACTTGCAATTCAGAATTTATTCTGTACAAAATTCATTCATGGCTGTTTTAAAAAAAAATTAAGAATAATTCCTCAGTTACAGTATTTTCTGTGTAGCACACAGAGCATTTTCTGCACATGAATTAATATTTCTGGGTGGAAATATTATTTTCCAAATAGAAAGTGCCATTTACTGCATAGAAAATGCTGCCTCCTGAACAAAACAACTGTGTGTGAATTTTGCGCATAAGTCTCAAATGTGACGATTCTCATCAGTCCAGAATATCAAGGTTTCTCAAAATTCAAAAAATATGTTTTTCAACCATTTTTTCCAATATTTTTTGAACAGTCTTTCCATCCCTACATACACATACTTTGCATTGAAAGCTTACACATGCAGGAAAGTACCTGTATATATCTTTTCTGTTCCAGCTCTCCCTATTTTTCTTAGAAAGTCAATCCTGATTTATCCTTAGCAAGTCTTTTTTGTTTTCTGTGTAGGTAGGTGTGGGGACACTTTATAGATTCCTTTTACTTCTTATTAAGGTATGCATGTATGTATATATTATGAGATTTGAGGACGTTCTGCCTGATTTCCTTACCCCTCCTCTCCTCTCCTCTGCATCAACCCCTATTTGGAATTCTATTGCAAATCTCAGCCTTGATTCTGAATGTCCTGCCTTTTATAGTTTTGCTCAGATGTTTAATAATATTTGATCTCCCCCATTTTAATGTTTTAATATACGGCACACAAGTATTTCAGTTTTATGAATCCTTGGGGAGGACTCATTTACTGAGAACCTGGAAAGGATGACCTTGGAGGGCAGTTTAATTCTTTCTTCCCGCTACCTGCCTGAAGTCATAAAAAGATGATGGTCCATCTCCCTAGGCCCTAGAAGTGTCTTATTAGGAGTGATGGGGGGCAGATATTTATTGCTGGGATTGCAAATGTTGCTGATGCTGATTTGAAAATTACTCAAAGCTACAAAGGGGCAGAGAGTTTGACAGCTTTTGGTGATGTAAGGCTTTCCTCCTTACTAAATCCACCACTGGGGAGCTTTCTTAGGAACTACAAAAATTTCACAAAAAGTGTGTGCATTCTCCAGAATTTTTAATCAGGCTGGAGATTCCAAAAAAGCAGGGTATAAGGATTTGGGTCTGGGAGTAAGTCCTTGCAGGATTCTGTCTGCAAGGATCCTAGTCTTGACCCAGCTCTTTGCAAAATCCTGCCCAGTGCCTCAGACCTAGCTGGCTGCTCAGATGCAGGGCAGCTGGAGTAGCCAGGAGCCAACTATATAAGGGCTGGGTTTACTTTGCAACCTTGTCTACAATAACATGGTGTTTTGTGCTGTCTATAGCATCTTTAGATGCTTCTGTGGGCATGACTAGTGACCTCTGGCCTGTTCTTTGGCCCTGTCTCTGGCCCTTTGGACCAGTGGTGGAGCTTGGAGTGTGTGGAGGGGAGGGGAGCAGTGTGGCTGGGTGGTGGTGGTGGTGTGTAGGTGGTGTGATTATGGACTGGGATGCCTCAAAAACATTGCTGCCTGCAGTGAACTGCCCTCATTGTCCTGCCATTGTCCCCCCCATCCCTATGTGACTGCTTTGGACTTGATAACAGTAGCCCCTGCTGCCTTGGACCTGTTCCCTGGACCTATCTCTTGCCTTTGGCTCTTTTGGACTCTTGCTACCAGGTAGACCTCTACTGCTTTAGACTTTTGTTAAGCTCTGCTGCCTGGTCTCTAGACCTAATGCCTGTCCCCCTTCTCAGCCCTGGTGCCTGCATCTAATATCCTCCCCATGCATGCCTTGGAACCTGACAGAAGGGTAGAGGGAAAAGGCAAAATAGAGCACAACATACTCTCCAGTTGTTCTGATTTTGGGAGGACAATCCTAATTAATCTTCTATTCTCCTGCCCTATCAGCAGTTCTTAAGATGTCTCCTCACTTCTCACTTTCCCCTTGGCTTGCTTCAGTTGCTGCAAATGGAGTTCAAAGTGCAAAATAGGGGAGAAGAGAGTGAAATCTTGCCCTTCCAGGTGTGCTCAGGCAACAGCAAGCTGCTGCAGTGCCTTCTAGTTTGTGTTTTCTGGTAACTTTTGCTACTCTGACCTTACTCCACTGTTGCATGGAAAGATCAGTTGAAGTTTTCATCTGTAACATGTTGGAGAATATGGAACAGAGGTTACATGCATGAAATCTCTGTTCAGCCCAGGCAGGGGCACAGTTGATATATTTAGGATGGGGCTCTGGAATGAGAACTATAGGAGGTTTCATCAGGGCAGGCAATATGAAGTTGGAGAAACAGGAAAACCTTCTCAACTTTTGTGCCTTAATGGTGGGATGTCCTTCCTTTGGAGGTCTGATTTGCATTAAGGTTACTTTCTTTTCAACACCAAACCAAAGCATGTTTTTTTAATTAAATCCATAGGGGGACTGATTTATTTCAAACTAGACCTGTGCCTGGTTCAAACTATTGTGTAGTGGCTTTAACCGTTGCTGTGATTAATATGCTTTTATCTTGTTTGAATTATTCCGGTTTTAATTTGGAAGAGTTTCAAATTCTTTCTGTTGCACAACATCCTGAAATTCTATGATGAAGGGTGGGATTGTTGTTGTGTATTTTTAAGTCATTTGTGACCTCTCTAAGACAACCCAATCATGAGATTTTTGGGGGGCTGAGAGTGTGTGATATGCCCAAGGTAGGATTCCAGGGTCAGATCCCAACCACGCAATTATACCACATTGACTCTCCAACGGTGGAATGCAAGTGTTGTCCTTTCAGTCTGTTCCTTTCCTTCTGGTGTGCAGAACCTGGATGGCCATTCAGATCTCCAGGTCTACTGTGTAATCAAAAAGCAAACAAACAGGCCACTTTTGTTTGTGGATATCTCCTTCACCCTTGAAAGAGCCCCTTA
This sequence comes from Ctenosaura bakeri, assembly GCA_948474755.1. Taxonomy (NCBI): domain Eukaryota; kingdom Metazoa; phylum Chordata; class Lepidosauria; order Squamata; family Iguanidae; genus Ctenosaura; species Ctenosaura bakeri. The sequence goes on along the minus strand of CAOLHI010000051.1, from coordinate 902,124 downwards.
CATTACACTGGAGAAGGCTTGCGTTTGATCATCAGTGGAAAGTGCAAATTAATTCGACAGCATTGTTATGCTGTTCTGCTTTTGCATGTAAGAAGCTCATGCAGGAGCTTTGTTGAACTCAGTGGGTTTAGCTTGGGGAACCTCCTAGCATCTCAGCTGCTGACCTCTTGGTTTTGTTTTCGGTTTCTGAAGCCCTCTAGGAACTCAGTGAGATGATGCCTCATTAAACCTGATGTGCATGTATGTGTGCTTATGAGTACAAGAGAGAGAGTAAAAGCATCTGAATGGACAAGCTGTGCAGGAGGGAAGAATGAGGAGGTAGTAAGAATGTGTATGGTAAGAGTCTGTATGGAAATTTCTAATGAATATTCCCACTGAAGCTGGACTTTGAACAGCTACTAATTATAATTAAATTTCTCTCTTTTTCCATCACAAGTTTACCATTTATTAATTTGCCTGCTTTATATGACAGTCTCCAGGCAGGGCTATTTTGCAGCTTGGTGCCACGTGGAGAAATGTACACGGTCAATCCATGTAAAGAAGCTGACAGTTCAAACTCATTCCAGCACCACCCATGGGAAAACGTTTAGCAAGGGGCAAGCTTATGAAATACAGGATGGCCCACACAGCTGTGTTCTCGTTTTAAGAAAAAAAATATATTTTTATTATTTTTTTAAAGTTGAGCAATGACAAACAGACATTATTCACTGCCATGTTACCCTCAAAAATTTAACAGTAGCCAGGATCCTGCCTTGTGACATGGTGTGCAATGCTTCTCAAGTGCAGCTTCATACCTCTGCAAATGCATGTGCATGCATCCCCCCCAGGCCACTGGTCAAGCCCCTTGGGAAACTGCTGTGGCCATTTAATGTCAGAAGGAGGGGAAAGAAGGAATGCTGGGCAGTAAGAATACTGAACAGTAGGGGCTGTATCACTTCTCATGTGCCATCTCCAGATGCGGAGAAGAGGAATGTAGTTGTTGCTGCTTTTCGTCATTCTTCAGAGAATCTATGAGGGGCAAATCGTTGTCCCCACTACATGGTAATCTCCCTCCCTCCCTCTACCCCCAAGATATTTAATGTCCATAATGGCATCCTTGGGTTGTGACTACTGTGAGTTTCTCTACCTATCCCACCTCTACCACCAATTTTGGGGGTGTTCCACCTATCCCACATGTGCCACCAACTGTGAGGGTCACCAACCTGTTCCACCAGAAATAAGGACCTCTGCACCAGCAAGTTTGAGCAACTGGTGGCCAGGCATTTTAATTTAGAATACCACAGCCCCTCTGATTTTTCTGTGCTTCTTTTTGAGTTACCATCTCATTTAAGTAGTTTGGATGTAAGCAAGAATTTCTGGTTCCACCAATTTAACACCACATGGTCTCAACCTAGAGGATAATGCCTGATATCATCATCCACTTGAGGATGTTGACAATAGAGTGTTTTAATTTGGCACCCTTGATGTAACTCAGTTTGGTTTTCAACATCTGAAGGAGACAGGAGCTTAAATGTTTTACTGATTTTCTTTAACAAACAAAGCTTAAATAGATTTTTTTAATCACTCTAATACTATACACATACGCAAGTTTGTGTGTAGATATAGGCCATTTCTGCCCTACACTGTTCTTGTGCTATTATTCCAGTTATTATTGTTGCATCCTGTGCAATTCTGGGGTTTGTAGTTTACTGAGGCCAAAGAGTTCTCTGGCTGAGAATTCTAAATGCTCCTCCCTAAACTGCAAACCCCAGAATTACATAGGATGGTAAAAGTGGAATAATAGCAGTACAACACTGTAGTGTGGAAATGGCCATACATATAGATCAAGATCCTACATCACCATCTATGTTGCATACCTTTGCAGAGCCTTAGCTATGTTGCAAAGGTGCAACAAAACCCTGCCAGTGAATTGTGAAGATCTATATCAGGGCAGTAGTTAGAGTTCTCCGATGAGTGTTGGCCTGTCTGATGCACTTTGGGCTCTCCTAATGTACACTGGGATTTTTCTGATGTGCATTGGACACTCCTGTTGTCTCTCAGCACTTCCTAGTAAGAGTTCAGATGTGCACTGGGGAGCACCCTAATGCATATTGGTGCCTCTTGTGCATTGATCATAGTGCACCAGTGACTCCACTGGTATGCAATGCATGCCCACATGCAATAATGTCACAGCAACCCCAGGTGAATACAGACCTTGTGAAAGTGTGCAATACTATTTCCTGAACATATAAGCTCATGTACAAAGAAGGAATTCCTTTATGGACTTCCAGCCATAGATAGAAATAGAGGTATGATTAAGGTAGTCATTGAAGTTGCTATACTCTAGGATCCGATCATGCCTTGCTAAGTTCTTAAGTCTATGGATCTAAAAAGTTTTTAATGATAGAATAAATATGTCGTGTTAGCAGTAGAAACCTTAGGGTCACCATAAGTTGGAAACAACTTAAAGGCACACTACAAGAAGTAGTTGTTCAACTTCTGCAATATATGAATAGGAAAATGCAAGTGATTATGGGAAACTAAAAGGTGGGCTGGTGATATCAGGTGGAGGTGTACCACAGTTCCATCTGATGGCACTTCAAGTTACAATTTCCTGACTAAGAATCTGTTCACAATTAAAGCTATAGGAGCCGTGTCTCATATTCAGCTTATCAATCTTATAACTAGGATGCAAAAATTTGTAAATATTTTTAAGATCCCAAGGTAGGGGACCACTGGTGTCATAAATACAGCACTTTCAAAAGGCTTGTTTATAAGGAAGTGACAAGGGTAGTATCAATTTTCCCTCACTGCAGCAATCTCTCTGTGTGTTGTATCCCACCCACACCATTAAAGTTAATGGCATACCTCCACCTATATATTTATGTATTTAAAAGATTTACACCCTTGCCTTTTAATCAAATGTGTCTCGGGGCAATTTAACAGCATCAGGTTTTAACACAAAAATACTGTCAAAAATCCAAGGCAAATAAGAAGAGGCAGCCATGATAGCTGTTTAAAGAATAATAATCTAAAATCCATATTACAATAGTGATAACTATATCAGGTCAAAGGTATAAATGTGTGTGAAGTTTTGAGACCTACAGATCTATTCATGTTGGGGGCATGTATAGAAAAAAATGTATCAAAATGCATGCTATTTGTAAGTTGTTTGCCGCCTCGATCCATATGGAGAGGCGGAATACAAATAAATTAATAATAATAATAATTAATAATAATTCACCAGGCATGATATTATAAAATGTGTCAGAGCGGGGGGAGAGAAGACTTGACTCTTAAATAGTGTTGTCTGCAAGTTTGTTTCTGTGAGATGTAACAGAAAGGAAGGTCAGGGAGATTCACAAGGTTCATCATGGGACAGGATGGAATGGTTACGCACAGCAACTCGCTCAACTCTGGTGCGATCCATGTATGGTTTCCAGAACTTTGGAGGTTGCCCACCTCCATTTTAGAGCATGGCCAGTGGACAGACCTGCGGCAGCATCTTATATATAAAAGTGAAAGTTTGTTTTTATGTGTCAGGCGCAGACCTCATATGATTGGCTGGGTCAGGTGAAGACCTCATATGATTGGCTACCTAAGAACATTCTATGGAATCCTGGGGTTTGCGGTTTAGGGCGGGGCTTTCAGAATTCTCAGCCAGAGAGCTCTTGGGCCTCAGTCAACTGTGTCTGTCTTGAATAGGCTGGTTGGTATGGAGATGAGGCCTAGCAGCAAGGAGGAGGACAGTGTATTCCCTCAGGACCCCAACCACAGTATGTTAAATAAATCTGAATTCAGATTGGATTGGGAGATATAGCTACCTTAAGGTAATTCTAACAAATATTACCTATGAGAAAATAAGCTAGTTCGCTATACTTTTTTCATTCTGAAGCAACTAGTAGTTGGGCCAAAGTGTGTGTGTGTGTGTGTGTGTTTGTTTGTTTGATTTATACCCTGCCTTTCTCTCAAAGTGGGAATCAAGGCAACTGTCTAGCATTCTTTCTAGCAGGGAAGATCAGCCTTCAGCTTCTGCCTTCAGCTGCTCTTCTCTGGCTCCATGTGGCTTGGCTGCGCCTTCTCTGAGCTTGGCATTCTTCTTAGAAAGCATGAGGGTGCAACTGTGACCCAATGTGCTAAAGAGGTTTGGCAGTAAGCAGGTTTGTGGGATATGAAACTGAGTCGGGCACAGGGACCAGTTTTCAGGCTTGCACACCGCATCCCTCAGGCAGTGACATTAAGTCACTTCTGTTTGTTATTTTTAGCTGATAAAAGGCTATTGAGGGAGGATGGAAGGTTCAGGGTGGGATAAAAAGGCCAAAGAGCTGCAGCCATGTATGGTTTTCTTGTGATTGGAGCTGCTTTCAGGCAAACGTTGCTCAAAATTTGATATTAAGTTCACTCAATGCACAACATTCAGATGTGGCAATGGTGTAAGTGGAGTTACAGGAGCAAGGCAGTTACACATGCAATAGCCGTTAAAGAACACAGAGGAGTGTGTGAAAGTATACTGTCTCTGTGCATTGCCTCTGAACATTGTACAATGGATTGTGTATTGACTGCTGATCCACATGCATTGCACTATATTGGTATTCAGAATGGGGACTGAATAATGGAAGTTCAACTGCTGGCAGAAGTTACACTATTCTGAAATGATGTAGGATCTTGGCCATTGTATTACCTGGATGTAATCCATAGGTCCTCCTTCGTTCTTCTTATTCCCTGTCTCTTATTTCAGGCATCCAGATGCCAAGAGTATATTAACGGTACACAGTTACAGCAATATGGTACCACTTTTATGCTCTTGGCTCCATCCTGTGGACTCCTGGCATTTGTAGTTTGGGAAGGCACTTAGATTCCATAGAACTGTTATTCAGTGGAATGAGCTAGAACCATCCAGTAGAGAATTCTGTGGGTCTTTCCGCACTACATAACTATTGCACTATGATTCCACTTTAACTACCATGGCTGCCTGCTATGGAATCCTGGGGTTTGTATTCTCAGGATGTACTGGAGCTCCTTGGCTGAGACTGCTAAATATCCCTCCCTAAACTGCAAAATCTATGATTCCATAGAACAGAACCATGGCAGTTAAAGTGGAATCATAGTGCAACAATTGTGAAGTATGGAAAGGCCCTGTGTTTCCCACCACACTACAGATCCCAGGGTTCTGTAGAATGAAGTCATGACAGTTAAAGTGGGAGTAAACTGCTGTAACTGTACATTTAGCATAGTGTGCAATTTACAATTCAGGGGAAAGTGATGGAGAGTGCTCAGTTTGCTATACTTCTACTCTCACTAATCTGCTTATTCCCCCTTTTTTTCCCTTTGTTTGCTTTAAATGTTTCCACCCTGCCTTTGTGTAGGACTTCTTGAAGGCAGTTGGTAAACTAAATATGTATCCATCTAACAATGATGGAAAAAGAAACCCTTATAAAATGAACACTGCAAAGTAAACAGTGATAAGACCAGTGAAAGCACCTGGTGGTGATCAAACAACAATATCATATTGTTCTTGAAAAGGCTTGGGAGAATAAACCTATTTATGGCTGCCCTTCTGTAAAGTAAGCTGTGCTCTTTTCCCTTTGATGGTCCCATTCCTCCCCACTGCCCGTGTTCTCCGAAGTGAGCACAGTTTCACTCTGTGACTTGAAAACCTCCTGACAGATGGGACTGTAGACAGTCATATATGCCAGCCGGAGAGAGGCACAGCTGACAACAGTCTGCCAGCCATGGGGATAAGTCTGACTATGATGATACTGGAGGGGGTGGGAAAGCTTAGTAGTGTGATGATGTGAGCATCTCAAGCAGACAGTTGAACTAGAGACGCAAGTGAAATCTGCCACTGGAATCAGCTGGCATCGCATTTTCCCAGAACAGAAAGAGTGTCAAGCACACAATGCTTGATGGCCATACCTCAGCAGAAACTGTGGCCAGGAAGGTGAGATTGTTGGCAGTTAGAGTTTCCCAGAGTGTTAGCACTTTGGGGAAATGCCATGAAAGCTAAAGCTGCTAGGAATTAGCCGCCTTTTAGCAGAGTTGCAGAAAAAGCATGCCCCAATCTCCGTGTGGCTTCCCTGAACTGAGACCAACTTGGAAAGCAAAACAAGGCAGGCAGTTTCAGGTTCCAAACTTAACAAGTTTCCAAATAAATGTTACAATTACATATTCATTGGAGAAACTAGATCCCTAACTAAGTAACAGAAGGATTGGGGAAGATGGTAGCTTCGTTCTTAACTCACCAACTTCTTGGTGGAGAGGCTAGTATAGCAGAGAAAAAGTGCTGGAAGCAAGATTGCAAGCTAGCTAATCCCAATTTGTCCTAGAACAAAGGGGGAGGAAGAACGGCAAAATTTTCCAACAGAGATCCACTATCCTCACAGTTTACATGTATGCCTTTGGCAAGATATTATTGGGTTTTTGGTGGTTGAAGATAAAAGAGAAGTATGTTTTTGCATAGAAAAAAATATAATATACAAGGGGCTTTGTGTCATTCTGCCTAGTAGAAAAATATGTGTACTTACATGTGTTGTTATCCACTAAAAATCCTCTAGTGTGAAAAGAAAATTCCTTAAATAGCATTCTGCAGATAATGGAGCAGACAAGAGAACCTGACCTGCCAAAACACATGCTGTGTGGATGATATGTACACCACTGCACTGATGATGAGAATGGTGTTGTGGTCCATAGTATCTGTTTCCTAGGGATGGCTTGGCACATTTAAGAAATTGCAACACTCTAGAGAAAGCACAAAGGATATTTGGAGTGGAATTGTTTAAGAGACACTGTACTATTAAAACAACACTCATGATGTGGTTTTGCTTTCTCAAAGGTTACATAAGTGGAGTCACTAGTGCCGATTATCATTTTTCAAGTCTTCACTTCTGACCTGGTGGGTGAGAAGTTAATTGCTCATTGTGGAGTAGGTGAATTCAAGACTACAATACCTGTTGTGACGTCAGGTGCAGAACTCTGGATTCTAGCATAGCTGAATCCACAACCTAGCATAGCCTAGATTTATAATAAAGAGCCATCATGGTGTAGTGGTTAAAGTCTTGGACTAGAACTCCAGGAGAACAGACTTTCAATTCCTGTTCAGCTATGGAAACCCACTAGGTGGCCCTGGGTGAGTCATAGAGCATTTCTGGACTACACTGTTAGAGTGCGATTATTCCACTTTCAACATTCCATGGAATGCTGGGGTTTGCAGTTTAGGGAGGGCATTTAGCATTCTCAGCCAGGGAGCTCTTTGGCCTCAGTAGACTACGAACCCCAGAATTCCACACAATGTTGAAAATGGAATAATAGCACTATAACTGTGTAGGACAGAAAGGCCTATACTCTCTTTCTCAGTCTAAGAGGAAGGCAATGGGAAACCTCCTCAGAAGAAATCTTGCCAAGAAAACCCTGAGCCAGCATGATGTAATGGTCTGAGTTTTGGACTAGGATTCTGGAAGACCAGTGTTCACTTGCTCACTCAGCAGTGGAAACCCACGAGGTGACCACTGGTCAGTCATGTCCTCTCAGCCTCAGAAGAAGGCAATGGCAAAGCTACTCTGAATATTTCTGGCAAAGACAAGCCTATACTAGAGTTTCCGTAAGTTGGAGTTGACTTGAGGACATTCAACAAAACACATTCACACAATGCTGATAGTATATGGATATGTATGTGCCTTCAGGTTGCCCTTCCACTTATGGCAGACCCATGAATTTCATAGGGTTTTCTTTTTTCTTTTTTCCGGTTTTCTTAGTCAAAGAAGACTCAGAGGTGCTTTAGCCATTTCTTTCCTCTGAAAGAAAGCCTAGTGCCCACGGTATCTGTTGTTGGTCTCCCATCCAAGGCCATTTCTGCACTAGACTGTTATAGTGCTATTATTCCACTTTCAACATCCTGTGAAATCCTGGGGTTTGCAGTTTAGGGAGATGCCTTGAGCATTCTCAGCCAGGGAGCTCTTTGGCCTCAGGAAACTACAAACCCCAGAATTCCACAGGAGGTTGGAAGGGGAAAAATAGCACTATAACAGTCTAGTGCAGAAATGGTCCAAGTACTAATCGAAGCTGATCCTACTTAGCTGCCAGGATCAAATGGTGAATCATATTTTGCCGTTAGGTTATTTAGGCCACGACACTGAAGGTGCACATGATCTTGTTTGGTTTGAGGGCTGGCACGAGCATGGACTTGATCATCTCTCTCTCTCTCTCTCTATTCTTTGGCCATTTCAGATGTTTTCACTTTCTCTCCAGAAGGCGCCAAGAAGTCTTCTGTATTCCTTTGACATCCTTAAGTTAGGAGGTGTGTTGTTTACAAGCAGGGGAGTCTAAAATACTTTGTTTCCATGACAACGTTGCCACCTGGCCATTGATGACTTTTGAATTGTGTAAGGCAAGTGTGGGGAAAAATGAGTATTCAGCCAGTGATAATAGCAAGCACTTTCATATACATTTAGGGCAAAAATTGAAAATGGAAGGTTCATATTTATTATGATTGTTAGTAATAGGCATCAAAGACTGTTTGCTTTCCAGGGACTGGAAGCACACGGATATAAGCCTGGAGAATGAACAGGTGTTCTCTATGGGGCAGACTTTGTTGTTATGTGCATTCATTTTCATTTAATTTTCCATAACCAAATATAACAATCAGGAGTATTTATATACTTGTATACTTGTATTAGCCAGCCTATTATTTTTGTCAGCCAGTGGTGTGATGCGACAGCCAAGAAAGCCAATATGTTTCTTGGTTGCATCAATAGGAATATGGTGTCTAAAACAAGGGTGATGGTACCACTCTATTCTGTTTTATTTGGCCTCATCCGGAATACTGTGTCTTGTTGTGGGCACCTCAATTCAAGAAGGATATTGCCAAGCCTGAAACGTGTCCAGAGGAGGGCAACCAAAATGGTGAAGGGTCTGGAAGCCAAGGATAGACTAAGAGAGCTAGGTATGTTCAGTCTGCAAAAGAGAAGATTAAGAGGGGACATGATAGCCATGTTTAAATATTTGAAGGGATGTCATGTCAAGGAGGAAGCAGGCTTGTTTTTCTGCTGCTCCAGAGACCAGGACAAGGAGCAATGGATTCAAGCTGCAGGAAAGAAGATTCCACCTGAACCCCATGAAGAATTTCCTGATGATCAGAGCTGTCCAGCAGTGGAATCTGCTGCCTCCATGGAGTGTGGTGGAGTCTCCTTCTTTGGAGATTTTTAAGCAAAGGCTGGATGGCCATCTGTTGAGAGTGCTTTGATGGGGGTTCCTGCATAGCAAGGAGTTGGACTGGATGGCCCCTGTGGTCTCTTCCAACTCTAGGATTCTATGATTCCTTCTCTCTTTTCCCCTTTTTAAAGACACAAGTGGAAAAAACAACCATCACAATTTTTGCAATACTGGTAATGTGGCCATGCTTTGCCCCGACTTACACAAGGCAGCAAGCAAATGCATTTTAATCCTAAAGACTTCACAAATTGTGGAAAACAAGCAGTGTACTTCTCTCCCCAAAACACACACACACCTCAACAGGTAAAACTGTCAATAAGTTTGGCAGAGAATTCCCAAACAGGCAGTTCTGGAAATGTGATTTGAAGCAAAGCCTCTGAGGAGACGAATGTAAAAGATGATGAAGTCAGACATAATAACTATAAAACTGTGTGCAAATATACAAGAGTGGAATGGGATGGAGGGGCGGCTTATTCCTAGCATTAACTGAACATAGAACAAGAAGCCAATTTTATAGCTGTCGGAATGATTATTAGACAACGGCATAAGCTGCCAAAGGGCTAAGTAGAATTGCTGTTCCCTGGAAATGTTCAGAGGTTTCAAGTTTGGGAGAAGGTACAGAGATACACTGATTTGAGAAGCAGAGAGTTGGAAGCATTGGCTAACAGTCAACTGTCCAATTTAATTGGACTGGGGAGATGGGAAGAAATTTTGGAGAAAATGCATGCATTTTTCCACTGTATTCTCTCTGTATTTGAATGTCCCCTCCCACACACAAGCAATGTTTTCTGCACAGAAAATGTGTTTCCTACTCAAGAAAAGTGTTCTCTTTGCAGGAAATTTGTTTGTTTGTTTTTTCAGAAGAAAAAGAAAAAGATTTCCCGCAAAGAAAACACTTATCTTGGACAGGAAACAAATTTTTGGCACACAAAAGGTTTTTTTGATCGTTTTATTTTTTGTTTCTCTGAAGAAAGCAGAATTTGTTTTCTTTTTTGGGCTTTTTTTTGTATGTGTGTACCTCCCTCTATGATTTTCTCCACAGAGTAATTTTTCTGTACCATTTCAGGGTGTCTGAATACTAGGAGAAAACTGTTAAAAAGTTCACTACTCTATTCTTCTTCTCAACAAGGTTTTCTGACTGTGGGGAAATGAATAATTGAGAATAGTCTTGCAACCCCTAGATCATACCTTCCAGGTCTGCACAGTGAAGTTTCATTATATATAATTTCCCCCCTGCCTTACATCTCCCTTTAAAATGTAGAAGTGGGAGCTTCTTGACAGTTGCCATGGAGCAGAGAGGAAAGGCAAAGGTAGTCCTTGGTATTTGTGTTGAACTTCAGATCTTGGCCTCGGGTGACTGATCCCTCCCTTGATTGGTTAAGACTTTCGCTTGAAGGCAAAAGCCATTAGCTCCACTCCAAACCTACCTAAGGAAGTCTCCGTTGCCTCATTATGTCTCCTGGATGGCCATCTGTCGGGAGTGCTTTGAGGGTGTTCCTGCATGGCAGGGGGTTGGACTGGATGGCCCCTGGGGTCTCTTCCAACTCTACATTTCTATGATTCTATGACCCACCATATTGCAGAGGTATGAACCATTTCCCACCACCCCATAATCCTTCATGTCATCGACTTCTGCAACAAGCTTTCCATTTCTCTTGGCTTTTGATCAACTGGGTTCTTCTCTGGTGAGAATCATTGTCATCCAGTTTCTTTGGATGTTTCGTGTTCCTTTCCAGAACTGGAAAAGCCAAAATGATGCAGCTATACAGATGCCCTCCAATATAAACATTTACGGCAAATCCATTTTTCTCTGTGGCCATTTCTGCCCTATAGTGCTATTATTCTGCTTTTAACGTCCTGTGGAATTCTGGGGCTTGTAGTTTATGGAGGCCAAAGAGCTCTCTGGCTAAGAATTCTAAATGCCCCTCCCTCAACTGCAAACCCCAGGATTCCACAGGAGGTTGAAAGTGGAGTAATAGCACTATAACAGTGTAATGTGGAAATAGCCTATGTCTTCAAGGTGCGTGTTGACTTATGGCAGCCCCATGAATTTTTCATGGAGTTTTCTTAAGCAAGGAAGACTCTGAGGTGGCAAATATGCAGGAGCATTTTTTACAAAATGAAATTTGGGGATAATGCCTGTCCTATAGATGTCCTACACCACAATCATTCATTGTCATTAGCTGAGATTGTATACTGAAACTGCATGGCATAAATCTCTGCATGTGGATTTGTGCATGAATTGTTCTACACAACCCTTGTGTGGAATGGCAGTGTAGCTCAACTGAATGCTTATCTGAATATGCAACCAACTATGCTGCCAAAATGCACATGTGCCTCCACATGTGTATCTGCACCCCTGTGTGCACTGCATGCACATCACATCCACAGTGGTGTAACATGCGTTCCTGCACCGCTGCAATCTTAGACTGCATATTCCACACTGGACAAAAGTACCCATCCACTTCTGAAAGGGAACTCAGGCATGGATAAGACTTCAATGGGATTCTAACCCTTGTCTTTGGCCAAGCACTTGTACAGCAGTTAACATAAATGTGCAATGGTAGTTTTGCCAGAGTTATGCCCTTCCAGAATTTTACTGGATTGCACTGTTGTGCCTCAGTTCTTTTAATATGCCTATTCAGCATTCCACCCATGCAAAATAAAGTGAAACCATTTGCATAATGGTATTTACACCAGTGTAAATCATCAACGAGAGTCTGGTTATGGACTTTAACTCTTACCATTATTCATGGACTTGAAAGCTATCAATGAGAGAAAGTTCAATTTGCTGTCTGTCCCCATCCCCCTTATGGAAACAACAACATTAAGCAGTTTGAATGGGTTAGAATCAGAAAATTTCTAATTCCCAATCCAGAGATTTGAGCATGCTGTTATTTCATGCTTTGTAAAAGGCTATAGTTTTTTTGTTTTGTTTTTTTGCATCAACTTGAGGTAAAAGTGGGAAGGGAAGCAACCAGCTGAGGATAAATAGGTTATTGTGAAGCTGACTTTCCTTTGTAGCTTTGGAAAATAGGCTAGAACTCCACTTGAAGGCTTAATTATATGGAGCAATGAATATCAGGTGCTATGGGCTATATTTCAGAAGAAGGAACCACTTCTAAGTATTTCTTGCCTAATAAAATCTTGTGAAATTCATGGCGTTATCATAAGTCAACAGGTGACTTGAAGGCCCCTGCACACACACACACACACACACACACACACAGAATATATATAATACCAAGCATATAGGTAGCATTCAGAATGTTTAAATCAAGTTTGGGCAAATTGCAGCTTGCAGACTACATGTGGCCCTGGATCTCATTTTCATTGCCTTGATACCCCCCTACCAGTACCCCAAATCCCTCTAACTGCCATGTATTTTTTTTCAAAAGAAATATGGAATATTAGGGCAAATGACTAATATTCCATGCATGCCTCTGCATCTGCATGCCTCTAAACCATGCAGAAACCCCCCTCAGTGCATGAAACAAGTCAAAAATACTTCCATTCAACCCTACCAATAATCTAGAAAGCTGAACTACCTCCCCTCCAAAATGCCTCCACTTTCTTTTGCAATACCTCTCAAAATGGTGTGTCAGGAAGTGGCAGAACAACCATTCCCATTACAATGTTGAAACTGGAAGAAATTGGAGGAAATTGGGAATTTGCTATAGGAGTGTGTGCCCCTGCCCCCCCCCAATTTCCCACACTTGATCTAGAGAAATGTGCATGAATCTGGGTGCTCTTAATAAAAGCTTTGGAAAGTTGGCAATCTGCAGCTCTTGGCCTGATTTTGTGCAGTTGGGGAGAAACCCCAGAAGAAAGAAGGGAAGACGGTACTAAAGGAGAACAACTCTGCAAGGGTCCGAGTTCTAGCAAGAAAGGAAAAACTGGTGTGAGAGTGAGCTAATGGAAGTGGGGATCAGCTAATGGAAAGGAACAACTGAAGCAAGATGGGAAGAATGACATACCCTCCCAGTTTTCACACATCAAAATCAGGATAGATGTGGGTAAGCAACATCAGAATGTGGTTACGGAGGCAGTCATGATCAAGGAGGAAGAGCAGACAAGCCAGGACTGACTACAGCAGTTTACTTTTGCCTGAGTGTACTAGGAAGGCCAAGATTCCAACCACTCTTCTACTGTCTCTCCTGCTAGGTTAATTGAGTGCAAACTATTTTAGCAATTTGAGCTCAGGCCATTTCCACACTATACTGTTATAGTGCTATTATTCCATTTTCAACATCCTGTGGAATGATGGGATTTGTAGTGGCTAAAGAGCTCTCTACCTCTCCCTAAACTACAAACTCCAGGATTCCATAGGATGTTGAAAGTTGAATAATGGCACTGTCATAGAAACCGTGGTGGCGCAGTGGTTAAATGCCAGTACTGCAAGCCACAAGGTTGTGAGTTCAATCCTGCCCGGCTCCAAGGTTGACTCAGCCTTCCATCCTTTCGCAGGTCGGTAAAATGAGTACCCAGCTTGTTGGGGGCATGTATAGAAATGTTTTGAAATACATGCCATTTGTAAGTTGTTCGCCGCCTCGATCCATATGGAGAGGCGGGATACAAATAAATAAATATAAAATAAATAAAAAAAATAGTGCAGAATTGGCTTCAGTTTACAGCAACAGAATTAAGCTGAGGACACAAGGGAAAGAGAGGAGAGAAGAGAGAAACTGGGCATTTTAAAAGCAAGTGAAAAGGTGAGATAGAGGATTACTTGAGACTGTCCCTGCCAGATCAGGGCAGTGGGAGGATATGGAGTGAGCTGCTGGTTTAGACTTCTGTCGAGAATGATCTTTTCCTTTCTCAGTAGCTTGCGGGTTGAGAAAGAGAAGTGATAGGAAGGAGTCGATGGAGGGGACAAGATAAATGTGAGGTCTCCACTTTAGTTTGTAGCTCTCTGCTCCTGCTAGTATGTGGTCCCTACAGATTGCCCCCAAGAACTGAAGCCCTTGACAGCCACAAGCTCCCCTGCCCTTGCTGTAATGTACAACAATGCTGTCACCCCTGCATTGCAGATGTGAGGAGGGGGTGGCTATATCTGAGATTCCTTCCATAGGAAATGTGCAGGACTGGTCCTGGCATTTGAGGCCTGTAAAGCATGTCCCCTTATTACTGATCCACAGCTGCTCTACCTGCCAACAAAACACAGATTGAGATGCTCAATAACGCTACAGCATCAGTGGCAGTGGGTACCTGGCTTCCATATCAGTGGGGCTGTGGATCCATTCCAGGTTTTAGCACAGGCTTTAAGGGATCTGTCCAAGGTACTCAGCCCTCACCTCAATATAATTTTGCTTGGTTGTTATTGTTTTCATTCATTTCAACAGCATGCTGAATTGTTTGGGCATGTGTGCCTCACAGAAAATGGAGCAGTGGGAATTCATTTTCCTCTATTTTTAAAAAATGTGATTTGCAAACGTCAGTGTAAATCTTTTGCAACTGAAAGAATTGATTGTTGGGGATGTGTAATGCTGGAATAAATGGTAATTAAAGGTGACAGCCCCAGCCAATTCTTGCCATTGTGCACCAGTTCATGCATCTTTCATGTGGATGCAATCCCTCCCTGTCCCACACAAGAGTGGTCAAGATAATGATAAATTCAACCTGGGGTCACCTCCAGTGAGAGCCTTTGTTCCAGAAGATGTCTTCAGAGAATGGTCTTTCTCTAAGAACAAGTCGAAGCTGTCTCAGCTGCTTCAGTTCAGCTGTTACAAATTGCCATGAGTTGGCCCTAGTTGGTGGAAACTCCGTGATCTGAGCTACTAAGTAAATCACACCCCTTTGAGTTTATTTGTTGAGCAGAGATGGAGAGGTTAGTTCCACTAGGATACCAAAGTTGCACATAGAGCAACCCTTACAGTTTCAGAGGGCACACCTTTTCAGGGCACTCTTGATTTGTTGGCACCAAGGACTGCATGTTTCCAGGCTTCTTTCCATTATGCAGCTGTTGTTGTCAGCATTTAGCCAGAAAGGCTAGTATGCTGGGACAGTAGGGGATGGGAAGGAAAGAGAATGGCTTTTCGAGACATGGTCTTGCATGCTTTCTGACTCCTGTTTAGGAAATGCTGATAAGCTGAGAGCACAGTCAGATTATCAATGGTACATTTGGAACAAATACTCCAGGACTGTTGGTGGCTAGGGATCCCCTGTTGCTAGTGATATTGCAGGGATATGGGGAGGAATATTTTGGTGTTGACAACCCAAACGAGAAGAATTATGGACTGATGAGATTGTCTGCAGGAAGTTTTTTCAGGATTTATTCTGCACAAACTTCACATGGCATAGTTTTGCACAGAAAAAAAGTATTTTCTGTGCAGGAAAAAGCATTATTATGTAGGAAAATATCTGCATAAAAAAGCTGCTTCCTGAATACAAAATGCGGTACTTGGGGATTTACTTGGCATGAAGTTGAAACATGGGTTCTTTACCTAGACAACAGTGTTTTTATTCAGGAAACAGATTTTCCTGTGCACGTATTAATGTTTCTAGATAGAAATATCATTGCATAGAAAATGATGTTTCCTGCAAAGAAAATGCCATTTTCTGTGCAAAACACCATTTGTGAATGTTGCACAAAAAAAGTCTCAAATTGTGAATAGTGTTTGAAGACAGTTTGGGTTAAAGACTTTCTCACAGAGGTAATAATATTGTTAATATTACTCCGTGCTTCCATGAAAAAGAAACTTAGTGAACAATTACATCACTAATCTGGAGAAGCATGTTTGCTCCTATCTCCTGTGGCTTTTAATCTTGAAGAACAACTTGACCTAATTACTTGTTTCCCTCGCAGAGGTCCAGCCCGGGTGGGAATTCTCTCATCTTGCTGGTAAAATAAAACTGGAGGGGTGACGGAGTCCTTGCCGTATGCTTTATTAAAGAGATTGCCTAAAATGACGTGTTTTCAAATTAAAGGCTGTCTCCTCACCTCTCAGGATAATTAGAGTGGAACTGTGGAGGAAAAGGTTAACATTTCCCCACACACCCACCCAGCGAATATAGTATTAAATAATGAAGGATTTGTTAAACATTTTCTCTTCCGCTTCTTGCACTCATAGGAGAGATTCTTCCTATCTTGTAGCTGCATTACTTCATGATGCGGTTGCATCTTTAATAAACTTTGCAGCCTCCAGGTGGGATAACAGTTGCTATGTGTGTGTATGTGTGTGTTTTCCACCAAGATGATTTTGTTGGTTCAGAAACAAGACATCTGAAGGTAATAAAATATTGAGATTAATGTACGATCATTTTTTTTTCTCTCCAAAGTGGGGAATACCAGGTCAATCAAGGTTGTTATTTTTATCACATATCTCTTACCTCTGGCCTGTTTCTGCCCGCACTATTAATTTATACTTGCAGTTTCTGATTCTTTGCATTTGCTGTTTAGATGTAATGTGATAGCTTACTTAGTTGTTATTTTGATTATTTTTGAAATGCCTTTCAGTGTTCTAAGTGCCTACTTTTTAGCTATACTTATGTCCTGTACTAGGCGAAAGGTAGTGCGTATTAATGGAGGGGAGAGCAAAGTGCAGTCCATGGGCCATGTGCTTCCCCCGGACTCCCCTTTTGTCACCCCTGAAGCCCCCCGATGAACACCTCCAGCCCCAAAAATGTTTCTAACAAAGTGATTTTGGCCTAGTTGGTCTGCCTTCATTTTCTTCTGCAGTCCTTCTCAAAATGATGATACCAAGTGATATACAATATCGCTTCCATCTTGAGAAGGACTGAAAAGGAAAATGCAAGTCCCTCTCAAAATAATGATAGCAAGTAATGCAATATCTCTTCCATTTTGGGAGGGACTGCAGAGCAGATCAGAAGTTCTACCATTTCCAACTGTACTCTGGGGCTGGAAAGATTCACCTGCACAAACACACACACACATGTTTTGCACTAAAGGTGTGTGTCATTTTGAGCAAGACAGAGGGCACAAAGGCATGCTTCCTTCATCTAGCAGCTGCTTCCACCCCGTGCATCCTTACCTGTAATCAAATAATTCTTTATCACTTGGCTGTTAAAGCTCCGTAACAATTATTTCAACCCTATGGAAACTGCAGCCTTCTAGTGGAAAAATTAGATTAATCTGCTGGCAGGTTTATTAAAGACTTTTTTAAAATGTTGACTTTTGCTCACTGAAGCCAACTTCAAGCACGCTCTGTGTTGTCAACTCTTCCTCCATTCAGCCCAGCATTTGTTTCTAGCTGGGATGGAAATTCGACATCACTATTGAAACCATATTTTTTTAATTGAAATCCATCACTCAGGGGTGTAGCTACAAGGAGGAGACAAAATAAGGGCATTGGCCTCCTGTAAGAACTCTGTTCCCTCCATAAAATTTACCTCCCATCACCAAATTTCTAGTGTTGAAGTTATCTGAAACTACAGTTCAGCTAAACATGCAGGTCCTTTCTGCACCGTACCTTTTCCTAAAGTCGTGCAGTTGGGATCGTGGTGGTGGCTCTGCTGGGAGGGGAGAGCAATGGGAGCAGTCCCCTCTGCACTGGCTAGCTCTGTGGTGAAGGGAGTGCAATGACCATGCCTCTTCCTTCTGCAGCACAGTTGGGTACCTTCCCAGGCTGCCCTGGGGCAAGACGTGCAGCTACTGTGCTTCTGCAGCTTCCTCAGGCTAGGTGAGTCCAGGATGGTGGTACAATCATGTGTCATTGATGAGAAAAACCTGTCAATGATTTAACCCACAATTGCACTGCCTGGGGACAGAAGGAGCATGGGACCATATCATGCAGAAGCATTATTGCAGTCCCATCCTTCTCCGTCCCCACTGCAGGAGAGGAGGGTGCTGCAGAAAGGGCCATATTGTTTAGTTAGCAAAATTATAAAGAGGAGGCAAACTGAGCAGAGTTCTAAGTCTGAATGATTTCCAGTGTCTCACTGTCTACAGTGCTAGACATTTGAGTGCTGGAGAGAAATGTTGTTGAGGGGACAGAATTCTTATTTGGGGAGGGGGAGTTCTCATCCTACCCCCTGTACCTGCAACCCTGCCTCCACTACCTTTGGGTTAATCTGAGTGGAGGGCTTTGCCACTCTGTTCATAAGGGACCACAGAACCCTCTGGGACTAATTCAGACACTCCGTCAAGCTTGCGAAAGGAAGTATGGAAACTCCCCTGAGCAATTTGACTGGTCTCATCTATCTCTTTTGAGTTCCCAAGAAATTCCTCAGAGATTTCACCAGTGAGAAGAACCTCCTAATATGTTAAAAGATGTTCATTTAAGAAGGGGAATAGGTAGCCTTACAATGTGAATTTCCTCCTCCCTCCCCTTGTGATGAATTTCAGAGATCATATCAGAAGATCTCTATATTTTTATCTTTCCTTTCAGATCTTGGCACACTGTCGGACATGCACCCTTGCACAAATGTGTTACGGATTGAGTTTGCTTTAGGCTAAGTGTTCACAACATATCTACTCTGCTATGCATACTCTGGCCCATAAAAGAGAGACAAGGTGGAGGGCAGGATGGGATGATCTTGGAGATCCAGTTCTGGGCACCCCAATTCAAGAAGGACACGGTCAAGCTGGAGCAAGTCCAGAGGAGGGGGATCAAGATGGTGAGGGGCCTGGAAGCCATGCCCTATGAGGATAGACTTAGAGAGCTGGGTATGTTTAGTCTGCAAAAGAGAAGGTTAAGAGGGGACATGATAGCCATGTTTAAATATTTGAAGGGATGCCACGTAGAGGAAGGAGGGGCCTTGTTTTCTGCTGCTCCAGAGACCAGGACAAGGAGCAATGGATTCAAGCTGCAGGAAAGGAGATTCCACCTGAACCTCACGAAGAACTTCCTGTCCGGCAGTGGAATCGGCTGCCTCCATGGAGTGTGGTGGAGTCTCCTTCCTTGGAGATTTTTAAGCAGAGGCTGGATGGCCATCTGTCAGGAGTGCTTTGAGGGTGTTCCTGCATGGCAGGGGGTTGGACTGGATGGCCCCTGGGGTCTCTTCCAACTCTACATTTCTATGATTCTATGAGAAGGGTCAATGGAGATTAGGAGGCAAACAGCTATTACGGATGTCTGGAGAGATGCTGGCATAGAAATCATGAAAATTCTCAGTTTTAAGGTTGTTTAGCTATGAGGAAGTAATTCATTTTAAAAAGAAAATAATATATAGTCTGCACTTGTTCATTCTGCAGTTGCTTAGTTCGTAGTTCTTTGGGCTGACCTACAACTGTAATAAGTTTACATGAGTATGACAGCTCCACAAATACTATTAGGAAATGGCCCAAGGCAGATGAGTACAAGGTGTAACCAGCTACAGTAAGTACAACCTATCAATCAGAGATTCAGGAGGAAACTTAGTGAAAAATTACATCTGTACAAACTAGAAGCCATGGTTGGTAGGCTGCATTTAATTTAGCAGGCTACATCTTGTACTCACTTGCCCTGAGCCATTTTCTAATTCCCTTCTTCGCAAAACTGTGGCCATTTCCGCACTAGCCTGTTATAGCGCGATGATTCCACTTGCAACATCCTCTGGAATCCTGGGGTTTGCAGTTTTGGGAGGGGCTGGCTGGCCCCTCCCGAAACTGCAAACCCCAGGTTTCCAGAGGATGTTGAAAGTGGAATCATCGCGCTATAACAAGCTAGTGCAGAAATGGCCAGTGACAAGAAGTGACATTATGTCACTTCCTGACACCATTTTGAGACTGACTGTAAAGGAAAACTGGGATATTGATAGGACTGAACAGGGTTCTGGGGTGCTTGTACAGGTGGAGGTGTTTGTAGATGTTCTCATACATTTGGGGAGGCCTTTCTGCTTGATTTTTTTTGGGGGGAAACATGCCAATGATGATTTCTTTTTAAAAAATGGGTGTTTGCAGGGGGTTTGTGGAACTGGTGGGGAGGACTTCAGAGGCCACAAACATGAGGACCAACAGCTGACCGCAGCATACCCACCACTAACGTACTCAATACCAGATTGGGATTTTCAAAAGTAGTAAGGAAATAACCCTGTCTAGTCACACAGCACAGTTTTCTCGCTCCAATTCATAAACGATGCAGTTTTCAAAACAGATCAATAGATGACAGCAACTGCCGCAAATATTCCCTGTGCTTCCTCTATTAATTTATTCCCCTGGGGCTGCTGGCTGTGCAGTTCTGATATCAGCACAGATGCCTGTCTGGTAGAGATCGCTTTCTAAGCAGACTAATTAAATGCATTTTCTTTCTTTCCTCCTCCTTCTATTCCTCCCCAAACTATATCTTATTATGGAAACCCCCATTTGCCCAGAATCAATTCTAATGCAGTGGGAAGGGGCAGAGGAGAAGATATCTGAAAGTTTCTTGATGACATTCTGCATGGAAGTGAGGAAGAAGAAGGTATATGTCTTCTTGGTTCTTCTTCTTTCTCTTCTCCTCCTTATTCTTTGCAAAGAGAGAGGGAGGGGAAACCATTTTTCTTCTTTATGGCAGTGCTAGTCCAAGTGGTGATGCTTGGATTGGTGCCAGTCAATGAGTGATCAGTCCCAGGCGAGTTTCCAGGAAAGAAAGAAACAGTTGTACCCAATGAGTACAAATATGGTGCCAGTCAGCTAACACTCATTGTCAAATCAATAAGGAAAAGCAGGATGGATGAGAACTTTGGGGCCAGATGATATCCATTTATGCCTTGCATAAATGCAAAAATGGAATTAATAGGAGTACCGGGTCAGCTCACTCCTGAGATATTTTTTGAAATAGATTTATTTGTAATGAGAACAAGATCTAGAAATGAAGCAAGATCTGGAAAAGAAGAGGATTGGTAAACTGTAATGAATTGCACACAGGACATAGAGAAGTAATGCCACAATATTTTTGTTATTTTGTTGTGTTCTTTGTTGTCATTGCAAAGTTATTGTTTTTTTAAAAAAAATTGGATTAGCATAAAATAAACAATCACAATATGGTACCAGTGCTTGGCACATGGGGGGCATTTCCAGTCCCCCACATCAAATTTCTTAAGATGCACTGTTATAAGGTACATCTCTTAGCAGAGTTTTGTAGTCAGTTCTGCTTCTTACCATCATCATCATCACCACCACCACCACCACCACCACAACTATCATTTTGAAAGCAAACAAAGGAATATGAATAGATGGATGGATGGATGGATGGATATGTACATTTGTATATTTAATAAAATAAAATAACCTCTAGATAATATCTGTTGATTCTCTACCTTTCCAAACTACCTTTGAAAAAGCTTTCCAAAGTTTTCATATTGGTGACACACTATTTTAGACATGCATCATTTCATGACACAGTAATTCAGTTTTAGCAAACTGGAAGTTAAACTAACCCCTTATAGGAGATACAGAAACATATATAAATTGTAATAACAAAATGTATGGGGACACAACATATCTCATCAAAACCTTTCATATAGTTTTAAAAAGATATGATTTATAAATAATAACATACATTTCCAAGACTGTAGGTGACACACCTACACACTTCAGGCAACACACTAATGTGTCGAAGCACACCGTTAGGAAAGCCCTGCTCTACCTTATAAAAGAAACCACAGTCTCTGTTGAGTTGATAATAACCTATTTTTTCCTTAGATAAATAATCCCTCCCCCATGTTGGTAGAATCAGTCTATCTGCATTTCCAATACTTTTGTTTTTACTAGCTCTTCAGATTCTTTTCCAAACTTTTTTTTCCCTTTTGTAACTTATCTTAGGTTAACGTTCTACTTCTACTTCTACTTTCATTTTCTTGCATTTATTACTGCTTTTTGTCAGTTCCTTCTCTTCACATTTACTTTATTTTTGAACATTTGACTTTCTGCTTTTTCTAAATTTGCATTCTATAGTCCAATTAAGATATAGACCAAAAATCCCCAGCTATTTAAGCCGTTCCTCATATGATTGCATGGTTCCCAGGCCTTTTACCATTTTGGTCACCTTCCTCTGGATGCATTCCAGCTTGTCCATATCCTTCCTGAACTGTGGTGGCCAGAACTGGACACAATATTCCAAGTGGGGTCTGACCAAAGCAGACTAGAATGGTACTAACATTTCCCTTGACCTAGACACTGAACTATTGACGCAGCCCAGAATTGCATTGGCTTTTTTAGCTGCCGCATCATTGTTGTGCAAATGAATGCATATTCAAATCCTGAATTGCAACAAATCTCAGCAGGGTATCTCAAGGGCTGAGACACATTCTTTGTTGATTATGTGTAATATTTAATGGATATTCTTCACATTCCTAGCAGGCGCACATAGCTTAGGATGTGGAGAAGAGAGAATACAGGCTCTGCGTTTCAGCTTCGAGGCAGGATGATGGTCTCCGAAGACAGAGGATTAAAATTCTTCCTTTGTCATGTACCACCACGATAATATGAAATTAAGTTCAGGAAGCAGTCCTGTGCTGCCAAAAGACAAGACGAAAGGCAATTTAACAGTTGTAAGGGATCCAAATGGCGTATTCAGAATGCCATTGACTTTTCAAAGGGTGACACTGTCTAAGCTTCCTTTGCAATACTGTGCTCTAAGTTAAAATTGGCACTTTCCTTTTCCTTATCACTTGTCGTCAATGGCATGTGAATATAATACCGGCTGAACATTGAACATAAAGCGATGTTGCATGGTGTGTCAGACTGTTTGTGACAGTCTAAAACTTGCTTGGTTCAAATACTTGTTCTCTGGCTGCTGGTCTGCTTCTGGGCATGATTCAAGGGCTGGTTATGTTCTATAAAGCCCTATATGGCTGAGAGAGTGGTACCTGCCCACGGTCACCCATTGAGTTTGCAGAGCTGAGCAGGGATCTTAACTCTGCTCTCCTGGGGACCAGCACTCATACCACTAGCTCTGTTAAGTGGATTATGCCACAAGGAATGCGCCCATCAAGCACAAAATGTTTATGTGCTAATGTCATATCCATCCTCCATGCAATTAGAATGAGTAATGGCTGACAGTTCCCTTGTCAATAGAATTCTGGACCTGTGTTGGGTTTTAGCCCAACATTTAATTTAGTCCATATCTGAGGTGCTGAACCCTATCCTTCCAATAGTTGCAGCACCTTGGATAGCTCCTTGGATTAAGATGTGGGGGGGGGAATCACTGCCCCAATGGAATGGGAGCTATGTGCTACCTCTGGTTAGAATCCCTGTATGATCAAGGCAATTGATCATACAGGGGACCAGATAGAAGTTAGAAAGGAATGGATGGAAATTGATGGGTCTGTAATATGGAGGAGTGCCAAGGAATGTAGTTCTTCCTACATGTTTTATCCCTCCACATGGAGAATCTGCTACCGCATTGGGTTGTTATCTCCAGCGGTATCTTTCATGGATTGTCCCAGTGATTGGAGCTATTTGCATGTTGATTTGAGGATTTCTTCTGGTGGGAAGAGCTGAGAGGAAGTAGTGTTCCCTTCCAAGGGAAAATCTATGGGGGCTCTGTGTTCTTTGTCATCATCTCTTTTTACTTTTATATTTTATCCTCTTGTTGCAAAGGAGGATTGGTCTTAGAATGCCAATAGCATAGAACTAATGTGACACTGTCTCTAATAAAATGTCTGAAATGGACTTTCGTTAAAAGTAATTGGATTCCATAATAGCTCTTATCATGTTAATGTTGTTTGCACTGTTCGGGGTAAGGCCATTAATTTTGCTCTCATATACCCCAATTTTCAAGGGCGCTTGTGACTATTAGGTAAACATTTGTTTCTGATGGAATCCGTGATGGCTTGGCCAAGAGGTTTCCTGTCTATTATTAATTCCCCCACCCACTCTGCATTCCACCCTGAAATTAAATTTTTCAAGGCATTTAATACTGAGCAAGTGTATGTCTTGCAGAGCGGGAGCTTTCCTATTTGATTGGACTGATAATCCAATCCAAGGTGGTTAATGCCTGATGGAGGTTCCCACCATCTTTCCACTGCTATGAAGCTGTTTTCCAAAGACTGATTTGCTGCTTTTGGGAGGTGGCCTCTATGAGAGGATGTATTCTTCTCGCTCACTTTGTCATGGGGATCCAGGGATGAGTGAACCTATAGAGGTATGCTCGCTCCTTCTGCTTCTATGAAGCCCTATATGGCAGTGAATATCTGACATCCTCTAAGGGACTGACACATGCAGAACTTCCTCTATAGAACTGATTGGTTCTATATTTTTCTATATATAATTTTTTCTATATATAATTTTTGGTCCATTGTATTCAGCTGAAGGTTATTAAATGAGAATCACACTTGCTTGTGTGGTACTGTTGCATATTTCACAAGCAGATGTCCATTGTGTGTTGCAATGGTACCTTTTACATGTGCTTGCACCTTCCATTGCACAGTGTTGCAATTCACTAATGCACAATTGTCAGGTAACTCTGGGAAGGTAAACTTACCCTCCATCTCTTTGGTTTAAGATCTTGGTTGATGACTTTGAACAGAAAAGTCTGTTTTGTGCAAAATACACTTGCGTAAAAATGTTAAGTTTTAGGATGATGAATTGTTGTGTATTGTTTTGTGGTGACGAATTTTGCTTTTTCATGTTTTTTTTCCCCCTAAAAAATGTTTGGAGTGTGCATACATCCACACACACATGCATATACATATACACATAATTAGTTGTGATCAGTTAATATGTACAGCTCCTACAACTCCCCCATATATCTATATCCATCTATAGATATAGATATAGATATGTGTATGTGTAGGGAGTTAAAACAGTTGTACATATTAAATAGTCACAAAAAGACCTGAAATTTGAAAAAAGGTAGGTTTGTTGTTTTTTTCCCCTCCTACCAGGAGTCTCCAATGTGTCAGGTCACCATTTCTTGTTGAGGACAGAAAACTTTGCAAATGTATTTTGCATTTCTATTTGCTACTCCCAACATTTTCTGAACTAGAATATGAAAGGTGTGTTTGCATTTATTTAGCCTATGATATAGAAGCTGCTGTTCTCATCCCATCAGGCCCAGGTGAGGCCTTGTGTTCCAACAGGGAGTGACACAGAAGTTGTCATCCCGGGGAAAAAGACCTCTTCGGGACCAAAAATAGCCCAGAGAGGATCAAAACACTGTGAAAATGTCCCACACCTCCGTGTGAGGGCATTGAAAGGAAGCAATCATTTCTTTAAGAAAGTCCCCTATGATACCAACATTATCCCTCCTATTTCCAACACTTGTTCCCTTGTTCACTGCTGAATTAGTCATTGACGAATGCTACAGGTAGTAGTTATGCAGATTTAAATCTGCATGAGAAACAGTTGTAAGTCTGTTTCAGTTTATTTCTCATGGTGTGTAAAGAAGGGCCAAATCACATAAAGGTAAGCAAAGAGCCGCAGAAATCACTTTGCTTTGAACTGGTTGGTATTCATAAAAATACTGTTGCAATGAAACAACTCAACATCTGCATAGAGTACTTTTTTTTTTTTTAAATGGCCCTGTTCTTGTTTTTGCAGGTTTACAGGAACAAACCTTCCTGCCCCTGTAATCAGCAGCAAAAATTGGCTTCGTCTTCACTTTATGTCAGATGGCAACCACAGGCAAAAGGGCTTCAGTGCACAATACCAAGGTATTTTCAGTTCTTCATGTTGTTCAGAGTGACACCCCGTATCTCCCAAATCCTGATTTAATAAGGAGAATATCTGAAATTATTTCCCAAATGTTACCAGTACTCTTCTTCCTCTGCATGGTTCATGGATACATTCACAGTGGTAAAAAAAAAAACCCTAGAAATGGCATTTTGATGTTACCATACATACTGTTTAGGGATTGCCATGCAGCGTATTTCTGGTCCATGTCCATTTCACATGTATCAGTTTCATCAGTTCACAATTGTCCAGGTCAGTTTCAACATTTCAGTGCAAGTTCCGTTCTTGACATCTCCAGTTTAAAAACAGAGCTTGGAAAGTGTGATAACCCACACTCCGCAAACTTCACTGTGAGATAGACAGCAGTATTTATTTGCAGAAAATGCAGGCAACACAGTACACTTCTTCTGAAGTTGCTGAGACTAAAGCATACATGGAGTTCATACCTTATATAGATACAATTCCAAAATTTAGGTGCACAAAGCTAAGATTGGAAAGGATCATAAATTTAACATCACTCCACTTCTCAGAGAGTTCCCAGACCCATGGTTCTTCTCCACTTCTCATCCTTGACCCAAGAACATATGTCCTGCCTATTACCTTAGAGACATCAGGTTCTCAAAACACAAGCCTTTACATTTTCATTCCGCTTGGCAGCTCTGATCTCCCCTCCACAACAGAGACGTTGTAGCATTGGGAAGTAATCAATTAACCAATTGATACTTTGCAATAATATAGACAGACTCCAAACAGATATATTGTTGCAGTCATTAATTAGCACTGAATACTTTGAAACATACAGTAAGCTTAATGGAGTTCTACAGCAGTACTGCTAGAATACATTATTTCAATGGACATCCAGCAAACCAACATATGGCCAAGGACTATGCATTCTAACAGAAAGGTTACATGGGGCTTGAGGGTGGAAGGAGAAACTTGTTGTTATTACGTCCGTCAAGTCAATTTTGACTTATGACAATCCTATGAATGATTGAATCAATCCACCTATAATGAAACCTTCCTCTTTTCCTACTGCCTTCTACCTCCCCAAGCATAATAATCTTTGGGGGAACTACAACTCCCAGAATTCCCTAGCCAGCATGGCCTCTGGGGATCCCGTAATGTCTAGTCCAACACTAGCATTTTCAAGTTCTGGTTCTAAGTCTCTAGTGACAGATCAAGGCAAAGCCTTCAGCCTGTGAAAGTGGTGAGTTGATGGCAGGCCAGATAGACATATAAAGATGTAAAGCAACCTGGTACAGCCACTGCTGCAAAGAATCCAGGTTTGGCCAGTAGATCCTTTGCCATGGAGACAGTGAATCTATCCTCAGTTTGACAGCCGCTTCTACCAAAGCTGATAAAAGCTTGTCTGAGAGCTCTTTGAATGCTGATCCCAGTTCTGAATGTATGTCAGGAATGGGGTCCAGCAATGAGATGCCTTCCTTACAAATTAAACTGAAAGCATAATGAATGGCCATAAGACAGAGGCAGGATGCTGTGTTTCCACAGCTGCCGCTGAAAGTATCATTTCATTTGATTGGGTGGAACACCCCCATTGTGCATGTGTGGTTTCTTTTTTGCATTTAGAGTTAGGGCAAGGAAAGAATTTTGGGGGTTTGTGATGCTCACCCAACAGACATATTTCAGACTTTCAGAGACTTGTTGCAAGACACAGTACTCCTGTCCTCCAGAATATGCTCATTTGCAAGACCTGCAGTATGTTTCAGAGAAATCACATTTTTTTAAAAAAAAAAAAAAATCTGCTAAAATGCATCCAATTGAAAAACACACACAGGCATGCTTTGGTTAATGGGGAAATGCATACATTAGAGAAGCACATAAATCATTGTGCACATTACGGAAAGTGCATATGGGGATTAAAAAGAACGCCTCACAATCAGATGTGAACAAATGATGGGTTGGAAGGCAGGTGGGATTTGGAGAAGCCTAATGAAATCAGCTCTGAAGATTTTGTATATCCCTATTAGTGACAAACCTTTGCGTGTGTTAATTATGATTGCATTCTCCCACCATAGCATTATGTGGTAAGGGAGTTAAGGTTATGAACTTTATGAATCATCTTTCAAATATAATATATAAAGCTGTTTAGTTACAATTTTTCAATTGAGCTCTTGCCCCATCACTTGATTGTTGCCAAGTTTTTTTTAAAAAAAAAGAAAAGAAAAGGGAAATCAAAGTCATGATTGCCGCTTGGCTATTAAAAATTCACCTGCTTGAATTGTGCCATTTTGCAAAAGTAGTCAAGGAAAGATTAATGTTATAATTTCCTCCCTGATTAAGGCAAATGTCAGAGGCTTCTAATCCTGTGAGCTTGGTAAAAAACCATTTTTCCAAACATAATAGGCTGAACATTTGGGTGCAGAGTGCTTGGAAAGATAAGTTTCCAAGAAGCCATCCCTCATGTGTCAGGAGACTGAGGGGGTACATAACCAATTCCTCATGTTACTTAAAAAAAAAAGACATGAGTTTATGCTTCAAAGTTAGCATGAAGTTAGCAGAGGGACAGGAGATGCGTGACATCCTACATCATGTAGTGGTTTCAGAATTGGACTAAAAGCCTGGAGACCCGGGTTCAAGTCTAGAAAACCCTGGTACAGGTTCTCCTTAGGGTCACCGTAAGTCAGAAACAACTTGAAGGCACAGAACAACGACAGAAGATGCCAACTGAAGACAAAATTGAGGGCCAAAATAGATCAAATATAGGATAGAGGAATGGACGGATAGATATGGATAAGGGGTAGGCAACTTTGGAAGGCCAGACCATCACGTTAACCACCTATGGGATCTTGGAGGGTCACATCCCCCCCATTGTACCCGCTGCTGCAAAAAGAAAATCATTTTTTGCCCTCGAGTGTCCTTTAGGAGACGTGGAGGACACTTCCATGTTCTGTAGCCTTCCTGTGCCATTTTGGGCCCAGGAGAGGCCTTTTTAAACAACAGGAAATGAGCAGAAACCAATTCCTGTTCACTTATTGCTTCAAAAAAATCTCTGTGGGATCACAGTTGGCCTGAAGGGGTCCAAAATATAATGGGAATGCTCTCTACACCACCTAGAGATCATTTGGGGGCAGGGGAAGATGAAAAAATGTTGACACCCCCCCAGGAGACCTAGGGTCCACATGCAGCGTGCAGGCTACATTTTGCCCACCACCAATGTAGACGTAGACATGAAGCTGTCATCCTATTAGTATTTCACAGCCGTCCAAGTTACATCTTTGTAACTCATTTGTCTGGTTGTTGCAGAGGTCAGAATTCTCTGACACTAACAGGCTGAGTTTCTCTCTTGAGTGGCTATTCTGGTTGCCCGTCAACCTGTTGCTGAGGCTTTTCTGCTACTTAAGATAGCCATTCCCCTAGACTCTGTCACACATGGGCAACATTCAGAAGTTGTGCATGTGAAGCCATTGGACATGTGGTGCTATTGCAATTAAAGGTGCACATTGCACACTGAAATCACACATTCCACATTTGTTTATACATTCAGTTGCAATCATGTACATTTTGTGAATGTCAAGCTATATTCCATCTTCTTGATGTTGTATCTCAATTCAGTTGAATGGCTTATGTCGAACACATTGGAATGTCAAAAACTGAGACCTGAGCAGATAAAAGGGCTTCCTTCCAGTCTTCTTTTCCATTCCTTTCCTTCTCTGAACTCTGTTCTCTTGCATTCCCTTTCCAGTTAAAAAACAAATGGAAATGAAGTCCAGAGGGGTGAAGCTGATGCCAAGTAAGGACACGAACCAGAAGACATCTGTGTGTAAGTTTCGCCTGTCATTGCACACTCAATGAGACCTCGTGCCTCGGACATCCCATATGACTTTACGGCAGTCTCCAGAACGTTGCCACTCCTTCTTCGAAGTTTTAATGCTTGTTCTCCCCACCTCCTCCCCTGCATTATCGCCTCACCTCCTCTTCCTCCCAGTGCTCCGTACGCAAACACATACTAACTCCATACAAGAGATGTGGGGCGGGGCGGGGAGAGCAGAAGGACCCTGTGTGGTTCATATGATGTGAACGGTTCTGTGTAGGGCTTTTGAGACCTTGTATCTCTGCTTCTTGTCACATGTTCAAATAGAGGAATCAAGATGCAGACCTGGTTTTGATAACCGATGTATTTGTCTAGCAGAAACGTAAGAGCCACAATCAGTGGGGTGAAAGTGAGCAACAAAGAAGCTGCGGTAACTCTAGTGATAATCTGAAATAAGATCTCGCCACTCTTCCTCTCCTGGTTATTGAATTTCACTGTGCCTATCTGCTGGAAATCTTCCTAAGAAAAAGCAAGTAGCTTAAATAAAAAGACAACAGAGTGAAATTAGAAAGAGAGAGAGAGAAACACACACACCATATTTGTACTTTATTTAGAAGTGTTGCTTGGTTTGTTTGTTCATTTTACCTGTAAAGAAAATCTATTAAGAGCCACATCTAAAATAGATATTACTTTTACTAATATCACTGTTATTCAGAATACCAATAATTTGCCACTGGACTGTTGCTTTCCTGCAGCTATAAACTTACTTTGTGTATATCAGTGTTTTCTCTGTGTGCCACTTTGCAAAACAATTACCAATTTACGCCTTTGCTAGGGGCATGAGTTCTGAGCCAAAGCAGTCCTTGGGTGATGAGTCATACCCTATGTTTCCATAGGCGATGCTGGAGCAGAAACTGAACTGAAGTGTTGCATGAGGATGGGATTACAGAAGCAGACATTTGGTTGGATGGATTTCAGAGTCAGAAAAAGTTTATGGCACTCCTGGACAGGAGAAGATAGTTCTCTAGGCCTAGCTTTGATGTAAGCCTAAGGTTAAGTCTTGTACCTACCTCTTGAATGCTTTGCTTTGGCCTGGTCCTCTGTGCAAGAGACTATATTTGGAGCCACTGCAATTCACAAACGTCTGTCTGCTGTTCAGTTTGCATTAGCTCTTATTTAGCTTTTTGTAGCACGCTTCCAACAAAGGCTTTTATAAGAGTTGGAGAGCATCGACATCCCAAAGAGTTGGGAGAAATGTTGTGGGTGGGTGTTTTCTGGCTTGGTAGGCTGGAATAGACTGAAAATGGACTGGAAATAGCTCTACTTGGGCTTTCATCTCAGAAACAGACAATATTAAAAAAGAAGGTGGCATGGAATTGCTCTTCCACGGTGTTATTCTCTTGCATTTTGGTATCAGAATTGTGGTTGCACAGGTTGGCTGTTGTTGGCTTGGTAAATGAAGAGCAGGGTGAGAAACAGTGACCTTTGCAAGAGCTTCACAATAGGAACATTAAAGGATTCTTGGGATGGGACAATGTTACTCAATTCATCCTGAAGCATCTTTCAGTTGAGACAACTAGGTTAACTTTGCTTCTGTTAAGGATATCATATAATGTGATGGTCAGGTTCTTCAGCTGAGGATTCTGCCATTAACTAACAGATGGTTATTGAAGTGTGACCTGTTTCACAAGGTTGTCAATAGGATGCTGAAGAGTTCAATGTAGAGGGGAAAGAATGGTTGAGATAGGTTGTCCTTGGGGCCTAATGTGGAAAGATAGACCAAAGAAGTTGTTCTTTGAATACCTTTGTCTTAAGCAATACAATTGTTTATATCACAGAAAGGACCAGAGTTTCTGTTCCACTTGTTGAGTATGTTTTGTTCACTGCTGTTTTGGGAAGTAAATACAATTAATAAAATCAAAAAGCTGTGCTTTTGTAACAGAGTTGCAAGACCAATGGCATCATCTGGCCACTCAGCTGGAAAGTGGTTGTCCAGGCAGAGTTTTGATTTCAGTGCACCATTGTGCTCCCCTTCACACAGAGTCCTTGGGGTATGAATGTGCTTTTCTAAAATGTGGGGAAGGTTAGAGGGAAATGTAATCCTTCCAGCCCCAACTGGAATATGTCTGTGTGTCAAACTAGATTACACAGTTGTCCTAGATTTTGCAAAGATGCTCTCCCAAGTGGGGAAAGACATCTGTTTGTCATAGGACATGGTTTCCCCATTTACGCATCTTGCATTTAGCATGCTTTGATTTGAGACTGGTTTCTGGAAAGTAAATATGGTCTTAATGTGTAAGTCTAGTTGCTGAGGAAATCTCATTGTGGAGGGAAAAAATGGATTAATCAATTTCGCTTGCTTTTATCTATCTATCTATCTATCTATCTATCTATCTATCTATCTATCTATCTATCTATCTATCTGTTTGACTCTCAGTGTGAAAAACTTGTTTGAAGAAGAAGGCAAAGTGCAAGGCAATCCCTTCTCAAAAAGATGTGCAGATGAATGCTCATCACTCCATTATGCCTCTTGAGTTGACCGATGGTCCAAGTTGCAGAAATAAGTGCTGGAAAGCAGGTATATTGAATCTGCAGGAGAGAAGGAGACTAATCTCCCTGTGCTTGCAGATGGTCCAAGTTTATTCTTTTAGAAAGTGCAATGTGTTTCAGCCTATTTATAAATTGCTTGGCCTTCTTCAGGGGCATAAATCCAGCAGAAATTGTTGGAGTTGCTGCTGCACTCTCTTTAAGAACCGGACTGATATGCAACAAAGAAGCTTCCTTGCCCCTGAAGAAGACCAAGCAATGTATATGTAGCCTGAAACACATTGGGCTTTTTAAAGGAATAAACTTGGACCATCTACAGGCCTGTGGAGCCTAGTCTCCTCTCCTGATAATGATGCAAGTGGCAATCATCTTTGGCCTGTCTGTGTCCCTTTCCCTCTATGGGCAAACTTAAAACTTCCCCTTCCATTTCATAGGCCTTATTCATTCTTGAACTTGCAGTGTGGGAACATTGGGGATCTTTTTGCTAATGAAATCCTTGTGAATGACAAATAGAGCTGTATCTCCTTGCCTGGTTGCATGTTTCAAAGAAAATCTACATGCTACAAAAAGATATTGCTGCATTTAGTATAGGAAGGGATCTGGTCCCTCTTAAGAAAGAGCAGGAGAGATTGGAAGGCATTCTAAGAAGAAGAGTGGCAAATCTCTTATCTAGGTTTCAGAGATAAGAACTGGGGCTGGTGACTCATAGCAAGCCAAAGAGCAGATTGCTCTATACCTTGTGGAAAGGGGAGTTAAAGCCAACTCACAGCAACAAAGGTAAAGGGGCTTGAATGGATTTTATAAGGCCTCCAAACCTATGCTCAAGGGGCATGGTGGTTAAAGAACCTTGATGTAATGAGGTTTTCTGAAAATAGCATGAGTAGAACATGGGATGAGGATTGTTTGCAGTATCTGAGGTGGATCACATCTCCTCATGTTCCAGCTGCATGGAATGTTCCTTCCAAGAGGAGCTCATCCTCAACAGACCGGTACACAGTGCCGCAACCAGGGCATCAAAGATGTTGGTGAAGTTCTCAGTGTGAAGGAAGTCCATTTTTGAATATACAATGCTGATGTATCCATCTCCCTAAGTGCATCATGCCTCTCAGTCAAGAATGTCATCCTTCCCCACATCCTTCTTTCATTCTTCCTTGAATGAGGCTGCTAGAATCAGGATCCAACATCAGAGTGGGTCCTGGATGCCAGGGTTCCCAATTTTCAGCAAATCCCTGAGAGGAACTAAAACATGGGGTGTCTCTAGCATCCCTGAGGACAGTGCCTCCTCGAAAGAGTTTGTCCCTGTGAGAGAGCGCCTCCAGAAACCACTATGGGGATAAATCTAGTCGTAGACCCAACTATAGCAGATTGATTGAAATGAATGGGACTTTTCTTAGTCATTGTTTATGTAAGTTGCATTGATTTCAATGGGTCTAACCTAATTGGGAATAAAATCTCAATGTCAGTGTAGTGTAGTTTCTTGACAGAGGCATATCTAGTGTAAAAACAGTTAGGGCAAGCATGGAAGTTGCACTTCTACAACATGGGCTGCTACCTCCTCCTCTTCTTCCTCTAAATCTTCCAGCATGGCTTTTTTGTGCCCCCCACCCACCCAGGGCATGTGCCCTACTTCCCCACCCTAGATATGCCTCTACCACAGACCACGAAATATACTGTGGACTTTCAAAGAAGCAAACAGGACGAAGTTAAAATATTTGTATAGTTCTTCGAGGTCTTTGATTTTCCAGCTTCTAATCTGTCCATTTCTAAACTGGCCACTCTTTCAGAAATGAAGAAAGATGAACCTTCAAAGCAAAAAAGAAACAATATTTCTCAAAGAGTTTCCAGAAAATCAGATCTATTCCTTAGCAACCTGGTCCTCATAATCTTGTTCATTTAAGAACAGACATGATATATATGGCAGTTGTGACTCTGATGGAAGTGGCAGGGCTGTCCCAAGATATTTTGCTACTTGAGACAGAGCAGCAGTTGATACTCAAAGCCAGAAAAATTATTTTGGCCCATAAGGCAGAAAATCTCAGAGGTACCTTCTCATCCTTTCTTTCTGTAACTGTGTAATATGAAAGGAACACAAGTCTCTTTGTTAGTCATTGGTGACTAGTAATAATTATAAAACAACAACAACAGAGAAACCACTAATAATTTGCTGCCCATTTACTTTTTTTTTAAAAAATATATTTTTATTATGAGTCTGGATAGTACAACAGTAAATCATCCCCCACCACAGATAACGCTTGTGATTCAAAGCATAACCAGGCAATACTATCAAAAGCAATGTGCAAAAAGTGGTCTTCATAATACCTTGCAAAGTATCATATGGTTCAACAGCAGGCTATGTCTAGAATTTACATTTTTCGTGTATGTTATAAATGGATGCCGTATAGTCTTGGAAGTGTCTTCAGCTACTTCCGCTTTGAGCAGGTGGTTTATCTGTCAGTTTCTCTAACAATGTGAGCATCCAAACTCTGTCTAACCAACGGTGAATGGGCAAACCTTGTATGTTCTTCCATGTCCTTGCTATCTCCCTCATTGCTGTGTACAACAAGGTAGGTATAAAATCTTTGCATAGGGCATTTTCATTTTCCTTATCCTAAACTGACAAAATCAGTAAAGCATATTGCAAGTGTGTATTTTGATTAGTTATTTTGTTAATCCAGTCAAGAACTTCCAGCCAGAATGGAATTATTTTATGGCAGCCATCCACCTATGCCTGCCCATTCATGACACCTTGTTTCTACTGCCACGGCTCCACCACACTGCCTTATGTTGGCCTGGACAGATGCGTCTCTTACAAGAAGTTGCAGTTCCTGATTGTTCAGTAGCTATCTTGTCTTCAGTTATTACTGCTTCACACATTTCAGGGATGGTGTTGAAAACAGGGCAATCATATTCCAGCTCACATTAAGTCATGAACTTGAAAGCTGATGAAGATGTTGATGTAATCTGTACCTTGAATTGGAGGAAGTGGTCTGATTTGGCATTTCTGCAAGGATTCGAAAAGTTATAGTGGGATTTTCTTACCTCCTTACTTTAAGCCTTCTTTGTTGGACCTGTAAGCATAGGTTTAGCAAAAATATATGATTATCAGTTCTCTGAAAAATGCAGGAGCAGCTGCATTGGCCAGAAACGAAATTTCCAAATCCTTTATGAAGGCAACCAAAAAGGCATAGAAATCTGTGCAAGGTTTAAAGACTTCCCAAGGCCCCTTTACACTGTACAATTATAGTACTTTGATCCCATTTTAACTGCCATGGCTCCATCCTGTAGTTTGGTGAGTCACTAGAGCTCACGGACAGATACCCCTCTCTAAACTGAAAATTCCAGGATTCCATAGGATGCAGCCATGGCATGGAATGGAAGTGGAATGACAGTGCTATAAATGCATAGTGTGGAAGGGCCTCATGTCTCTTTGTCTGTCATTCATCTGGAGATCTTGAATGCTTGCTCAGATCAATGCCTTTTTGCACCTTTTTGCTTGACCTAATAAAAGTATTGTCATAGTATGGATTTTGGAAGTTGACTGAAACTAAGCAGTGATCTTGGGCCAAGTTCCTATTTGACACTGGTGGTAGCATAAAGCTCCTCCAGAATATTTATATTGGTGGTCCAGGAGCAAATAGCTGTTCATTTCTTTTCCAGCTATGCAACAACAGCTGGATGTTAATGCCTTGTGTCCAGCCAGAGGCAGAGGAATGAAGCCGGCATCCTGCCACTGTCGTTGAATAGCTGGGGAAGGAGGAACAGGTCATCCCACAAAATCCCACCAGTCATACAAAGTAGGGAGGATGGAGTTGACAGACAAAAGATCTTGAAGTAAACCCTCTCTCAGGCCATTTCCGCACTAGACTGTTATAGCGCTATGATTCCACTTGCAACATCCTATGGAATCCTGGGGTTTGCAGTTTCGGCCCCTCCCGAAACTGCAAACCCCAGGATTCCATAGGATGTTGCAAGTGGAATCATAGCGCTATAACAGTCTAGTGCGGAAATGACCTCAGTCTGTATAAGTGATGTTAAGTTCAATACAGTCTAGGTGTGGCAAGTTGTCAGGATCTTGGACATTGTGTTTTGACATCCTTCTTCACTTGTGTTCTAGAGGTTGTTGTTGTTGTTTTTTTAATCTCTTTTGTGGGGGGGATGTAATGAGTAATTTTTAAAGCAATTTTCTTCCTACCGTGAGAATTTTTTTGGAAACTGCACAGTCAAAGATTGTTCTCATTTTCAAGCTTATTCTGCACAAAATTTGCATGTGGCATTTTTTTTTTCACAGAAAAAACGTTTTCTGCCAAGGAAGCAGCTTTATGTGCACAGAAAAATAAGTGCAAATAAAGAAAAAAGAAAGTAGAAAATACATTATAGAAAATAAACCTATGGAAAATATTCAGAACTGACTATTTTCTGTGCAGAAAATGCTGTTATCACCTAGCTACCTTTCAGAAAAATAGTTTTGTGCATGCAACTTCAAGAGTCGTTTGTCATGGAATCACTCTTTGCCCTTGGCAGGAATTTCCTCTGTTGGTTAGCAGCTGTGTCCCTTTGACTTTTTAAAGTGTTTTGTTGTAGAGCTGCCAGACACTGAAAAACTGAGAGAGAGCCTCTGAGGAATAATGGGCTAGATGTAACCTCTTTAAAGGAAGGGCCTATTTTCTTTTAACTAAAGATGCTGCTTCCCCCAGACAGTAAGAAACTCATTAATCTTGTAACTAGGGCCATTTCCACACTGGACCATTATAGCATGATGATTCCACTTGCAACATCTTATGGAATCCTGGGGTTTGCAGTTTCGGGAGGGGCTGGCCGGCCCCTCTCAAAACTGTAAACCCCAGGATTCCATAGGATGTTGCAAGTGGAATCATCGTGCTATAACGGTCCAGTGCGGAAATGGCTTAAGATATGTACACACACACACAATTCGTATTTTACACACACACACACACACACACACACACACATATATATATATGTGCACAAAATAAACCGCAACTCCACCACCAAGAAAAATGGATCCGTGAAATCCATTTATTAATGTTGTGCACGGAAGAAAGGAGTATGAAGAGGTCTAGTTTATGAGAAGCCAAACTATGAGAATTATGAGAACCCAAACATTTTTGCAACAAATCATGAGAGTACTGTTGGTTGCATTTAAATCAAAATGTGAATTGACAGTATGTATCTATGTCTGGGGTCTCTGCTGTGGTACTAATGCAAATAGCGCTTGCCAAATGTGCTACAATCCCCTGTTTTCCTTTCCCTCCCCCCCCCAGTCTGGAGGAGAAGGATGTACTTTAGAATGTAAAAGGCGCCACAGTACCTTTGATGATTGGTGGCTCACATAATAGGGGAATGGAGACTCCACTCTGGGTTTTAGATAGTTTTAAAGGTGCTGTCCAAGGTGCTGAATGCATTTTGAGGATAGGGTTCAGCACCCTGTGAATGTGCAGACTAAAACCCAAAGTGGATTCGCCAGCCCACAGACATGGAGGGGGCGACCAGCTACAACCACACTCTGTAATGCAGGGGGATGGTCTAGAAAGAAGCCCCATAGCTACTGCTGCATTTAAATGGTGGCTGTAACAAGTCTGAGAGCCTTGCAGATAGTTGACAACAGCAATGCAATCTCTTTTGAGGTGGGAACAGTGCAAATCCCTCCCCTTGAGAGGTTGCGCCTCCCCAAGCTGGAAAGATAAGTTCCTCCATCCCCACAAGCGGAGAGCCCTCTTCAACTTGATACTGATCACTCAGTAGCTGGGCAATGGTTGGATCAGATGTAAGCAGCAGAGACTTAGAGGGAAAATTAGTGGCCACTTTCTCCTTTACCCTACCAAGTGACTATGAGGGCCTTTTTGCTTTTGCAGAGACTACCCTGCTCCACCCTAATTCTCTATAGTCTTAGATGAGGGTGCAAGTAAAGTATTTTCCTATATTTTGTACCTCTGTCTCTTGTCTTTTGGCTTTCCAAATTGCTATCTCCATGGAGAGGTGAAATTGTGAAGTCAGGAAAGAAAGAGCCACAACAGAGAGTGGAGATTGGATGGTTGAGGTGGGACCTGTATGAAAACTGGTGGGGACGGGAATTGGAATTGCATCTGTGAAAAATGAATGGAGTCAAGACATGTGAGAGATGGAATTATGGAAAAGTTAGGGTGAATTGCGGGGGGAAGACTTGCAAAGGTTTGTTCGGGTTATAGACACAGTCCAGAAAAAAAATGTAGTTTAAAATCTGGACCACGTAAAACAAATGTCTGCAAGTTGCAGAAGATTTTGAAGGGTCAACATCGTATATTGGTTTAAGCACTGATGAATATGGATATCAGGGCTTGGGTCCTTGCCAGGGAAGCCCATTGAGTGACCATGGGCAAGTCACATTCTCTCAGCCTCAGAGGAGGGCAACGATAAACTCCCTTCTGAATAAATCTTGCCAAGAAAACCCCTTGATAGGTTAGCTTTAGGGTCTCTGTAAGTTGGAAACAACTTGAACGCACGTAGCAACGACAACAACACAGGGCTCAGTTTAGTGGCAAGGTCAATTAAAACTATTGCTTGGTTGCCAACTTCATTCTCACCCATTTCTTGTTTCAGCTGGATCTGCTTCTTGTATTTGTCTTCTACCATTTTTTTAATGAAATGCACCAATTGAGGAAATTGTGTTTTAGCGAATAAACTAGATGCATTCAATGCATTTTCATTCTGTGTGCTTTTTATTTTAAAAAAATCAGACAGCATTAGTGGGAATGAAACTGATAAGTATCAGGATAGTAGCAAGAAGAGAACCAGACCTTTCCCTCTCCTGCTGTGATAATACCAAAATCTCATCTTCTGAGCTAGTGTTTATACTGGAAGAAAAAATCCCTGAATTTGACGCCAAGAGATTTTCTCCCAAAGAAAATGTCAGCTTTGCTGCAGCATGAAAAGAAAGAGTTAAATGTGGTCCACACACCAGGGATGTCAATCTTAAGTAATTTAATTTCTGCATGCAAGAACAAACAAATTTCAAAATGTTTTCTCCCCAGTGGCTGATGGTATGAGAGTCTGGTACATTTTGATGATTGACTGGCTGATTGATTATATTTTAGGGGTTTATTTTATGAATATTTTGTGACAAGTCTTTTCCTTTTTCACCAACAAAGAATGCTTTGTGTGAAACATCTTGATTTTTTGTGTCTGCAAAATGCATTGTTTTGCTTGTTTTTTGTTTCGTTTGGTTTTGAACAAAAGTCAACTGTTGCTTGACTTGTTGCAATACCCCTTTCCCAGTGGATGCAAAACAAATATACATTTAAAGTTATATTATTTTTATGCATCCCTTAACACTGTCCTTCAGTGTGCAGGTATTTTCTTGGCTAGTCTGGCTGGAATGCCTTATGGTTCCCTCCCTTGCCCAGTTTTTTGGTGATAACACTTATGTGGGATTCGCTTTGACAAGATCCACTCCTTGTTACATTAACAACAAAATGAGTTCTTTGCAGTTCTGGGGAAATGGAAAAGGTTAGAAACAGGCACAACATTAAATCCTGGGAATAGGGTAGAACTGAGGGCTAGAGCTTCCCTCCAGATTGACAGAGGGGCTGTGTCACCTCCTCTCCAAAGGACAATTACGAGATAAAATAAATTATTGTTGTAGTCAAGGTTAATAGATGTTCTATAAACCAAATACAATT
This sequence comes from Ctenosaura bakeri, assembly GCA_948474755.1. Lineage (NCBI taxonomy): Eukaryota > Metazoa > Chordata > Lepidosauria > Squamata > Iguanidae > Ctenosaura > Ctenosaura bakeri. Next base: position 862,409 of record CAOLHI010000051.1, on the reverse strand, counting down.
TTCACTTCAACCAAGAACTAGTCCTGAGTTTCCTTTTCTAATATATAGCATTGTGATAAACTTTGTGAGCCAATATTAGATGTGAATGCTTATAATTGGTTATGCTCATTAAATAAATGGTTGTAAAGATGAATTTAAAAACCCTTTATTCCTGATTGTCTTGGAATTTTCTCCCTTCCTGAGATCGTAGGCTTGCCTTAAAGTAGTTGTTGAGCAGAGGTGACAGGCAGCTCTGCTGTCAGTTGGGCAGTGAATCCACTCTGGATTTAGTCTGAACTTTTAAAGAGGTGTCCAAGATGATTAGCACTATTTCCTCAAATAGGTCCGGCATCTTCAAGAGCTTCTTCTGAAGTTTGCTGTAAAACCTGGAGCAGATTTGTTGCCCTGCTGACATTGGGAACAGCCCACCTCCCTGTTCTTGCATCCTTCAGTCCCAAGGCTCCAAGTGACAGGTCTTTTGTTAAGAGCACTATGTTTCACATTTGTTTCACATTTTCAGTACTCTTCAAAGTATCATAAGCAATGATGGCATGAAACAAACAAGGTTGTTATTGTGATGTTGCGTTTCTCTTCCTTCCTTTTCCTGCATTCCCATTAAAAAAAAAGGTATAGAGTGTTGTCAGATTCCTATTTAATGCTTGTAGTTTTGCTGCTGCTGCTGTTGTGTGCCTTCAAGTCATTTCCAAGTTATGGCGACCCTAAGGCAAAGTCATCATGGGGTTTTCTGAGGCTGAGAGTGTGTGACACAACCAATGGGTTTCCATGGCCAAATGGGAAATTGAACCCTGATTTCCAGGGTCATTGCCCAGGTCTCAAACCGCTACACCACACTGGATCTCACTTAATGGTTGCATAGCACAAATTTGCAGAATTTGTCTGCACAGATTGGTATGCACAAATTTATGCCAGCATAGCTATGCTGCAGCATTGGATCTTGTTGTGGAGCCAGTCACACTCCCACTGTTCAAGAATCAATCTGACTCCCCATCCTCTATTAAGGACTGCATTTATGAAACCTCTTAGACAATGCTGATAGAGTCACATTGCCATTTATGGAGGTGTTGCACAGCCCTGCATAGCATGCTCCCATTTGCACCACTTCCAAGAAAGTGCAAGTGTTGGTGTTAATGGGATTTCCACCAGTGTAAAGCCCTAACAAGTTTCTAACCCATGCCTGTACACTGGAATCATGGAGTAGGGGGAACCATGTGAGTTTTTCCTCTGAGTGTATCCCCAGCCTCACAGATGCAGACTATAAGGCATCTCAACAAACAGCCTCATGGCAAAAAGTGTTTGTGTGCACATGTATTGATGCACAGTAGCATAAGTTCAAGTGATGGGAATGCAAGGAAATGATCTCCCATTTAAAGGATGAGTCCCTCACTGTGAAAATAGAGTTCTTCTGGATGTAGAAGAATTGTGAATGATTATAGAAAAATATGAACTATCATAGAACTATGCCCTGCAGCTATTATTTTGTTCTTCCATATAAAAATGTTTGCTAGACTGACCTGTCTATGCATGTTGCTTGAGAAATGTCCGGAGACAGATGCTACAATACCTGTGAAAAGCTGTGGTAAGCAAGATGATCTGCAGGTTGGTCATATGAATGGACCATTCTATGGAGCTCATATGGGCACATATATAGGCATATGTCTATGTAGAAATTCTGTGAGAACTACCATTTTGGCATGCAGGCTAGAAATGTGGATCTGCATCCCAAGGAAGATATGGAATGCTTGCGTGAATGGCTCATAAGTTTTGCCTGGAGATTTGGGAAGGAGAAAGTAGACTTCTGTATGTGGAAGTGTTTGGAGATGCAGAAAAAGCATTGTTTCAAACCTTAAGGGCTGCAGCACCTCCAATATGTGATTTGTGAAACCTCGTGTTGAGTTACAGAGAGGGTTTTTTAAAAAATATTTGTGCTGAAAGGTTGCATACTTTGTATGAGAGAAAACAGATATGTGCACAATGCAAGGAGGAATGTTGCAACGCTCCTTAAACTTCTGCACTACCCAAGCGACTCTGTGAAGGCTTCTTCACACATTGTGCCCTTTCGGGCCTACATCCAACATATATTCTACATAGCATTCAAAGTGTCATGCGTTGAATATAATAGGCAGTGCACAACATGAATGTGACAAAAGTGTCCAGTTCATGATCTTCTAAGCCAGTTCAGTGAACCAACAAGATTCTTTGAGAGTCAAGAGGCGTGATAGCCATTGTACTAAAGAGTAAGAGAGCTAGCCAAGAGGACATTTGAAGCTAGAAGCCAGAAATTGGTGCATATACTTTGTGGTCTTGGCTTCTCTCTAAAGGTGTCCTGACACCATCATCTCCTGGCCTCATCACACTTTGGGCACTACAGTGGGAGATTCCAGACCTGAGCATAGGCTGATTTTGACCTACACATGTGGTTGTGAGCATGTGTGTCATACCACGTATGGTTGCCCAGGGGCCAGGGTTGGTCCAAGCTCCCTGCTTTGTGATTGTTCAGTGGCAGAGTTCTGATGGCCATCACATCACATGTGTAACACATCTATTTATTAGCAAAGATTCACCTTTCATTGATGTCCTCATTCCAACTGATACCTAGTCTTAGGAGTTCTTGGGGGGGGGTCAGCCTTATTGTACGGGTGCATCATTTAGGTAAGCCAGTCTCAGTGGAAATGAGTCATGCTCATGTGTGTTTTCATGCTCTGTTGCTTTTGCATTCATTGCTACAAACTTTCACATTTCTTTTTGCCCACCTGTCTCCCCAACACAACATGAGAACTGGAACCTCATCATGGGGCAAATAAATGGTTGGGAGTGGGGAGTGTCATGAGGAGAAAAACGTAAGAAATCTCGGGTGACGGAGTATGACATTTATCCAGTAGATGTTAATGTGTTTGATTATTTGTCTTGACTTTTTCTCTTGGAAAAAGGGTAAAGCCAGAGGTTGCAGTGGAAAGCAATGCATTTGCTCCATGTGTTCTTGCATCCTCTTTTGATCCATACCAGTTAAAATATATCTTTCCTGAATGGCTGTTGACATGTTTGGAGGGTTGCAAAGGATGCAGGTTTAGGTGTGGGTGTTGGCACGTGGGTGATAATATTGATACTGTTGGTGTTGCTTGTCCCCTGCAAATAGAAGAGGTTGCTCCTTTGTGCAGGTCTTCCACAGTCAAACTCAATTGCAAACTCTGAAACTCTTTGACCGGCTTCCGTCCCCCTCTCCCCCCATCTCCCTACACACTTTTGATGTCATGTTCTACTACTTTTTATTTCTTGATCCATTTATTTAGCTGTGCCTCTCATTAACATCTGCCGTTGAGGGTTGGCGGGGACTTCTGTGTCTTCTGTATCTTTTCCACAGGTGTGTTTTAAACAGAGGGCTATAGCAATGTGCCCTTTAAATGGGACCTCTTTGTTTGCGTGAAATGTAAGATCCTTGCATTTGAAAGAGATTTGTCTGCTTCAGTTGGTGTGGGAGGAGGGGACCCCAGGCTGAGTATTTTTTTTTTCTTTCTCAGTAGAAGGAGGTGCAGGAGGAAAACACACACACAGACACACTTTCCTTTTCAATGTGTAATTTCCCATGTTCGCTTTCTGCATCCACCAGCACCGAGACAGTTGTTACTTTAAAAGAGCAAACAAATTGTGCCTTCTATCTCTGTATGTGCTGTTTTTTTGCTTTGTAGTAACACAGGTTGGTGTGTCCCAGGGACATAACATGTGTCCGGACCCTGGGATTCCAGATCGAGGCAAACGGATAGGCAACGATTTCAGGTAAGGAGGAGTCTTTTCTCTTTTCCCCCACCTACCATGTCTTTCTTTCCATCTTTTTCAGATCCTACAGGGGCCATAGTAAAGACACTGGACTGCACATGTCCCCTTATTCCTTTTTTTTTTTTTTTTAAGAAAATGTATTCAGTAAAGATCAGACAAAGTACTCCTTCGGAGAGCATACATTTCTCACTACAAGATTGGACTGGGCTTAGATGAATTTTGAACTGAACAGATCTCTGAGGGAGAAGTTTGTAAGGGTCATGTATATGGCTAGAGAAGGGCTAGTGGGCTGGTTCCCAAACCTAGATACCACCCTATTGATAAACCTCAACTCCCAGAAGCTCCAGCCAGTTCAAGAGTTTTGAGAAGAGATTTTCAAAATCTCAAGGAATCCTTTCCACCTCGATCTGTTTGCTAAATGGTCCCTGGAAGTTGCAGAGGATTCTGGGCTGGGTTTATTAGACTTTGCCATTATCCTGCATAAACTGAGATCTAGGTTGCCAGACATCTCAGTGCATCCCAGAAATTAGTTGTGGGGGACCACATTGTAGCATGCCAACATGCTCAGTCAGCTGAATGTGCTGTCTCAAAACACAGGCCAAGGAGTACATTGGCTAAGGTCTAGTTTTGCAGAAGCGCTTTTACTATTCATGATCTTCTCAACTGAGGAATTCCTGATAAAATCGAAGAGTTCTGTTCGGTTTCTCAGGACAGCGTTTGAAAACTACGGATGTCTTCCTCCAGTGCCAAAAACAGTGCTACCTTTACTGGACAACCAAAATGCCCAAAATGTAAGACTTTGAAGTTTCACTGGCTCCTTCATCAGGCAAAGAAGTTAAAAACATACAGGGGAGGAAAAGTGAAAATTTTACAATCAGAAGCCTACATTTTGTTACTTCTGTTGTCAGTCTAGATCAGTGGTTCTCAACCTGTGGGTCCCCAGATGTGTTTGGACTTCAGCTCCCAGAAGCCCCAGCCACTATGGTCAATGCTCAGGGCTTCTGGGAGCTGAAGTTTTTTAACATCTGGGGACCCACAAGTTGAGAACCACTGGTCTAGATGGTCCAGAGGGATCTCAAAGCAGGCAGGAGCGGCTTCCTCTCTTCACCATGGGCAGACTTGGGACAAAGGGCAATAAAAGACAGGGGGAAAAAATCAACTCTATTAGGAACAGAAAAGTAAATTCTGCCTGCAACTTCTGCCTTCTTCCAACAATCGCATCACCATCCCATTGTGGGGATGTGATAGAAGCAGGATTGTTGCCAGTCTGCAACACATGCCATTGCATGATATCATTGCAATCCTGCTCCCATCACATCCTCAGATGTCACAATCATGTTGTATACTATTACTGGGGGAAAAAAGGTAGGGGCCTTCCATCGTGCAACAATCGCATCACCAGCAGCTGTGTGGAAAGGGTGGAAGTGCTATCAAGCACTTCCTTCCTCCGTGCAACCCAAAAAGAGGCTGAGTGCACTAAGGAAGGAAGGCACATGTCCTGAATGCTACTCATCTGCTGGCAGCCGGCCGGGACATTGCAGGATGATCCAGGTATGATGCAGAAAAGACGTTAGAGTAACAGGTGAAATCTCACAACTGCAGTGTTTGTACTGTTTCACACTCCTTTTTGATGGTGTCCATCCACTCATGCAGCTGTTGGTGCTCATCCCCAAATATAGAGAAACCAAGGGGCAACAGAATAGGAGTGAAACAGCCCTGAGAGTGTTTTTCCACAGTCATACAAGTATCCTTCTGCGATACCGTAATGCATTCTAAAGAGGAAACTGACTTGATAAGAATATTGCCTAGCAGCTCCTCAATAAAAAGGGGTGGAATGAATACTGTTGGCCAGCCAATCCCAATACGGAGAAGTCTATGTGGGAGGAAAATTCTTTTTAAAAGGCTTTTTAACCTCTGGCAGTTGGAGAGAGTTAGGGAGTCTGTTGGAGACAGGCTGTTGAGCACCAGACTGTTGGAAGAGTCCAACGTCAGAGGGAGTTTCTGAGCATTGGGTGCTTGATTGGATTTAAATCAAAGGGCCTGACATAACTCGATTAGAACAGTGTTGATTGTCTGAACCTAAGAATAGAAACCTGAAAGCACTCATTCTGTCTGTTATCAAATAAAGTTAGCCTGTTATTTGGTAAACCTGACTCTGGACATCCTGAAGGAAGAAGGCACACTTAGCATTGAGAACATAAAAACTAAGACACACCTTTGCATGAGTCCTGAAGGCCTAGGACCCCAAACCCAAGGAGGAATTTTATAAAGGATACTGTTGTTATTATTATTTCCCTCCAGGCTGGCCCAGGGGCTAGGAACTGCAGGGCCAACTTGGAGGGAAATCTGTACATCATACCTCCGTTCACTGCTTTACCTTAAAGCAAGGGTAAGCAAAGGTGGGAAGCTTAGGGCCACATTAGCTCCCCAGCAGACCCAAGAGGGCCAACCTCCCACCGTACCTGCTTCTGCAAAATAATAACAATAACAGCAACAATAATAATATATTATATTATTGTGTGAGAGGCCTTTTGCCAGATTCCCCCAGGTCATTTTAGGCTCAGCGGGGGGTTTTTTTTTTTTTTTTTAAGCAACAGAAAGTGACTACAGGTCACTTAGGCCATTTCTGCACCCTACCTGATGCAGTTGTTCTCCCAGCACAAACCTGGCAGGGTGGGAGCAGGACAGGAATGCTCCTGTCCACACCCAGCTGGCTCCTTGCTGTGCTGGGGAAGGAAGCGCCTTTATCAGCTTTCCTGCCCTTCTGCATGGCAGGGAAAGATAGCAATAGCAATAGCAGTTACATTTCTATGCCGCTTATCAGAGCAAAACACTCCCTAAGCGGTTTACTATGTGTTTTAAGCTAATTGCCCCCAACAAGCTGAGAACTCATCTTACCGACCTACAGAGAGATGGACGGCTGAGGCCATTTCCGCGCAGGGCAAGAGAATCGCCCTGTGATGCTACTCACCGGACTTTTAGGCTCCCCGGTCCAGTCCACACTTCTCCATAGCAGTCCGTGGCCACCGCTCCGCACTGCTCCGGGTACGAAAATGGTGGCTTCAGGTTGGTCGAGGGTCTTGACCAACCGCTGAAGCTCGCCAGCCTAAAGCTGTCCCCCGGCAGATTGCAGGCTTGCACCAATGCGAGCCTGCAAATCTGCATATGGGAGGAGGCTTGCAGTGGTGCGCTCCATGCTTTTGAAAGACCTATTTTTAGCGGTCTTTCAAAAGCACGCTGGATGACCACTTGGGGTCATTCGGGAGTGGGCTGGACTGTGGATCTACATTCAGTAGGTCCGACTCAGTCCAGTCACAGGTGCAGACGTCCTCCCTGGAGGACGCTCTGCCCCGTTTAAAGAACCCCGTGTGGAAATGGCCTGAGTCAACCTGGATGGGAGCATTGTGCAATTGCAGGCATTTAACAGCTTTATTCTGTTAAGTGAATATCCCATGATCGCAACGGGTGGGGGTGGGATGGCAGCAGGACTGCAATGATGCCATGCAGAAGCACGACCCACAGATCGCTGCCATAGTGTCCCCATAGCGGGACGACGATGCCATGTGGAAATGGCCTTACCGTTCTCTTCCTGCTATAGACACCTCTCCTGGGCCTAAAATGGTTCAGAAGGCAAAAACAGGGTGAAAATGCTCCTGTATCCCATAATGGACATTCTGGGGGGAAAAAAAAAAACTTTTCAAAAAATGAACAAAAACCTGGGCTACACTTTGCCAAGCCATGCCTTAAAGTAAGCAGATTGGGACCTTTCATTGTATGTAAGCATAAGCCAGAATCTGTTGGAGTCTAGATCGATATTTAATTTTATTTCTCTGCTGACTGCTATTTTGCTCACTAAAAAAGTGTCTCCATTTTCAACCACCAGCCCATCTATCCACTCTCTCCTGTAACCTGGGCTGGAATTAAAGAAATAATGATGTCCCAGGGAGGGATGTAATGGAGTGGGGAGAACCGCTCACTTAACAGACCTTAACAACCCTGATCCATATGAGATATGGAACATATGAACCACCCTGATAGGGAATCAGACCATTGGTCTATCTTTCTCTGTAATTTTCCGGAAGACTTCAAGGAAGGCTCTTTCCCCATTCTCCCCTTGTATAGAGTCCTCTCCCCATTGAACCAGAAAACAAGTCCTTGAGATGGGGCAAGTTGTTTGCTATGCCAGCAAAGCATGATATATTGCTTTATTATTTCCAAGAAGGCAAGTGCTGGGGGACATCAGCGTACGGTCTCTTTCAAAGCTTGGGAAAGTTGCCCTTTCTTTTGGACTATACTCTTAAAATTTCCCCAATCAGCATAGGAGCTTTTAAAAAAAGTGCTGGCAGAAATTTCCAAGTTTTTCAAGGAATCTTATACTGAGTTTTGTTTAGAGCTGATTCAGTATGCCAAGCGTTTAGGATCAGGTTGAAAAATCTCCTCTTGAAATGCCTCAAACCTACTCCTAATAAACTCCACAAACTTCACAGGTACCTTTAAAATAGCACACCACACTATGGTGGTTTTAACAGTGCAGTTGTATGCCTGTCTCCTTAGAAGCTAGTTCCACTGAGTTCAATGGGGCTTGTTCCTGGGGAGGTCTGTGTAGAATCTCAATGTAAGACAACAATGAATGTGTAAATGGGTTGACTGTTTGAGATGATAAGGGTCTAATATTCCAACAGTAGCTTTTTTCAGGTGAAAGGACCACCACCTTTGTAATAACGATGGGTGTCCAGATAGCCATCAATATATGATATGGGAGTGCAGTATAGGCATCTTGTGTCCTCATGGGCCCTGCACCAGCAAGAATTGGTGGCTCTCATGTCAGTCATGTCCAGTAAACATAAGCTGGACTATGGTCTGAACTTTAAAGAAATGAACTTCAAAGATAATTCAAAGCCTAGAGCTGATTTTCTGCCCTGTTGACATGGATGCCACCAAAAGCCACAAATCTCTACTCTGGATTTCTAAAATTAGATTCTAGATTGTATACGTTGAATGAAAATGATTTTTTAAAAAAAGAATAATTCATTTTGTTTGTTTTTTATGGCCTAGAGCATCCTCTTGGATTATTTAGGAGTACTTTGAATATCTGCAATGGCTTCCTTATTCTTGATTCTTACCTAGGCACAGTAGAACTAGTCTTTAGAGAAGAGGTGGGTGAGTTTGGACCCTGAGGTTGTTTTGGACTTCAACTCCAATAAGCTCCAGCCAGCACACAAATGGTGAGGAATTATGGGAGTTGTGGTCCAAAACATGTGGTGGACAAAAAGTTTCCCATCCTGGCTTTTGAGAGCAACGGTCTCCTTTCTGTGTTACGTTATGCCCTGTGAGATCCAACCAGCGAAATGTCCCAAGGGTATCTTTTGTTTTTATTATTAAAATATTTGTATCCCAGCCTTTTCTCAGGGTGACAAATAGATAAAACAATATAAACAATTTAAGCAATTAAACCAGTGGTGTGAAAACCAGTAAATAATATGAATAACAGAAAAACACATTAAACAGTTCAAATAAATTAAAATGGCTTAAAATGGTTAAAAATGTTTCTTTCCATAAATGTACATGGTTAAAAGTGAATTGGCACCCAAAGGCATTGTGACATGATACTGAAAAGATATCAGTGTTGGTGCCAGTCAGGCATCCAAGGGGATGAGATTCCACAAATGGGGCACCATAGCAAAGAAGGTCCTCTATCATCTTTGCAGCAGGTTCAGACTAGAAGGGCAACACAAAAAGTGATACTCTCTGCCCTCTTTCCCGAAAGCATGGAGTTTGTCCTATTCCAGACTGGACCACGTCCCAGTTTCTGTGTGTAGTGGAAGTGTTAGGATATCTACCTATCTTTTAGAACTCCTGTCCACCAGTTGGGGAAGACGCCAATGAATTTGGTAAATGCTTCCATCAGGCTGTCAAACTTCTGTTGCCCATCGTGAGCCATTGCAATGTAGTGAGCTGCAGTCTTGTCCCTTTCTTTCGAGCAGAAATCAGAGGAGATGAATACAAACCCTTAATTGTTAGCCCTGACTTGGATTCTGAGGCTGACATGGCTCCACTTCTATCTTCCAGGTTAGGATCCAGTGTCCAATTCACCTGCAACGAAGGCTATGATTTGCAGGGCTCCAAGAGCATCACCTGCAAGAGGCTGAGTGGTATGATAGCAGCGTGGAGCGACCAGAGGCCTGTCTGTAGAGGTGAGACAAGGAACCACGCAGTGTTAAATCCTCCAGTTTGACAAGGAATTGGTTTCAATTTCCACCTTCTTGGGGGTTCATTATAAGCAAGAAAAAGTAGGTGGTGGAGACATGGGAAGAAACAATGATGTTCTGTGAACTGCATCAAGCACACTCTGTAGGGGATCCCTTTTCAGGGATAACATCCAATAACCTATCTTGTCAAGAACCCTGGCTGGCCATTATTTCTGCAACATGTACAACCTACCAGGCGCTGAGATTGGCTTAATTGCTTCTCCTTGTTTATTCTTGTAAACTCATGTTCTCAAAAAAGTCAGACGGGGCTTCCGCAAAGAGGTATGAGCAAGAAGCTTATTTTAAAAGCCAAAGATGCATTTTTGATTAGAGCTGCTATGAGCAGCACTTGTGAAATATCTGAAATATTGGGAAGAAACATCAAATTTCTAGTTCTCTGGGGAGGGACAGGATTTTTCCCATTTGCTGGGAAAAGAATTTGGGAAAGGTGCCGTTTTTGGAAGACTACAATATCCAGTTTGCCCAAACACTCCTTGGCCAGGCTGGTTGGATAATTCTGAGGCTGTAATCACCCTTGATGATCTTAAATGCCAGCACTGCAAGCCACAAGGTTGTGAGTTCGATCCTGCCGGGCTCCAAGGTTGACTCAGCCTTCCATCCTTTTGCAGGTCAGTAAAATGAGTACCCAGCTTGTTGGGGGCATGAATAGAAATGTGTTTTGAAATACATGCTATTTGTAAGTTGTTCGCTGCCTCGATCCATATGGAGAGGCAGGATACAAATAAATAATAATAATAATAAAAATAGCAACCCTCAAGATACCAACAAAGACATGGTCTCTAAAATCTATTTTTCCCTAGCGGAATTAAAGGAAATAGGAACAACATCTATGATGATTTCCTTAACAAAGTTCAGGACTGTACAAAATTTAGAATTGCTCAAGACCTGTTACAAAAGATGATGCTAAAATGTTATGACCAATTAATATCACTAAAAACAATGGCTGTGAATCTATACCACAGTCTGTGCTATATACCTTAATGCAGACTTAGCTACATAACTGAGATGATCTAGAACCCTTCTTGTGAACTACAAAGATGCACATCAGTGTCACGGCGTTGTCATCATCAAATGTGCATTAGATCCCACGTCCAATGGTAACTTTGCTGACTCCCCTTACCTAGTAACTTCACAGCAGCCTTTTCCTGCATACGGATGCCACGAAACTGCTCATTTCTATTTCCCACAGATATAAATCCCATACTGATTTCCAAGCAATATTAAGAAAATGTATTTTAATCAAAGCACTTTAAAAGCTTGTCGATTGGCATAAAAGAATTCAGAAACAGGAAAAACGTGCAGCTACTATAAAAATATGTGCTATCCATAGAAGCTGAAGAAAGCTGACAGGAAGAAAATCAATTCATTTGAAATGTGGTGCTGGTGAAGAGTTATGGGATATCCCGGACTGCTTAAAAAAATAAATCAGTAAATCAGCTCTCTCTCCTGAATTTTCCCTAGGAGCAAAGATGATTAAACTAAAATTTTCATGCTTTGGACATGTCACAAGACAATGTGGCTATAGGAAAAGGCAATAATGCTTTGTAAAGTGGAAGGCAGTAGAAAAAGAGAAAGACCAAGGCCATTTCCACACTAGACTGTTATAGTGCTATTATTTCACTTTCAACACCCTATGGAATCCTGAGGTTTGCCTTTGAGGCCCCTCCCTAAATGGCAAACCCCAGGATTTCATGGGATGTTGAAAGTGGAATAATAGCACTATAACAGTCTAGTGCAGAAATGGCCCGAATTACAGGTGACTTGACTGGATCAAGGAAGTTTGCAAGACCTGAGCAGAGAAGGTGAAGGTCTTTCATAGGGTTGTTGTAAGTCGAAATCAGCTCGTGGCAAATGGCAAGAACAAAACATGTGACATAGTACACATGCTTTTCAAGATGAATTAAAAGCTTACTGTAATGAATGCTCACCAGTTTTCTTATCCTAATTGGAAAACAATTTCTTGAAAAGCAAACGTGCTATGCAGAAAGTAGTTGACTTCCATGTGATTTTGTGTGTGTGTATGAATTTGGGGACTTTATTTACTGAAAATTAGTAACTTTTTGAGAAAACAAAGAACCTCATGCTTTTCACAGAAGACATGATATTCTGTGCAAAAACTGTTGCACAGAATTTTTCATCAAAAAGTACCAGAATGTGGAAATTCAAAGGCTGTTTCTGCACTATACAGTTATAGTGCTATTAGTCCACTTCCAACATCCTGTGGAATTCTGGGGTTTGTAGTTTACTGAGGCCAAATTGCTCTCTGGGTGAGAATTCTAAAGGCCCTTCCCTAAACTGCAAATCCCAGGATTCCATAGGATGTTGAAAGTGGAATCATAGCGCTAGAATGGCCAGAGTCTGGAAAAATCACTTTTGTATTTACAACTCCAAGAATTCCTCAGCCAGAGTATCCTGCAATATTGTCCTGTAGACAATACTCAACTAGATGCTCCAATGTTACCATCTTGTCATCTCCTTCAGGGAAAGCCCTTGCTTAGTAGTAGGAAAGATACTTTGCATACAGAAGGATCAAAAGCTTGACATCTCCAGAACAGGGCTTTGAACCTGAAACCTTGGAGAAATACTGCTGGTAAGCATTGACAATACTTGTATTGGGGGAAAAATGTACTAGTCTTGTCAATACCGGTGGTCATGCTGGATGGGGGATTTCGGAACATGAAGTCCAAAAATGTAAAGGCAGTCTTGGAAAAGTCTTCTTAAGAATGCCTTGGAAAGCAATTCTAGTCAGTATTATTAGTAAATAGATCATGGATCCATTTACTGCTTTGCAATTTAATGTCTGATAAACTGTAATCCCAATCTGAAATTAGTAGCAATTAATTGAAACATCAGATTTCCCCAGCAACTCTAATAAGGGAGTTTTCCCTGGGAAGTGGATTCTTCTTTATCTTCTTAGGTTTTTTTCTCTTTCACTCAATACACTCACACAGATAAATGCTCTGTTTTATCCAAAATCTGTCCTTAAAAAGAACCACCACCTTCACCATCTCAGAATCTATGGAATAATCAGATGTAATTCGACTGTTTTCTATTAAATATTATGGTGTTGGGATTTGATTAGGCCTTCAGGCTGAGTGTGGGTGAAGGAAATAAAAGTCCATCATATTCACTGTGGGAAAAGCCACACCGCAATACAGGTTTCATAGAGTTGCCAAGAATCTACATAGAAGTCAAGCTTGATTCTCTATTTAATTCTCCCCATTCATCTTTTTTTTGGGAGGGGGGGCTGGAGGTGATATGATGGGGGAAAGGTATAAATGGGTTACATCTTCACTTATCAATGCATCTAAACCTAGACCAGCATCTTGAATAGACCTGACAGAGGGTCTTTCCGCCCTACACTGTTATAGTGCTATCATTCCACTTTCAATATCCTGTGGAATTCTGGGGTTTGTAGTTTCCTGAGACCCCCTCTGGCTGAGAATTTTAAAGGTCCCTCTCTAAACTGCAAATCCCAGGATTCCATTAGATGTTGAAAGTGGAATAATAGCACTATAACAGTGTAGTGCAGAAATGCCCCATGTCTTTTCCACATGGGGCAATGTGGAGTGCAATACAGGGGGTGTGGATGTGAATTGATCTTGTCTCTGTGCAATATGTTTGGACTAATCCAGGCCTGCACAACCCGAGACCCAGCCAGCTGAACTCAGGCCTGCAACCTTACACTGGGACCTGCAAGCTGCTTGGCTGTCTCCTCCCTCCCTTCCCATTTATGAAACCCAAGGCACAAAGTAGATACAGGAGGTTTATCCAGCTCCAGTCGGACTCCATGCATGGTTAGTGGGACGCATTTAGCTTATTGGGGTCACATATGAGGTTCCTTGATCTCAGAGCCTAGATTATGTTCTCTAGTCTTCAGACAAGAGGAGGAATTTCAGGGTGAGAGGACTACCATGAAAAATGTGTTCTTATATATTTTGCTCATGTGTTATACATGGTGTTTCTGATTTGGATGTCAAAGGCCAGTGGTTCTTAACATGGGGTCTGAGGATCCCTGAGGATCCACAAAGCCCTTACAGGAGGTCCACGAAGTCCAGTTGCTGGATAGCAACACCAGTGGCACCAACAGAAGCACAACAGCAAGTGAGGGTACTTCCAAATTACTCCCATGTTTGCAAAAGAGGGAGCAGTTTGGCTGCACATACACCCAACTTCCTTCTGTGTTACACAGTCTTGCTGCCATATCCTTGATTAAAAGGATAAAACAGCAGGCATGTGTGCATGCCCAAACTGCTCCCTCATTTGCAAATGAGGGAGAAGTTTTGCCACGCATTGGCACCCCCCCACTGCCACATCCCTGACAAAACAGACATGGCAGCAGGCACGTGTGTGGGCCCAAACTATGACTCCGGAGACCAGGGTTTGAATTCCCACTCAGCCATGGAAACCCACTGGGTAGTCTTAGGCAAGTCACATTCTCTCAGCCTTAGAGAAAGGCAAAGTTGACAAATCTTTCCAAGAAAACCTCCATGATAGGGTCACCATAAGTCAGTTTTCAAAGGACAAAGACAGAATAGCTAGAAATAACCTCCTCTGCCAGTGGCACTTTGTTGTTCCTTGCTTTCAAGTCATTTCAGACTTATGGCAACCCAGTGGTGAACCTGTCATGAGGTGGGGGGAATTGGCACGATTTGTTCATGAGAAGTTTGCCTTTGCCTTTCTCTGAGGCTGAGAGAATGTTACTCATCCAAGGTTGCCCAGTGTCTAAGCAGGGGCTTTGAATCCTTGTTTCCCAAAGTATTTAATAAATAAATAATGTTTTGAATATTTAAAGGTAAATTTAAATATTTAAATCTTGAATTAAGTCTTGAGAGTCCCTGGCAACAAATTATATTTACAGGGGGTCCCCAGTAAAGAAAAGATTAAGAACCATTGGCATAGTCTGTACAGCTATGATTGATTCTTAACGTATTGTGCTTAAAGACATCACCAGGGACTCTCTCGTGCAACATGACATTTGTAACATCAACAGAGTCTGGGATAGTCCTGACTTGGCAAATCTAGCCACATATTGGCCTATTTATTTATGTATTTATTTATTCAATCGTTTATTCAATATGCCTAAATCTTATTCATAAGCCATTTCTGCACTAGAGTGTTATAGCGCTATGATTCCACTTGAAACATCCTATGGAATCCTGTAGTTTGCAGTTTCAGGAGGGGCCACTTGGCCCCTCCCAAATCTGCAAACCCCAGGATTCCATAGGATGTTTCAAGTGGAATCATAGCGCTATAAAACTCTAGTGCAGAAATGGCCATAGTTCTGAACAGAGTAGAGCTATTTAATCTATTGCGTTTACCTATGTGCTAAATTTCCATTCATCCACTGATTCAATGGGTCTACTCTTTATGGGACTAACCAAGATTCTACTCACGGTGTGCATATGGAACCAATGATCTTCCAATTAAGATTGAATGAAAAGTAGTTCCAGTTTGCTTTACAGTATGAAAATACTCTATTCATACTTTCCAAACCAGAACATGAAACAGAAAGCAATCAGACATCAAAATCTGTTCCAAATCTGTTTATGAAGCAGTTTATGAATTAGAAACAGAAATATGTACATTTTAGGAGGTGTGCATTTTAAAAAAATGCATGCTTTGGAAACAGCGTGTGCAAGACAATTGTATATTTGGTCAAACATGCATCAGACCTTTTGCCTTGAATGAAAAAAAGACATTACATGCAAAAGTTTTCCAAGAATTTGAGACAGACATACAAAAATGTGTATAACATTGCAAAAATTTTCATGCAGGGTGAAGGGGAAAAAACTATAAATTGATGCAACATTGGAATTAAACAAATTTAGCAATGGGTAATGCAACTCTGAGCAAAGTCATACCTGATAGGTTTTTCAACCTACTTTGAATGAGTTTCAGCCTTTTTTTTTTAACCCCTGTGTGATCCTGTCTCTTAGCTGACAGATAGCAGACAATGTATTTCACCTTATTTCATGCCTGCTCCTTCCTGCTCCCTTAACAAGGTACCTCCCCAAGCTAAAGAATTGCCTCCACACATTCTCCTTCCTTTTTCTTCTTCTTTTTCCACAGCTAGGATGTGTGATTCATACCTCCGAGGCCCCAGCGGCGTCATCACATCTCCCAACTACCCCGTCCAGTACGATAACAACGCCTACTGTGTGTGGGTGATAACAGCGGTCAATCCAGCCAAGGTAGGTCCCACAGATACACCACAAGGGTTGAATGCATGCCTTCTTTGGATGAATCTGTGCACTGGGGTGATCTTTCCAGAACTGGATCTCCAGCAACTGTGGGGAGTCTGGTAACAAGCCGAACATGCAGCAGTAGGAGGGTCAGAAGAATCAACATGTGGATCTCAAGAAAAGGGGAGTGCATCCGAAACATGAATGGGTAGAATGTACCTGTGGTTCAAAGATGGGTCGGAGGAGGAATTGCTATCAATCCCTTTGTAAGTAATGTGACACAGAGATGGGGCACGTTCAGTCGCGTAGGTCAGCAAGAATGTGCAATGCAGAAGTAAGCAAGAAGGATTTGTGCTTGGTGTTTTGAGGCTTTTTGCTTGTATTTAGCCTGGTCATATTTATAGAACAGGCTGGCAAATCAAAGAGGAATTTCACAGGCAGATCATTGAAAGCAATGGTAATAAGCAGGCTTAGCCTTACTAAGGTTCTAAAATGTCTCTGGAGGGGGTTGGAGTCACTCTCACGTTTCTCCCAGAGATAGCTCTGCATCTTTCTACTTCGGCAAAACAGGACGAATAACTTCAGAAGAGTTTTTGTGAGACAATCCTGGAAAATGATATATCCTTTCTAGCAGTTTTCAAAGAAGTCGTGCAGCATAAAAAGGAGGAGGGGAGGGGGAGGAAAAATAGATATGGCAGCACTTTTAAAGACTAACTGGGTTTTTTGCATGAGGTTTCATGGATACAAGCCCACTCCTTCAGATGCACTACAAAGTGATGTTAAAGCTTCAGGAATAAAGCATTTTTTTTTACAATTGTGAGAATGGGGTAGAATGTCCTCCTGTAACTTGTGTGGAACTAGGGTTAGCATTAGGGTTAGTGTTCCGTTTAAGTTAGGTGTACCTAGTCCCTTATATGCATAGTGTAGGGTCCTGCTGGTGCATTATGACAGTGGTTGCAATATTTCAAAGGGTTGCACAGCTGTGGTGGGGAAATGCAGACCAGAGATGGAATCCTGTTGCTCAGACCTAAACAGAGCAAAGCCACTGAAATGCTTTTTGAAAGACGAATCAACTTGGATTCAATCAGTCTATTCTAATGAGGACCAACAAAAAGATTTAGACCCATATTTCCATTAGAGCTACTATACTCATTGTCTTTTACCTTCTGCTGTCTCCAATAGAATTTCAATTGGCTACTGCCAACTCTATGGCCATTTCCACACTAGACTTTTATAGCGCTATGATTCCACTTGAAACATCCTATGGAATTGGCCAGCCCCTCCCGAAACTGCAAACCCCAGGATTCCATAGGATGTTTCAAGTGGAATCATAGTGCTATAAAAGTCTAGTGTGGAAATGGCTTGTGTCTTCTCTTTATATTCCCATTGTGTCCTTTCTCTGCCATTCCAAACTGGACATGTTCACTTCCATTTTCTCCTCCTTTTACTTCCATCGCTATGTCTTCATCCAGTATCGTGCATAGATGCCCTCCCTAACAGTATCAACCTCCTGGGAGTTGTGGCTTTCATTTCAATCCAAATAACAGATTTCTGTCTTTATAGTTATAACTTTATTTTGTAAAAGATGTCTGTGTTATTCTGTTATTGTGCATGTGTTATTCCCTCTACTTTTAATTATTTATTCATTACTGCCCCCAGCACTGTGTTTAATCCTCAATAAATATTTGAGCAATCGAAGAACTATTATGCAATGAAAGAGCCCATGCAGAAACCTCAGGTTCAGCCTTCAGCAATTTTCAAGCAGGTCTGAGAAACAGCTGTACCTGAAACTGACAAACAGATGGCTAAACAAACCATGGTTTGTTTGGAGGGACATGTTCCATGCACAACAAGCCAGAATGCAATGCAATGCAATGCAATGCAATGCAATGCAATGCAATGCAATGCAATGCAATAAAATAAAATAAAATAAAATAAAATAAAATAAAATTGGCTTATTGTTATGTATGAAGTGAGCCAGTGAAAGATTGAGTCCTTTGTCTCTGATTGTAGTGTGTTTTAGGGGAGAAGAGAGGATAGCCGTTCCAAACTGCACCAGTAACTAGATGGTAGAAGTAATGAATGTACAGCCTGCTGTCTACTTGAAGACCCCCTGAGACCTATTTATGGGCCTTCTAGTTTTTTTTTTCCTTCAAAAACAATTTTTCTCTTCAACACCTTCTGGAAAATTAAGCACATTTTCCCCTGGCCATTCTGGAGGGGCCTTTTTTTCAACCAGGAGTGATCTAGTCATCTTCCAAGTCACTTCCTGTCAGAAAGATGGCTTCTTCTGGCCCTAAAATGGCTCTCAGAGGATGAAAAGATGTGGCAAAAATGCCTCCGCACTCCCTGGGCCATTGGGGACATTTGGGCACAATTTTTCTTTTTTTAAAAAAAGATATGCAGTGGGGATGTTTTGAGGAAGAAAGGGAAATGAAATCAAAAGGGAAGAGAATCCGATGGGAGAAAGTAGAATGCATAGTTGCCAAACCAGGCTGCAAAAAGTGCAGCTGCAAAAAGTGTAGCTGAACCAACTTGAACTCACTCCGGAACGTGATGTTGTTAGCAAAAGGCATTGCTCCACAACTAAAGCGCATTTCCATAACTAGGTCTTAGGTCTTGCCCAGTGTTTAAATAGCTGAGGACATGCCTCGCGGTCCCATGGGGTTTTGTTTTCAGTCAGAAGAGGAAAGAGAGAGGAAGAGAAAGAAAGAGAGAAGAAGATGGAAAAGAAATCAATTCCTTTTAGCATTTGACTGCTGTCATGAAAATCTGCAGAGACTGCAGAAACGTATGGCTGAAAGACATTACTCTTCAAAGAAAGCAAAATGTATTATGCGTAGGAAGGGTAGGATAGCTAAAGAGAAGCCATCCATGTTTTCAGAATCCTGGATTTTCATTTGATGGGCGACATTATTTGGGGAAAAAATGCAAATCCTAGAAATATAAGCATTCACACACACAATGATCAGAGTTAAGTAGAGGAATGCTGGTTTGTATGCTGAAGATGCCTGATTTAATGTTTCTCTCTCTCCATCCTTGAAGTCTCAGCGAGCCAGTACTACCCAAAAGAGACCCATCATATATTGAGAAAGTTGGGCATACTTATTCCAACAGGTAGCCAGTTAGCCAAGGAGAGTCTGAAAATATAGGCAGGTGCGGTGATCCATGGCAACAAACCAGTTCAAGGTACATATGTCCTTGCCAGGTTCTTTTGACAAGCTAACAGGTCTTAATTGCCATACCCTCTGACATTTCGCAGATGAAAACTTGGCCATGGGTGGACAAGCAAGATCAGAGCATGGTCAGGATGGTAAAAAGTTATTAATGAGAAGGAACAGAAAAGCTAAGAGAGGCTGCAGCAGTTTGCTTTTGCCTGAACCTTCGACAGAGGGAAAATTCTGGCCCCTTCCATTCTCGGCTGCATCAATAGGATTATGGTGTCTAGATCGAGGGAGGTACTGGTACCACTCTACTCTGCTTTGGTTAGACCCCATCTTGAATACTGTGTCCAGTTCTGGGCACCCCAATTCAAGAAGGATATTGACAAGCTGGAGCAGGTCCAGAGGAGGGCGACCAAAATGATGAGAGGCCTGGAAGCCATGAAGCCCTATGAGGATAGACTTGGAGAGCTGGGTATGTTTAGTCTGCAGAAGAGGAGGTTAAGAGGGGACATGATAGCCATGTTTAAATATTTGAAGGGATGCCACGTAGAGGAGGGAGAAGGCTTGTTTTCTGCTGCTCCAGAGACCAGGACAAGGAGCAATGGATTCAAGCTGCAGGAAAGGAGATTCCACCTGAACCTCAGGAAGAACTTCCTGACAGTCAGGGCTGTCCAGCAGTGGAATCTGTTGCCTCGGAGTGTAGTGGAGTCTCCTTCCTTGGAGGTTTTTAAGCAGAGGCTGGATGGCCATCTGTTGGGAGTGCTTTGAGGGTGTTCCTACATGGCAGGGGGTTGGACTGGATGGCCTGTGTGGTCTCTTCCAACTCTGAAATTCTATGATTCTATGATTCTTCTCACCCTACTGGGGGAATAGGAATGGAAAGAATATTTTAAAAATATTCAGAAGAAAAAAAGCTTTAAAAAAAGCCACATGTTTTTCAGCTATTGAGAAACATTGACAAGATGAATCCTGGACTGACAAGACTCTTCACAGTTCTGGACTTAGTGTGCACAAATTTGCATTTGGCTGTTCGTGCAAAAAAACAGCATAGGCAAATTTTGCTCAGAATAAATCCCAAATTGCAAAATATCCTGGTGTAGTTTTTCAAAGACATTTTTGCAGCAGGAATAAAATGGCTAAAAATGACTTGTTCCTACCTTTGAGAAGTAACTTAGGCCATTTCCGCACTAGACTGTCATAGCTCTATGATTCCCCTTGCAACATCCTATGGAATCCTGGAGTTTGCAGTTTCAGGAGGGGCCAGCCGGTAAGACACTAGAGCTCTCTAGCAGAGAATTCTAAATGCCCCTCCCTAAACTAGAAATTCTAGGATTCTGTAGTATGTTGCTATGGCTATTAAAGTGAAATATGCCATGATAATTGTGTGGTATGAAGGGACACTGAGTAGGACTAGAGGAACACCTCTTTCTCAAATTCTTTTACTATGCCCTCTTACTTAAAAAAAAAAATCTAAAGAATTCACTTCTGCCAAGTATCAACCTGTGCTAAAAATATTATTAAAAACCGTGTAATGATAAAATAACGTAATTAATGCTGAGAACAAAGGGCTGTCAAGTAGCACACTTCATTAGTTAAAGTAGCCATTCAAGTAAACTGCATTTTAACAAGTCCAACCCTAATTAAATAGCTAATTACATTTTGGCACACTGTAGACCATAACCTTGTTGCAGAGAAACAAGCTCCTAGAGTCCCAAGAACTATTTACGTCTCTCTTCTTTCCTTCCATGCTTCCCTCCTTTGCTCTCCTCTTTGCCCTAGTTTTGCTTTTAGTTAAAGATAGAATATTGTTTAATGAATCATTAAATAACAAGAAATCCCCTGGCAAATGCAGATAAATGGACGACATGGAGCTCACTTTAAAAAAAAAAAAATTGCAGAAACCAACCAGGAAATGGTAAGGAATAAAAAGGTTTTAAGCGTGTGAGATTTTAAATGGTGCCGTCAAAGGTGCCTTGTAAATAATTGTTGGATGGCCGTGGAAGATTTCAGCTTCTCTGATCAGATGCTCTGGGCATGTGTTGTAGAAATTCTGTACCCAGGACACCCCCTGTCCATGCATATTCCTTCATATTGCTACCCTCTAGGTCAGGGTTTGGGACACAAATAGGATCAGAGTCCAGTTAAGGTACCAAAAATGAAGAAGAACATACAAGGTATGGAAAGCTCAAGATTCTGCCTTCTGCTCTCCTCTTCCCCCTGCTGACTTACAGGAGATGCAACCTACTTTTGCACTTTGAGCTCAGTCTACCGCAACTGAAGGAAGCTGAGGACAAAGGGGTAAAGTGGGAGGAGGAGAGAGAAACTGAGACATTTTAAAAGCAGATGAAAAGTGGGATGGCAGAGGATTAAGTGGGACTTTCCCTGCCAACTTGGGACAGCTGGAGAATATGTGGCCCAAAACACACAGTTCCATTGCACCCCCAGGCCCTTACCAACTCCTCTTTTTAAATATTTTTTTATTTTAATGCTACCCCGCCAAACATTAATAAAACAACCAAAGACTACTTCTGCTAAGTTCAAATTGATCTTCTAGTTGTTTGAATATGCCCATTCCTGCCCTCGGCACAGAATCTGTGGCTACAAAATTTGTCGTCCTATATGCACATCAAAAACCTGACATGGAATCAGATCTAGGGTTCTGTGCAGAACCATCTATTCTAGTGCTGCAGTATAACCAGGAGCAAAACTATATGACGATCTAATTGGCAGGGACAACTGAACCACCCATGAGCCCACTGAGGCTTTGGTGCTCCTCTAAACATAGCTGAGACCTTCACAGCAGTTGATTGCATGTGTGTGGCTCCTCCCAGGAACAAAAAATTGTTATCGGCTATCCGTATTGCAATGCAAAGCACATTGGAAGGCCTCTGTCTTGAACAGACAGTTCATATCCACCTACTGCTCCAATTTGCCAGGGACAGTCCTGGTTAATCCTCTGCCATTCTATTTTTTTTTTTTAGCTACTTTTAAAACCATATCTTTCTATGCAAAAGAATTACGTGGATAACTGTTACCCAAGAAAAAGTTTCGAATAGTGAGGAATCTCATTGCTTTCAGATTTTCCCAGCAGGGAGTCCCAACAATCAGGACAATTTTTTTTCATCTACAAAAAAGACCTTATTCTGTAGATCTCTATTTAAGGATATGGCCAATTACCCTACTCATTAGTTGCTCACATGGTCTGAACACTTATCATAGAGTTTCCTGGGGCTGTGTGTGTGTTATGCACCCAAGGTCAACATGTGGCTTTCCATGGCCAAACGGGGAATCAAACCCTGGCCTCCAGGCTCATAGTCCGATGCTCAAACTGCTATAACACACTGACTCTTGCTGCAGGTAATAATATTGTTTTCTCTTTCCTCGAACAACAAAAAATGCTTTTGTTATCATTTTGAAAACAGTATACACACAGTACCTGGGATTAAATAAGAGGCGTGAGGGGTTTTTTTGAGTTTCTATTTCACTTGATAGCAATTGCAGGTTAATAACATCTAAACAATAAAACAATAACATGGGAAAGTATTTCTTTATCATTTCTGAGCAGAGAGAAGATAATGAAAGCAGTTATTATAATTGATACAAATATAGTGTTTTGGAGGAAAAGGTAATCATATGCCTTCGTACTTTACAATCTATGCAGCACGCTTTCCGTGAACTCTATAAACTATTACGGTCTCCTAGGCCAATAAAAAAATGTAATAGAATATGTGACATTCTGTACAGAAATTCTAGGTATCTTCTCTCTCTCTTTTTTTATTTCTCTCCTTCTTTCCCTTTCAGGTCATGAAATTTCATCCCAAATATCATTTTGATAAGCTCTTAAACTATTTCCCATAATATAACTCTAGATGATTCAGCGCAACCCAAATGTAGTGCCAGCTGAAGACGTTTTGCTATTTCAGGAAGGAAATCCAAATTATACTTTTTGTACTGCTAAAGAAGACATGGGAGTTGTCCAGTCCTCCAGATGTCATCAGATGACAGTTCCCAGCATTCCTCAACAGTTGTCCATCTGGCTAGAGCTAATGGGAGTTACATTTCAACAACATCTGGAAGGCTAAATGATTCCCACTCCTATAGGACACAGTCTACCAGGATATTCTGCTACCAAATAATTTTAATAAGAACTTGATTGGTTAAAGAGAGCCAGCATGTATAGTGGTTTGAGTTTGGGGCTAGGACTTTAGGAGTCTAGGGTTTGAATCCTCACTCAGTCGTGGAAACCCACTGGGCACCTCTTAACCTCAGGAAAAAACAAAAGGCAATGGCATGCCTCCTCTGAATAAATATTGCCAAAAAAACCCTAGAGCAGGTCACCATAATGTTGATGTCACCTTGTAAGCACAAGACAACCACTAAAAGTGGTTGAAAGTCATGAAGACACTGCAGTGCCTTGTGGAGGGATGGAGATGGATGGGTGGATGGGTGGGTGGGTGGATGGATGATGGATGGATGGATGGATGGATGGATGGATGGGTGGATGGGTGGATGGATGAATGGGTGGGTGGGTGGGTGGATGGATGGATGAATGGATGGATGGATGGATGGATATCAGGTTCGCATTCCCTTTCAGATGCAGTGGCTTCTCTCCATGTGCCACCCATAATAGTCTACATGGAGCTACATTTCTATGGGTATGTTTTCTGTCTTCAGACAGAACAACCGCAGTGTATTAGACCAGCATAGTTATGTCTTAACCTAACTAGTATGGATTAAAAGATAGAAGTGAAAAGAATATTTGGGGAAAAAATGGTTGGCAAATTGGTTTCTCAAATGCAAAGATGGCTGCAAACGACAGTATGGTTTCCAGTGTGTCTGGTCAAACTTCCATTGAGCCTGGTGTCGGGGAGTATATATCTCTTGATCAAATCTGCTTGGAACAACATTTTGTATTGTAATGTACAGAAGCTAAGTCTAGGATGGAACTATATGGAGGGAATTAAAGCAGTTGTCTTGGAGAAATATTGAAACGATGATTATTACATTTATGAAAGTAAGACCTGCAAATATGTTGTTGTGTAAGCTTCTTCCCTAACCAGAGAGTTTTGTGTACCCTCCTTTCGTTCAGGCCTCAAGCAAGCCAAGTTACTTTCCTTGCTCTTTTTCCCCCCAAATGATGATTGACTTTCCATAGCTCTGATGTCCGTTGGCCATGCTTGATACTTAGCCAACATTTTCTGGCTACAAGTAGGGTGCATTTTTTTTTAAATATATATACTTCTGTATCAGGTTCTCTAAAGGATCTGATACATCTCTCTCTTTTTTAGTAAGTGGTCTCATTAAATGTTCCATTTCTTATTGGTACTCTTCACCTGTTTGCTGTTAGAAGGCAAGGATACTCAACACATTTGCTCTTAAATGCTGTGATCTCACCATTTCTTCAAGGAGCTCAGAGGGGTATATATCTTCACAACAGTGCTGTAAAGTAGAATATGCTGTCTGACCCATGGATACCCGGTGAACTTTATGGCTGAGTAATAATTTGAAGCTAGGATTATCTAATCTTGGTGTGATTCTCTAAACTTTCTTGTTCTTTTGAGATAACTGCAGAAGATATATGGCTGATGTCATTTACATGCTTAGCTTGTATAGTTTTAGTAGGAAATAAAATAAGTTAGCTCCCAGAGCACTCATTATAGGCTGTTCCTTGTATAAGACTGTAGAGACTATTATTTCATATGTTCGTTGTCATGATATCCTAATAAAACAGGACATAGTAGGAGATCACCATGAGAATCCAAGAACATTTCATCCAGCTTCAGTGCTGCATGGTACACAGTGACCAGTTTCTTATTTGAAAAAACAAACATTAAAAAGGATCTATCCCAATGTTCCAATCATTTGTCCTAACACTGTGTTATCTCTGATAGGTCATCAAGCTCAGCTTTGAAGAATTTGACCTGGAGAGAGGATATGATACACTAACTGTGGGGGATGGAGGTCAGGTCGGAGACCAGAAGACTGTGCTCTATGTGTAAGTAGACTTTTCTACCTATGAGTCTGTGTGGGACTTACTGGAGTGAGCATGTCTAAGTCACTGGAGGGAGTTAGGATTTGGGGACAGAGTGCATATCCTCTCTTTTCTGTGCTTGGAAATTTGTTGGTGCGGCTTGGCACAAGGTCGGAGGAAGAGTGGATGGATTGGTCATTCCATTGGAATATTATTATTATTATTATTATTATTATTATTATTATTATTATTATTATTATTATTATTTGTATCCCGCCTCTCCATATGGATCGAGGCAGCGAACGACTTACAAATAGCATGTATTTCGATACATTTCTATACATGCCCCCAACAAGCTGGGTACTCATTTTACCGACCTGCGGAAGGATGGAAGGCTGAGTCAACCTTGGAGCCCAGCAGGATCGAACTCACAACCTTGTGGCTTGCAGTACTGGCATTTAACCACTGCGCCACCAGGGCAATCATGGGCCAAGATCAAAGTTCTTGGGCAGGTAGGGGACTTAACAAGCTTATACCCTGCATTGAGGAGTCATTCTCTTTGCTGGGTCTGATAAGCAAATAAATAATTGGGAATGCCCAAGTTCCATATCTCTTCCCGGGAAATTCATAATGAGTTCTTACAGTTTATTCTAGAGACTTCTGCACCCATGAGTGGACAATTCTGTATCACGTTGCCCCCTTTCCAGGACATTCGGCTCCATGTCTGCTTATTGCCTATGAAGCAGTGCAGCTAAAAATGGCTTCCAGCGCTAAACAGACACAGTTGTATCCACCTTGTTCTGTTTTCACATTAGTTGAGGCTCACAGAAGGAGGCAGTGACATTTGTTGGGGCCAGAATTGAGCAAGTCCAAGTAAAATGGTCAAGTCTAGGTAGGTGAGGATGTTGGGTAGAGATATGAAAGTCAAATGCAAGAAGGAAAGTAAGCTAAGTAAAGGCATCAGCTCTTTTGTACAAGACCAACTGGGATAGGACCATGGTTCGCCAATGCTTGCTTGCTTGCTTGCTTTCTTTCTTTTTCTTTCTTTCTTTCTTTCTTTCTGTTTGTTTGTATCCCGCCTCTCCATATGGATCGAGGCGGCGAACAACTTACAAATAGCATGTATTTCGAAACATTTCTATACATGCCCCCAACAAGCTGGGTACTCATTTTACCGACCTGCGGAAGGATGGAAGGCTGAGTCAACCTTGGAGCCCGGCAGGATCGAACTCACAACCTTGTGGCTTGCAGTACTGGCCCAAAATTACAAGCTGGTATTTTTTGCACAGAAATTGGCTCAGGAAAAAAAGCTGTTTCCTGTATTTCTGCACAGAAAAAGCTGTTACCTGGAAAGAATATGCTGCTTTTTTTGCAGAAATACAGGAAACTGCCTTTTTTTTTTTCCAATCCTCTGAGGAAATTGTATGGTTGGGGAGTTGTTTTGCACAAAGTTCACATGTGGGTTTTCATTGCACAGAAAACAGCATTTTGTGCCAGGCAACAGGTTCCCTTTGCAACCTGTCTCCCAAGAGCTACACAGTCACTGGTATAACTGGAAATGGTATAACTTCTGGTTCCAGATATTAGTCAAAATATGGCCAATTTTGAAATTCTTTCCTCTGATTGGAAGATAGAGCTGTCACTCAGTAAAATCCAGATCCCCTCCACCCCCTTTCCATCATCCCACCATATCTTTGCCTCTATCTTTGTTCGTCTTACAGATACACTGACCCTGTGTCATGCTTGCATAGTGTAAATCCATCCTAATGTAGTTACACATGTTGCATTTGAACTACCATACTGAGAAATACCGACCTGATGTACCTGCCAGCATGTCTCCTTATTACCCCAGTGTGCAATGAGGAATGCGCCAAATTAGAGAGCTAGGCCAAAACTAGCAAAATGAATTTTAATGGGGAAAAATGTAGGGTATTACACTTAGGAAGAAAGAATGAAGTGCACAGATATAGGATAAGTGATAGCTGGCTTGAAAACACTATGTGTGAAAGGGATCCAGGAGTCTTAGTGGACCACAAACTCAACATGAGTCAGCAGTGTGATGCAGCAGCTTAAAAAGCCAATGTGATTCTGGGATGCATCAACAGGAGTATAGTGCCAAAATCAAGGGAAGTAGTAATGCCACTTTATTCTTCTTTGGTTAGACCTCACTTAGAATATTGTGTCCAGTCCAGGGCATCACATTTCAGGAAGTATATTGACAAGCTAGAATGTGTCCAGAGGAGGGCAACCAAAACGGTAAAGGGTTAGGAAGCCATGATGCCCTATGAGGACAGGCTTAGAGAGCTGTGTACGTTTAGCCTGACAAAAACAAGGTTAAGAGGAGACATGATTGCCAATTTTAAATATTTGAAAGGATGTCATGTTGAGGATGGAGCAAGCTTGTTTTCTGCTGCTCCAGAGACTAGGACATGGAGCAATGGAGTCAAACTACAGGAAAAGAGATTTCACCTAAACACCAGGAAGAATTTCCTGACAGTCAGGGCTGTCTAGCAGTGGAATAGGCTGCCTTAATGGAGTGTGGTGGAGTCTCCTTCTTTGGAGGTTTTAAAGCAGAGACTGGATGGCCATTTGCTGGGGATGTTTTGAGTGTTTGTTCCTGCATGGCAGGGGGTCGGACTCGATGGCCATTGTGGTCTCTTCCAACTCTATGTTTTTATTTTTTCAATGATTCTGTTATTCTCAGTGTCTCTTTTTGAAGTCCCAGGGGGAAAAAATGATACGTTGAAGGCACTGGCAAATAGTTATGCACCACCCTAGAATGTGCAACTGCATGGCTGGAATCCTGTTGGTTAGTCCAGCTAGAGATGATCCATTCAATCATTTGTTCAATGATTATTAGACACATAAATCTAAACAATTCAGTGGCCCTGCTCTAGTTTGAACTAATAATAGGGTTTAAATCCATGTGAAATGGTAAACTTGTGATATTCTGCTTCTGCAATCACAGACTGAATATATCCATTGCACAGATATATCCTTTGTAAGGGAATTTACACAAGTGTAGGACACAAACAGAATTCCAGACGCTGTCTTGTTTTCTCCTCTCTCTAGATTAATCCAGTATGAACTGTGTCAATCCACTTCAGAATTAAATGAGGATGATTTGATTCAGTCTTTATCTGGACTAGTCCAAAGCAGACCCATGCATTTTGTAATCTGGGTTTTGGCCAACATGCTTGCACACTCTTGACAAACACAGTGAAACTGTACAGGGAACAGCCACTTAAAGAGAGCTCTCCGAACAAAAAGCCACAATAGAAATCCAATAAATCTTGTCACCAAATTTCTTTTCTTCAACCTGCACTCCTGTCACTTAATGGAGAATTTCAGAATGATCGTCAAGGAACCAAAGTAACCGTGTGATGTTCTTTTGGCCATCTCCTGCCAGACCAAAGCTTAGCCTGACCTTGAGGCTAGAAATGCGTCTAGTAAGCAATCATTCAAACTACATTACACTAACTGCCTGGGAAAACAAGTACATTAGATTGCACCAGGACTAAATTATGGGGGAAGCTAATGCCATTACCAATTCCCCCTCTCAGCACAAGATAGTGACCGTCTTTGGTCCTTTCTTGAAGATGGATGGGCAGATAGATGAATTATGCATTAAGAGGTGCATGTGATGGAAGCACTCAGTGTGTCGGGGAAGCAGGGACCCAGGAACTGTTTTCAAGATGGGGACGGGGAAGGTTAAAATTGGCAGGGAGGTTGTTACTAATTTTGCCTACTTGAAGGTACTTGCAGGGGGAAAGAAGACCACTTTTCCTCTCCATTAGCATCGAAACATCTTCAAATACAAAGACTCTTAGAAGCACAGTGTGTACTTAGATGTGCCCTCCACGTGCTCAGTGTAGCTTACTCTCAGGTAAAGGTGGATAATATAGATGGCAGGCAGCCCTTCTTTTTCCCAGCAGTGCGCAGTTGCAATAGCTCTCTTAACATTACTTAGTGCTTGATCGTTTAGTACGCTTCTGACTGGTAATTCCTGCGGAGGCTCAAGGATGTAGGAGTCTCGGTGGCCCAGTATTGCCAGATCATTTCAAGAGGGGCTTAGTCCCTCCAAACAAGTCCCCCTCCGCCCCCTCTGGTTCCAGGGTTCATGTAGATAAGTTCTAGAGTCCTTAATTCCGAGGAATGGGTGGGAACAGTCCCATTCAAAAGACGTCATTCATGTTGGCACTGTTTCCGTTGAGACCAATTGGAATTTAAGTAAGCTAAATGAATAAATAAATGATGCCTCCCTGATCATGCGCAGCCCCATTGCAGCATGGAGGAGAGGAGTTTGGTGGCCTCATCTGGGGAGGAGGGTATCAATGGGCAGCTGGCGCAAGTGGTGCCAGACTACACCATATGACAGTGGGCGAAGACCTATTTATTCCTCACCCACCCCACATAGGGTCTCTTTCGAATCTACCGTGCGAAGATGTCAGAGGTGCTTTGGGGTCTAGCTTGGGGGTGGTCAGGCCTAGGGTGACTATGGGTGGTTGTTGGGCATAGGGCTCTCTTTTTCCTCATCCCCAATCTCACTCACTTCATTGCTTATCGCATCAGTTCTCCCCCTCCCACTCCATCACCAGGGGTTGTTTCTGGTTTGGTTTGGCTCCCATATGTATCTGCCTTTGTCCAGCCAGGCTGCCCTGTGGGTGGGGGTTGGTTTGCAGGCTTCTCCCCACTGTACTGTATGGCCTCACCAGCAGTCGTGCATCTCCGACTGTGCAGACTGTTTCACGGGAGCACTTCTCTCTGGCAGCTTTTGCCTCGCTGATCAATAGCCTGAAAGTTTAAAGATGGATACCTTGAAAACAGAGATGCTTTAGCCAGATGTATCAGAGGGCTAGAACAGATGTGAGCAGCTCGGAAGACTAAGGGAGGAGATCTGGGAAGACTGCACACACACACACACACCACTGGACACCAACAGCAGTGTCAGAACCAGGGATACAGCAGTAAGGTGTGCACCAAATCTAGCCAAGAAAATGCCCATGATAGGGTCACCACAAGTCCGTTTTTGAAAGGGAGAGACACAATGCCAAGGAAGAACCTCTCCACTTTCAGCAGCAGTTTGTTGCTGTGTGCCTTCAAGTCATTGCTGACTTATAGAAACCTTAAGATGAACCTATCACCGGGCTTTTCTTTGGCAAGATTTTTTTGGGGGGGGGGCTGCCTTTTGCTCTCTCTGTGTCTGAGGGAATGTGGCTTGCCCAATACACTAAGCCTCCTCTCTTTTCCCCCTGCTAACTTAATGGTGTGAGAACTACTTTTGCACTTTGAACTCAGTTTGCAGCAATTGAAGTAAGCGGAGGACAAAGCAGGAAAGTGGAAGGAGGAGAAAGAAACTGGAACATTTTTGAAACAGCAGAAAAATTGGAGCTGAAGAGGTCAATCAGGACTGTCCCTACCAAATCAGGAAATTTTTTAGGATATGAGCAGAGAAGAGGTGATTAGTTAAAGGTCACCTAGCGAGATTCTCACTGGAGATTTAAGCCTTGTTTTGAGTTACATGTAATATGGATCTTTTCTGAAACAAGTGTGGGGGCCCCAGCTGACCTTTTGCCATCCCTCGTCTTTGATCTGAATTGCATTCAATGTAGTCTGCCTTTGTGTTTTCTTTTAATCTCTTTTCATTAAAAAGTATGGCCATCCCATGTACACACATACATGCATTTGGGTGGAAATGAGCCCAGAGAAGAAACAAAACTGCCAACCCTACAGATACAAAAGTGTTAAAATCAATAAACCGGTCGTGAAGCAGTCATAAAGCAATCACAACAGAGTATCAAAATAATATATTGAGCAATTTGTGCATCCTGGGTACATACTCATAATCAATCAAGACGGCATCAGCGCCATCAGTCGAGATCTGATCTCCCCATAAACCTGACGAGGGACAGACGCTTTCATTAGCCATCTAAACTATATTATGAGATAGCCAGGCAGTCTTCCCTGGGGCATGAAGTTTGGTACCATTTTAGGGGAGCAAGCTCAAATCCTCTGCTATCACGGACATTCTTTGCTCCTGCTTCCTGCATTTATTTTAAATCAGGATCTCCTTTTAGATTCTTGAGGGATTTAAGGTAAATGAGGACGGGTTGCTCATGGTACCTACCCTAACTTTGGGGTCCCTAATGCCCTCTGGAGACCTCCCCCCAGTGTCCTTGAGCCCTCTCAATTTTTTTTTTTAAATCTGGGTCTTTTTTGCCTGAAATGGCTCCCAGATGTCCCAAATCACTTGCAAACATGGTGTTTTCACTCAACAACACTCCAGAAGTCCCCCTAAACTAGCACAATTCTCCCTCCATAATTAAAATCTGGGGAAAAGTATCTAAACTTTATGAATTGCTTTGTTGGGATTTGATCACTTGTGAATCCAATCAGCTGAATTAGTGATTCTTAACCTTTCCTTTATGGGAAACACCTATAATTTGTTGCCAGGGACACCCCCCCTCAAAGGCTTAACTCAGGATTTAAATATTAAAATTTGGATTTAAATATTCAAATATTTATTTATTTATTTCAGGCTCCTGGAGACTAGGATTCAAATTGCCACTCAGACACTGGGTGACCTTGGGCAGGTCACATTTTCTCAGCCTCAGAGGAAGGCAAAAAAAAAAAAAGTCTGAACAAATCTTGCCAAAAAAAGAAAGAAACCTTGTAGATTTGTGGGGGGTTTCTGTGGTTTTGGACAGAAATGGTAATGATGGTGATGATGATTACTCCTACTACTAGTTTGTCTTCTTTCTTTGCAGTTTAACAGGTACAACAGTCCCTGATCTGATTGTCAGCACCCAGCCTCAGATGTGGCTTCTATTCCAGACCGACAGTGTGAGGAACTTACTGGGTTTCAAAGCAAACTATGAAGGTAATCCACATTTGTGTGTATATTTTCCCCTTCCCTGCAGATATCTTGTCATTGAGAACCCAAGGGTTCTGGTCATAATGTATGGTACTATATTGCAGTTCCAGATTTTATGTTACTTATATAAACATGTATTGTCACCGGCTCTGTTCGTGGAGGTTCAAGGAAGTTAGATGTGC
Source organism: Ctenosaura bakeri (assembly GCA_948474755.1). Lineage (NCBI taxonomy): Eukaryota > Metazoa > Chordata > Lepidosauria > Squamata > Iguanidae > Ctenosaura > Ctenosaura bakeri. The sequence goes on along the minus strand of CAOLHI010000051.1, from coordinate 829,993 downwards.
AGCAGCAATAGTTCCCAAGTTCCCACTCAGCAGAAGTGCTTTCACCCCATGAATAGGAAAAAGCAGTTTAGAATATAATGAACTCTGTGTGCCATCTTGGGGAAAGGGGAGAAAGGACATAAATGAGATAAACTAACCACCATTCACCAGTACTGTAGGTTCAGAGATGTCCCCAAGGCATTTTGCTACCTAAGAATGAACAGCAAGCATGTACCCACATACACACACATATCATTGGCCTGAATTCAATTGGTAATCCCAACTCAAGTAGACCTATCAACTCAATTTAAGTATGTACTGACTCATCAGTGGACATTAACTTAATGGTTCAACATTGGGTGGAATTTAGCATCGATCCAAGCTGCTCATGTTAATGGGCATCAAACTGAAGCCCAGGCAAGTTGCTTTGACACAATCCCAAGAAACAACTCATCCTTATCCATAGCAGTAGGAGCATATCGTAGTAACTTAGGAGAATCCTGGAATCAGACCAGTAGGGCCATCTGTTTGCCGTGCAGGAACACATAGTAAAAACACTCCTGACAAAATGGCTTTCCAACTTCTGTTTAAAGATCTCCTGAGGAAGATCACTACCCTCTGAGATGGTGTATTCCACTGTTCAACAGCTATTACTTACTATCAAGAAGATCTTCTCAATGGTTATAGGTGAAATCTCTTTTCTTACAGTGTTAATCCATTGCTTTATGTCCTAGTTTCCAAAGCAGCGCAAAACAAGCTCTCTCTCTCTCTCCATGTTCTTCAGGACAACCCTTCAGCCTTTTCAGTCTTTCCTCCGCTAAATATACCCATCTCCCTGAGCCATTTCTGATAGGGCTTGATTCCCAGAACTATTATGGTCCTGGTTGCCTTCCTCTAGACATGTGTCTTGTGCTGGCAACCCATCCAGGCCTCCAAATGTATAATCAGGCTGTTAATAGGAGCTAGAAGGCAAAGTTTGTCTTGAGCAATCCACGTTCATAGCAGGTTTAGAGAAACTGAGTCAAAATTTATGATGAGTCCAGAAAGAGGATGGCCAAAGGCAAAATCCATAGTCCAGGCAAAGATCAAAGGTTTGAGAAACACAAACAAGGAATACAGGAGTCCACTGGGCTGTTACCACTGATGGAATCAGTAGCCTCCAACAGCTTCCTCCCATTTTGGCCTCTTATTATATAAGCTCAGCCTCCTACCCAGCTGTGGCCTAATTATCAAGTCCTTCTTATATAAACTGCCAGAAGCCTAGGCTCTCTCTTTTCTACCTGTACTGGTCGCTGTAAGTAATGCTCCTCTCATGTCTCTAGGATGTGGTTGTTGAGAAGAGTTTGTTGTCTGGTTTTAGCTTTTCAATATCCTTCTTCAACTAAAGTGCTGGCAAGTGGATGCAGTTTTTCAGGCAAGGTGCCACCAAAGCAAAAATGCCGAACAGTTTGTTTCCCATTCTGGAGACAACAATCTGCTGTCTGTCTCCTTCTACCTAATGCTGCACCCAGACATGTCACCAGTAGTGGAACAGTTTCCTTCCTGGGAAACGTGGGTGCTGTGTTACTCATTTTCTCCATGTGGGTGGGGGCGAGTCTCTGGTCAACCATCAAGGGACTCCCAGGTTTCTTCCGACCACCATGTGAAAACAGTTGGTCAGGATGAGTGGTTAAGTAGCAAAGACAGAAAGAACAAGGAATTTTTAGGGCGTATGAATTCATGTCAGGTGGGTTTCAAGGAAGGCACCTGCAGGGTAATTTTTTGGTGCTGAGTGATGAAAATTCTCAAAAATAGGAAAGGGAGAGAAAGCAGCTTTGGTGTTTGATTATGCAAAGATGTTCTGTTGCACAATGAGAAATTAGGCAAGAAAGAAGAAAATATAATGGAGCAATTATGCATTGAGAGAAAACTTGACAGGATTTCTTTCATACTGATAGCTATGCTGTAGAATTCAGTCTTTCTTAGGGAATATTAGGGGGCACGCTTCAGTCCTCTTCCTTTGGATAAGGGAATACAGAGGTACCAGCTGACAACAGTTCTGTCAGGTTTCAGCTAACCTTGCTACTTGAGATCCTTTAATTGGGAGTGTCAGGAATTGAACCTGGGACCTTTGGTGTGGAAAATTTGTGCTCCACCACTGTTAGGGCTGTAAATTGTCACTTACCTCTAGCTTTTCTTCTGGAGCTTCTTCTTTGGCTTGACCACTGGGGCTTTCAGTTCTCTTCTGCTAATGCAGGCATTACTCCCGAAAGAGGATGGATGCATTGTAACCTGGTCTCCACTTTGAGCATTCAACCTTGGCTCTCCCTACTTCGAGTCCAGGTTCTTGACAAAATCTAGTCTCCTGAGGGTATCGCTCCTCTGTGACACTGTCAAATCCTTTCACCATGTTAAGTATACCTCTAAGAGGTGACTGAGGCCATTTCCGCACTAGACTGTTATAGTGCTACTATTCCACTTTCAACATCCTATGGAGTTTGCAGGTTAGGGAAGGGCCTTTGAGGTCTTTACCTAAACTGCACACCCCAGGATTCCATAGGATGTTGAAAGTGGAATAAGGCTAAAAACAGTCTAGGGTGGAAATGACCTGAGTTTGCAAGATCTGAGCAGGACTGTTCACTGCAGGGTCTCCTGAAGGTGTCTCCCTCATAGCGTTGCCGTTAGGGATGTAAATCATTGTAAATTTAATTCTTGCAGGCAGGAAAGAGAAATTGTATCTTTTTTTTTCTCCTTGCTGTGAGAAAGTTGGGAAAAACTGTACAGTTCCTAAAGGTTATTCACTATCTAAGTCTTATTCTGTATCCAGAAAAAGGTTCATTTTGGGTACAGAAAACAGAATGTTCTGCGCAGAAAATAAGTTTTCCTGCAAAGAACATGTGTATAAATGTTGCTTCCTGCACATGCACAGAAATGCTGTTTTCTGAACAAGTCTCATGCTTTCTGTGCAAAAATGCTGTGCAGGAATGTGTGTGAAAAAAACCCATATGGAATATTACTACATTTACTATTGTTGTTATTGTTGTCTGCTTAGTATAACTCTCAAACTGCAAAAATTCTTGCCCACCTCAGATTCTCCTCATCAAGGTTCCAAGACACTTGAGAAATCCATTTTCCAACCATTTTTTCAAATATTATTGGATATGCTTTCCCTCCCCAGTTGCCGTAAGTCACAACCAACTTGTCGCTACACACCAACAACAACAAGGCAACTTCATCAACTTTGCTGAGGCCATTTCCACCCTAAGTCACAACCAACTTGTCGCTACACACCACCAACAACAAGGCAACTTCATCAACTTTGCTGAGGCCATTTCCACCCTATAGTGTTGTAGCCCTATGATTCCACTTTCAACCTCCTATGGAATTCTGGGGTTGGTAGTTTACTGAGGCCAAAGAGCTCCCTGACTGAGGATTCTAAAGGCCCCTCCCTAAACTGCAAGTCCCGGGACTTTGTTTTGAGAATAATGTGGGAAGAATAAAAGCCATCTCCACCATGCTTCTCAGACAATCTGTTGTTGGGGCGGGAGAGGTAGCATTTTTTTTTAACCCAGTGGACCAAAAACCAGTACTACCTTGGTGCCCTTTGGCCACAAGTGTTCCTAACTTTCCTGGAAACTTGCCAGGTGGTGGCAACCAATGGTACGTGCACATAGAATCATAGAATCATAGAAATGTAGAGTTGGAAGAGACCCCAGGGGCCATCCAGTCCAACCCCCTGCCATGAAGGAATACCTCAAAGCACTCCCGACAGATGGCCATCCAGCCTCTGCTTAAAAACCTCCAAAGAAGGAGACTCCACTATACTCTGAGGCAGCAGATTCCACTGCCGGACAGCCCTGACCGTCAGGAAGTTCTTCCTGGGATTCAGGTGGAATCTCCTTTCCTGCAGCTTGAATCCATTGCTCCTTGTCCTGGTCTCTGGAGCAGCAGAAAACAAGCCCTCTCCTTCCTCTACATGGCATCCCTTCAAATATTTAAACATGGCTATCATGTCCCCTCTTAACCTTCTCTTCTGCATGCACATGAGCTGGTCTAGGGATCACTGCTTTGAGTAGTACTGATTTACACCAGCGTGAATTTCACTGGAAGCAAGGACAGATATAAATGTGAATTATTATGATTTCCAAAAAGAAAATATTATAAGTCTCTTGACAAAGGGGATCAAAATATCTATGAATAATTTCAACCCTTCCAGGTCCCCTTTCCCCGTTTTTGTTCCCGTGCAAACAGCAAAAGACTAAAAGCATCCCCACAGAGGCTTTTGGGCTTCCTACTCCCTTGAGGATTAGCTTCCCATGAAATGAACTCGTTGGGTGAAGGGTGGGGAAAATATATTCTGCGTCAAAAGCACTTTGAGCAAAAGCATAAAACAAGCCATTTTTTAAAAGGAGGGAAGGCAGCAATTAGAGGACTGCCAATTAGATGATGGAAATTACATGCAACAGATTCACACATTTCAGATGCCGTTTAATGGCCAGCTTGTCTAGAAGAAATCACAGCTAATGGAACCCTTGTAAAAGTAAGGTTGGGAGAGGGAATTAAAATCCATGGGAAAAAAAATGGGGAGAGCTTTGGCTTAGAGAGTATACTTAAAGAGCTATATATCCTCTCTGTCTTGGAGCATAATGGAAAGCTAGACTGCCAGCCTGGAAAATGGAATTGCTAATCATATTTCTGATAATAAGATAAGAGAGAAGAAAGCAGATGCTTGGGTTGGGGGTGGGGAGAGGGTGGAATCATCCAGCAGGGGGATAGAAAGCAGGCTTTGGGTTTAAAGCTCTCCCATTGCCAAACGAAGGTGAGGTACAGCCGGGTAAAGTTACATTTTCAACTACAACTTGCAAGCTAGTAGGGTAGATGGAAGATTCTAGCAAAGAGCTATTGGGAAAAAAGTAACTTTTCCAAGTGTAAGGAGGGGTCTGTACCTACTGAAGATAGTATTGGAAGTCTGGCTGGTCAAACACATGCTGGACCCAATCCTCAACATTTTTTTGACTTGAGACTGAGGGCCTTTCTGCACTATACTCTTATAGCGCTATTATTCCACTTTCAACCTCCTATGGACTCCTGGGGTTTGCAGATTAGGGAGGGGCATTGAGAGTTCTCAGTCAGGAGCTCTTTGGCCTCAGTGAACTACAAATCCCAGAATTCCACAGGAGGTTGAAAGTGGAATAATAGCACTATAATAGTGTAATGCAGAAAGACCCTGGACTTCATCGGGTGTTTGCTTGGGGTAGTGATCTGTATTAGAATTGTCATGGGCCATTTCCGCACTGCACTCTTATAGCGCAATTATTCCACTTTCAACCTCCTATGGAATCCTGGGGTTTGCAGTTTCGGGAGGGGCCAGCCGGCCCCTCCCGAAACTGCAAACCCCAGGATTCCATAGGAGGTTGAAAGTGGAATAATCACACTATAAGAGTGTAGTGCGGAAATGGCCCATGGTTTCAGCAAGGGGAGATAAGGTTTAAAGCCCCTTTCTCTCTGCTGGGGTCCCAATCCAGATCACAGCCAACCCACTGGCAGTTTGGATCTTTGTGTGGGAAGAAACCTGCTCTGAAGGGCAGAATTAGAGACCGCACAGTTTGGCCCATTGAGCATTGCAGAACAAAGCCTGGATGGATTTAATATATTTCTCCGAGGCCTTTTCTGTCCTGATGGCAGCATGAATCAGCTCTAGTTACACAATTTCCCTTGCTTTGCAAGCAATGCAGGCTGTTCACCCTGAGGCAAATTTGCAGCAATTTTTCACCGAACCGGTGACTCCGGTTTTCTTAGATTCAAAGCAAGCTTGGTTTCGTGAACCTGATCTCTGATGCAGCTGATGTGAATTTAGAATCATGCCAGCCAGAGGCTGACTTTGTAGTGAAACAATAAGAGCTATCTAGTGGAGCTTTGGCGCTTTGAAGTAACTAATTAGAAAAACTATTAAGAAATAGCTAATTATAAATAATTAATTACTTGGAATTATCCTTTCCACGCTACCTAAGGTAGAAAGATGTTGCATTGTGATCATAAATTAACAAGCAATGACTCTTCTCCTTTTGTAGCATCTCTGTAATGGCTTTAGTTACTTTTATGGTCACAGGGTATAGCCTTGCTAAATGAGGGGGAAGAATATCACAACAGTTCCAGTAGTGGCTTGTTTTATGCTTTGCAATGCTACCTAAAGCTGTGGACAAGACAATAATCCGTTTTGTACCATAGCCCAGAAGCTAGTAGTCAGTCAGCGTTTTTCCTTTAAGGAACTATAAGTAACTATTCCAATTAATTACAAGAAACAGGGAAGTTAAGGGTATACGTTTAAAAAATTGTAACTGCAACGTTGTCTAATCTGGGAGAGCCTCAGAACTATCATAGCAGCTAATTATTTATTTAAAGCAAAATTCTAAGGCAGCTTGCAACAATTTGTAAGTTTTGTACATTGTAGATAAGACTAGCAAATATTTTTATTAGTTATATTTTTATCCTTCCTATCATCTGATGACCTCAGCATGTTGCTCATGGCTTCCCCCCTACTTTTTTTTTCACAACAACCCTGTGAAGTATATCAGACGGAGGCATCATGACTGGCCCAAGAACAGTCAATGAGTTTCATAGTTCATTGGGTAGGAGCTACACCAAGAATACAAAGAAGAATTAAAAGATGACAGACAGACAGACAGACAGATAGACAGATAGACAGGCAGATAGATATACAGACAGACAGATAGACAGACAGATAGACAGATAAACATAGATAGACAGACAGATAGATAGACAGATAGACAGACAGACTGGCAGACACAGACAGATAGATAGACAGACAGACAGATAGACAGACAGATAGACAGACAGATAGACAGATAGATAGGCAGACAGATAGATAGACAGACAGACAGACAGATAAACAGATAGATAAACAGATAGATAGCCATGCCCTATGAGGATAGACTTAGAGAGCTGGGTGGATGTTTCGTCTGCAGAAGAGGAGGTTAAGAGGGGACATGATAGTCATGTTTAAATATTTGAAGGGATGCCATGTAGAGGAAGGAGAGGGCTTGTTTTCTGCTGCTCCAGAGACCAGGACAAGGAGCAATGGATTCAAGCTGCAGGAAAGGAGATTCCACCTGAACCTCAGGAAGAACTTCCTGACAGTCAGGGCTGTCCAGCAGTGGAATCTGCTGCCTCCATGGAGTGTTGTGGAGTCTCCTTCCTTGGAGGTTTTTAAGCAGAGGCTGGATGGCCATCTGTCAAGAGTGCTTTGAGGGTGTTCCTGCATGGTAGGGGGTTGGACTGGATGGCCCCTGGGGTCTCTTCCAGCTCTAGATTTCTATGATTTTATGATTCTATAGACAGACAGACAGACAGACAGACATAGATTTTTAAGAAGTATGAATCCTCATGTACTGTGCACACTCAAAGGAAAAACTTCTAAAAATGGTATTGTAAATTAATTTTTTTACCAGAAAAAAGAAGTAAGCAGAGAGTACTATAAAACTGCAAACATCCGAAGAACAGCTTCCCATAGCTTGTTTTATATACAGATATTTGGTTTCATATATGATTTCCAGGCATGTTTTGACAAAACTGTCTTCTGCAGTTGCCATGGATAAATAACTCATTCTCTTAGTATTTTTAAATGTAAGGAAATCATGTACAACAATCCTATCTGAGAAGTGGGTGGAATCAGGCAGGGCGGCAAAGAAATGCCAGCCAGCTTGATTCTTCTTTTCCTAATCCATTCTGATCGGTCCTCTCAGCTGGACTTCATTACAGTAGCTGAGTACCTTATTTAATCCTCTAATTAAAGCCCTAAGTGGGGGTGATTTTTTATATTGAAGTGCAATTGGATAAATATTAGACTTCAGCAAGTGGGCAGAGGAGGACGGCTGGGATGATGGAAGTTTTTAAAACTTTCCCTTTGTCCCATTGCTTTAGGCTTTCCAATCTTACCATTAGTTAAAGCCAAAAAAAAAGAAGAAAAGTCTCAAGTGACAAAATATATCACACTCACTGCCATCAGGGCATCCACACAGATTGTATTATTCTAAAGGCAAAATTGATTGAATGATGGCATGGTTGGCATAGTACAGCCCCTGGGCCTGAGTCTCTCCGGCTTGGATCCTCTTCTCCAGTCCTCAGGCTGAGAGGGAGGAATCTTAGGGTGAGAACATCGCCTTGGGATGGAAAGAATATTGACCCTTATTCATTTCCAGTTGGGAAAAATAATACAGTGGTGAGAATTTTGCAGTTTTCGCTTAGAACATATCCCAAGTGTTCCCAAAAATTATTCTGCACAAAATTGCAAGGGGTGCGTGTGAGGGAGAATTGCAGAGCAGGTGTTAAAAAGAAAAAAACACTGTTTCCAGGGAGTCATGTGTGGTTTTTGTACAGGTTTGCAGTTTGTTGCACGAAGCAGCAGTCTTTCTCACACACACACACACACACACACACATGCACGATAGACACATGGTGTTGTTGTGCAAGATGACTATTTTCTGTGCAAGGTTTTTTGTGGTACATGGAAAAATGCTTTCTTCTGTGTGCGCACACACACACACACACAAAGACACATGGCTGTCTGGAAGCAGATACTGTCCACTAGAGCAACGTGGGTCCATCCATCTTCTTCCCATAGATCAATGAAAAGCTTTCCTTCAAGGTCTGGCACAGCCATCCGAGCCACATTCAGACAAAAAAAAAATCTCATGAGCTTCTTCTTCATTTGATTGTCCCTCTTCCACCAGGAGATTCTTTTGAGATGACCTACATCACCTAGTGGTCCTCTCCCAGCCCTTCTTGCTTTTCCTTTTGACTGCTCATCATATGCTAACCACCATGAACATGAGTTCTTCCAGAAGTTTCTGGACTGTTGTTGTTATTTCCAGCTTATGGCAACCCTAAGGTGAACCAACCTCTCATGGGGTTTTCTGGTGGCTAAGAGATTGGGACGCACCCAAGGTCATCTACTGGGTTTCCATGGCTGAGCAGAGAATCAAATGCTGGAATCCAGGGTCATAGTAAAGTACTCAAAGCACTACACCATGCTGGCTCTCTTTTTGGACTACAGTTCCCATAATCTTTCATATTGACTGTGTTGTCTAGGGCTGATGGGAATCGAAGTCAAAGAATATGCAGAAGTCTAGACATTCCCCATACCTGCTGACCCTATTTATTCATTTTTTTCTACTAACTTGGTTCCTGGGATATTCTAAATAATCACTCTCTCCCTTTCCCATGTGCTCCATACTTCATTTAGGGATTCAGTTCTTCAGTAATTTGATTTACGAAGGAAGGAGCAAGTAGTTTTAGCAATCTTCTTTCTGTTGTGAGATAGTCTACAATGCAGTTTTCAAAGACTAGTCATGTTATTCCACATTAAGTGTACATGTGATATGTTTCTGAAGAAACCTGCATTTTTGGTGCAGGAAACAGCATTTACTGAGCAGAAAATACTTTTGTTCAGAAATACTATTTTCTGCGCAAAAAAGCGAAAGCCTGTTTCTTGTACAGAAAATTCTGTCGTTGATGACCTATTTTGCTGAAAATTCATACTCATTTCACAGAAAACAGAATTTCCCATACTGGAAAGGGGGGGGGAGTTGTTTGAGCATAGAATTTGCTGGCTTCTGCACAAAACACTGTGCAGTTTTCACACACAATGAGCCCCAAATTGCAAAGATTCTCCCTCGTCCAGGTCTCTCCTTATCGGGATTTCCTGATGCTCAATTCGATTCAATAATTTATTGCAGTCATAGGCCAGCATGAGCAAAGATGACCGATTTACTATAAAATAGATAAAATGTGTAGAACGCATAAAACAAAGTGACATCGAATGCAACATAATAAATACTTAAAATTCCCTTATGATAATAGTAATGCTAAAACCAATTGTGAATAATCCCACACATAGATCAAAAGCCATTATCTAAGTCCATATGCAAACCCCACTCCTTTGCAACTCCCTTGGTTAGTTGGTTCTTTATTGCTGTTCTCTATTGTTGGTTTGTCATCTGCCTACAAGTCACAATGGCAGACCTTGATGCTCAAGAATTGCATTTTCCCACCATTTTTAAAAAAAATTAAATTCTTTCTCCTCCTAGACTTGTCAGAATTTCCCTGGTTTGCATCTTTTACCCCATTGTCCTCTGAACAAGACAGGCTTGCTGTTGTGAAAAAGACTCTCTTTTCCCCTGCCCATTGTTTAAAGATCACTGAAGCAGAGGAAGGAGCAAAGCTTTCAGTTTTCTGCTACGGTGGTTCTTGGAGGTTCACCTGGGTCTTGTTTACCTTTAAGAAACAAGAATACAAGTGAGTGGGAACAGCTTAAGGTTAGTCCCCGAGGGGACGAACGGCATTAGCTATGTAGCACAGCCATAACCTCATTTCCTCTGCCATCGTTTTGCCAGGATCTAAGCAGGAGGACTTGTGTTGCATTTAAAAAATTAAAACATTCCTTGCAGCAAAATGCAGGCAAAGCCGGGAGAGTACATGCATGGGACAGTGAATCTGCCCTGAGTTTTAGGACATTTCCACACTACACTCTTATAGGGTGATTATTCCACTTTCAACATCTTATGGAATCCTGGGGTTTGCAGGCCAGCCCTTCCCTAAACTGCAAACCCCAGGATTCCATGCGATATTGAAAGTGGAATAATTGTGCTATAAGAGTGTAGTGCAGACATGGCCTTAGTCTGAACTGTAAAAGAGCTGGGATGGCCTGGTGTAAAGAAGTACGGCAATTTGCTTGGGTTGGAAATTCAACTAATAATCTCCAAAAGGCTAGAGGAAAGGAATTAAACACAACATTCCTGTGACATAGAATTATTTTGTAGAAGAGACTTTTCCTCGACTATGTGGGGACACACTTCTGGCATTTTTTTAAACTTATATATTATGGATAAATACATGAATATGAAATGTACAGCCAAGGGATGGTGGGGGGGGGAATGGAAAAAAGTAACACTTTTTTTTAAGTGTTGGAAATGCCTGGCAGAAAAGAATCCTGAACTGACAAGAACCAGCATTCATTTCCAGTTACAAAGAATAATACCAAGGAGAGAATTTTGTACTATTTTCACTCAGTGCTCACACATCTCAAAATGTGTTGCAGTTGAGTACTTATTTTGTGAAAGAAATGCACATAATTTTGTTTTTGTTTTTTTTGCACAGAAAATGATGTTTTCTGCACAAGAAAGTGGATTTTCTGCACAAAAATAATATCTCTTCACAAAAAGACCTCTTTTTGCACACAGAAAACGTGATAACTGGGAAGCTGATTTGCACAGAAAACAGTATTTTCTATCCAGGAAGCAGGTTTTTTTCTGTGTAGGAAATAATATTACCATGCAGGATTGTTAGGTTCTGTTCATAAAATGTTTCCTGCACAGAAACATAATAGAAAGGAAAACTCACTGATCTATCCATTCCTAGTGTGGCTGAGGTTCTGGGGGCAAAGTGGTTTAACAATTAAGTAATTTCAAGGTGCAGAAGAATAAAACCTTGGGGGAAAAATACTGGATTACAGCAAAAGTAGAACCTCTAAAATTTGCTGCTCATCTACAGTTCGTCTAAAAAGAGATTCTGCTAGCTGATGGATTCTGGGAATTGTAGTCCAAAAGGCAATATTTCCAGATTTTGTGCAGGAAACAAATATTCTGGCCACATAATACAATACACTGATCAGGATATAACAAACATGGTGAGCGAAGCCACTGTGGCTGCCAAGTGACCCTTACCAAACCCTGCATAGCATAGGCAGAATGAGCAAATCGGAAGCCAAAAACTTGACCTTGCATCATGCTACAGATAGATAAATGGTGCTCCTGCTGTATCAGATGCTTTCCTCATCTAGTTTTTAAAAGAACTAGGTCAGAACAAATAGTTTTCTCTGAGTACTACATGAGTATATATTTTTTCCAGCTGGCTCTCTACTGATGCAGCTTTATGAGTTCACGGACCTTTGTAATGGATGTTTGCCGAATATTCAGGGGACGTTTATTTTTTAATGTACTTCTCTCTCCCCACACTTCCCCCTTGTTTTTCCATTGCTCCTCCTCCTGACTGACTGCTATTAACCCCTCTTAACGACTCCAAAGCTTAATGGAGTGAAGAGTTTAAAAAAAGGACAACATTTCAACTTTCGGTTTGACACTTTGCTGGTGCCATCTGGAGTCTGGGTTTGCTAAACGTGCCATCACCCGCCTCCCCTTTGCAATGCTTCAGTTGAAAATGCAGAGGTGTGGCTTTAGATTATCTACAGGCCATGCCTATGGATCTTCAAACCCTTTGGTGAAATTCTATTCAGAAATAAGCCCCACTGAGTTCAACTGAATATGTGTTTGGGGGAGTTTAGGACTACAGTGCTAATCCTAACTCTCAGATGTATGTGTGTGTCTGCCCACGTTTTAGGAATGTCAGAACACTTCCTCAGTAAGGGCTAGAGGGTCCCATATCTGTGGGAACCATGAATCTGTACCAGATAGTAGTCTGAATGTTAAAGGAGCTATCTAAAGAGCCTTTCTGCACTACATAACTATTGCACTGTGATTCCACTTTAGCAACGATGGGTGCCTCCTTTGGAATCCTGAGGTTTTTAGTTGGAGATACTAGAGCTCTGTGGCTGAGAATTCTAAACTGCAAATCCCGTGATTCCATAGAACAGAACAATGGAAGTTACAGTGGAATCTTAGTGCAATAGTTATGTAGTGCGGAAAGGCCCTAAGATGCTAGGCATTTTTGAGGAACAGAGTGCAACCCTTTGGATAGCTCCATTACCGTTCAAACTAAATTTGGTGCAAATATGCCACCACACGGACTTGGGAGTCATTAGGTGCTGCTGCCTTTTTCCCTGCCTACCATCCCCAGTGAGACATAATACTCCTCTAAGAATAAATGCTTCCACCTTCACCTTGAATACTTCTCATATTTTGCTTCAGAAAACCCAGGAAAGAGTATGTAGTTTTTGGCCATGCGGTGGTTGGGAGAGGGAATGCCTGGGTGACCTGTAGATGCAGATTTCCACACGGAAATTAAGAAGAGACGTGGTTTCTTAGATTTCCAAGGATCCAGGAAAGCAATGTCTCCATGCATTGACTGGCTGCAAAACTGGAGAAGGGAGCCTGCTCTCCTGCAACCAGGATATTTGCTTCCCTGTTGGGAGTGCTGCCTTCATTGGTGTGGCTGTGTGGATGGCACTCCATCTGTACCAATGTGCAATGGCAGGCAAAAGTTCCTGAACCAAATTTTGTACCACAAAGTTTGCTCTGCAGTGTGCTCCTGCAGAAAGTTAGTGCACCTATTTGTAGCACATACTTTTGTAGGAGTCTCCATTGAACCCCAACAACATCAGAGGTTGCCCATCCCGACCAGCAACATTATTTCTTTGGACTACGACTTCCAAAATCCCCATCCAACGTGACCACTGGCATTCGCTCTGTTAGAAAAGAACTACACATCAGCAGCAGTGACAAATCAGTGACAAAAGGTAGAAATGGAGTTGCAGGTCTTCACTAATTTCTTTCTCAAAAGAAACAATGAGTTATTTTATCCATTTTCTTTCCATGGCATGAAGATCATCAAAACTGGTGCAGTTTTCAAAGATTATTTGCAGTTTGGGCCTTATTTTGTGCAAAATTTGCATTTGATATTTTTGCACAGAAAACATATAACTGCTGTGCAAAAAATAGCATTTCTGCACAGCTTTTCTGCACAGCAAATACTATTCCTATGCAGATATCTTACCGTCTGCACATCAGATGCTGTTTCCTGTACCAAAAATGCTGTTTTCTGCACGAAGCAACCATGTGTGAATGTTGCTCAGAATAAATCACCGACTACGTAATTTGTCCATGCAGAAAATAATATGCACGTTCTTTGCAGAATAAGACCCACATTGGAAAGATTCTTATTTTTTCTTGTCAGGGTTCCTCAGCACTTGAGAGACATGGTTGGTTTTGTTTTGTTACCAGTTTTCAAATGTATTTGAATATTCTCCCTATTCCTAGGTACACATTGTCCTACTGACACCGGTTCTCTGTTATATGCAGCATTTCTGTACTTTAGGTGGTTTGGTTTGATAGAGAGAGAAACTAAATTGTTCTGTCACCTTTCTAGTGATAGTTTAATAGCAAGATAATAGGAGATGGATTAATGCAAATCCAGGATCAGGTAATTTCATCAATAAAGAAGCTTCAGATTTGAGATTAGAAATTGAAAAGATGTGGTGATGTTGGAGAGAAACTTTCCCTTCTCTTTTTCTGTCTTTTTGGAAGACAGAACTACAAAAGCAAGGTGGTTGATCACAGATGAAGGGGATTTTTTGAAGGGGAAAAAGGCCCAAAGTAAGTGGAACATGAGAGGAATTTCACATAGATTAGTAGCAGCAAAACACCATGGAAGGCATGAAAGAGTTGTGGTAGAGGGGGAACCTCCCAGTGTTAATAGCGACAGGGGGGAAAGGGACTCTTTAAAAATAAAACGGAGTGTAAGCAGATAACAAGGGAAAATTGCACCAGCAATATCCCTGGATTCAGAAGGCAATTTATCTTTTCTAAGCTACATATCTCTGCAGGGAAAAAAAGGAAGGAAAAGCAAGCAAAAGTACTAGGTCCTGGTTGTAGAAATGCATAGGAAAAAGCATATTCCACCAAGTTTGAAGTGATCCTGCTCTGGGCACGCAAATGAAGCACATGGACACACACTTTCCCTTGTTCGTGCTCCTGCCACCCTAGATTGTGCATATGCAGTGTAAAGATTTCTGGGCAGCTAGGAGCAGCTATGAGGAGCTGCTCAGGAAGCTGGGTATGTTCAGCTGGAGAAGAGCAGGTTAAGAGGCAACATGACAGCTATGTCTGGATATTTGAAAAGATGTCAAATGGAAGATGGAGCAAGCCTGTTTTATGTTGCTCCAGAGCTTAGGACACAGAGCAATGGTTTCAAAATTCAGGAAAACAGATTCCATCTAAACATTAGGAAGAATTTCCTGACAGTAAGAGCTGTCCGGCAGTGGAATATGCTGCCTCGGAGGGTGGTGGAGTCTCCTCCTTTGGAGGTTTTTAAGCAGAGGCTGGAATACCATTTGCTGGGGGTGCTTTGAGTGTTTGTTCCTGCATGGCAGAGGGTTGGACTCAGTGGACATTGTGGTCTCTTCCAACTCGATGATATTGTGGTTCTGTGATTCACACTAACATCTCTGGACCTCTCTGCCTACTAGTAGTTACCCTCAGAGGTAAATGTTATGGCCATTGGCCATTTCCGCACTAGGCTGTTATAGCTCTATGATTTCACTTTCGACATCCTATGGAATCCTGGGGTTTGCAGTTTCGAGAGGGGCCGATTGGCCCCTCCCAAAACTGCAAACCCCAGGATTCCATAGGATGTTGCAAGTGGAATCATAGCGCTATAACAGTCTTGTGTGGAAGCATCTCCTCAGGGGCAGATGACCAAGCAGCAGGAACTGACCCCCTCATCCTACAGCTCTCCATGGAGAAGAATGGTAGTCATTTCCCTCTTCCTCTTCTCTCCCGGAGAGCTGCAGTGGGAATGGGAGGCAGACTTCCTTGTTCAGATGCTTGCCTCCCAGCCATTTAACTGCTGTAGCAACACACCCCAGGTTTGCCTGGGAGTATATTTTGGATAGAGCTCGGAGGGTATTGTGCTGTGGTTATTGTTAATTGTTGAAAAGTCATTGTGACCCTATGAATGAGAAACCTCTTAAGAGCCCTGGTCATCAACAACCCTGCTCTGGTCTTGCAGATTCAAGGCTGTGGCTTCCTTGGTTGAGTCAATCCATCTGTAATGTGATCTTCCTCTTTTCGTGATGCCTGATCCTTTTCCCAGCATTATAATATTTCCCATTAAGTCCTATCATCTCATGATAAACCAGAAGTACTGTCAGCTAACTTAGAATTACACCTCATACTTTATTTGCTCCTGGTGCAGTTTATTTGTGTGCCACCCAAAACAAGACATGAATGCACATAACCTTGAGTTACACCACCCATGTTACTAACATGATGCCAGCCAGCAAGACCCTATTTTGGCTAACATTGGGTTTTTCCAGAAAAAAACCTGTTCAAGTTTCCTAAGTCAATCCATGGAAAAAGAAAAAGGAGATACCTGACCCTGCCAGACCATAAACCTGGGCCCCCAAGAGCTTTAAATGCATTCCTCACTTCTCTTCTATACATCAACATCAGCAAACAGGAAACATGAAAAGAGTGTGTCTAGCGATGGGAGGAATCCTCCTTTATGTGCCCTTCTTTACCTCCCTTCTTTGACCTGGGGAGTTCCTTGAATGTACAATTCTTGGGATTGCAATAGAAATCTAAATCTTTGCTTCTCTAGTCCTTGGACATGACAATGAGAAACACAATTTTTGTCCTCCCCTCTGAGGTTAGCAAGGTCTTTCTTCTGTCTCCGCAGTGTTTTTGCATGTGTGAGAATGATTTTTGCACAATTGGGTGGACTATACAAATCACAGACCCAAATTACAAGAGCAACTGGTTTGTCACATGTATTAAAATTTAGAAGCGTTGGGTAGGTTGGGCACATTTTGTTTTTAGCAATTCAGCAACTTTTTCTGTGCTTATGAATGTATCTGCTTTGCTCCATAAATGAAAAGGAAAGTCGTTGCACACAAAGACGTTTGTGGTGAGCTGCGGAAAGCTTGACTCAGAGACTGATGATTTCTCAGTGGACCCTCTCAGTGGGTTCTGAAACATGTGTGAACTTTAATTTCAAGAGACTAGGGAAGAAGAATTGCTGCTGATCTGATCTCCCCCATAGTCTCCACAGACAGTGACCTTTCTGTAGTAGGCAAATAGGAAAGCGACAGAAGTAATTGGGAACAACCAAAAAAGAGTGAAGGACGGCTGAGTAGCCTTGGATGAGTAAGGCAGGGGAAATGATGTGAGTGATTTCCAAAAAAAATTTGCTAAAATTAGGAAGTATGATGTTCTCAAATGTAGATACTCTCAAATGTACCATCAGTCCTGACTTGGAGCTAACAAACTTTTTAAAAAATTGTAACGATTGAAGTATAAAATCAAGATAATTACGAATTTTGGACTATTTTATATTGGCATGTTTAATGTTGGAGGTTACCTATTGGCAGCAAGTAATAATATAATGGAAATAGAATGAATGGGATAACTAGGAAATCGGTAATGAGATAGAGTTTTGATATGGTTAATAGAAAAGTTAAATTTAAAGACATTACATGTAATATATAAAGAATTAGAATGTTTATATTGAAGCACAAAAATATTTAAGAAGCGATACTCATATGAAGATTCAACAGAGAGAAGTGTAAGGTCCTACACTTAGGTAGAAAAAATGGAATGCAGAAATATAGGATGGGGGACACGTGGCTGGATAGCAGTGCGTGTGAAAGGGATCTAGGAATCTTCATAGACCACAAGCTGAACATGAGTCAGCAGTGTGATGCGGCAGCCAAGAAAGCCAATGCAATTCTCGACTGCATATGGAGTATGGTGTCTAGATCGAGGGAGGTACTGGTACCACTCTACTCTGCTTTGGTTAGGCCTCATCTTGAATACTGTGTCCAGTTCTGGGCACCCCAATTCAAGAAGGATATTGACAAGCTGGAGCAAGTCCAGAGGAGGGTGACCAAAATGGTGAGAGGCCTGGAAGCCATGAAGCCCTATGAGGATAGACTTAGAGAGCTGGTGATGTTTAGTCTGCAGAAGAGAAGGTTAAGAGGGGACATGAGAGCCATGTTTAAATATTTGAAGGGAGCCATGTAGAGGAGGGAGAGGGCTTGTTTTCTGCTGCTCCAGAGACCAGGACAAGGAGCAATGGATTCAAGCTGCAGGAAAGGAGATTCCACCTGAACCTCAGGAAGAACTTCCTGACAGTCGGGGCTGTCCGGCAGTGGAATCTGCTGCCTCAGAGTGTGGTGGGGTCTCCTTCCTTGGAGGTTTTCAACCAGAGGCTTGACGGTCATCTGTCGGGAGTGCTTTGAGGGTGTTCCTGCATGGCAGGGGGTTGGACTGGATGGCCCCTGGGGTCTCTTCCAACTCTAGATTTCTATGATTCTATGATTCTATGGAGATGTTATGTATGTTTATATGTAGGTTATACATATTGTATATGTATTGTAAAATAGACCTGAACAGTTATAGAAGAAATTAGGGAAAATAATGGTTTTGCAAAATTAATAAGAATAGAAATATAGAGAATGAAATAGATATATGTTAGCACTCACTTCTTGAAGTAGAGGGGAAGGGGAAATGGGGGGGAGTAAAGGAGAAGTTATTAGAATATTAGGATAATTATGAAAATAAGAAATAAGGGTAAATTCAGGACATTAAGGAGATATGATAATTTAATTAGGAAAATAAGGAAGATAATATCTACGATATGTTATTGTGGGTTTTTTCCTTTCTGTTTTTTCCCCCCTTTTTTTGGCTCTCCTTTCTCTTTTAACAATGTAATTGAAATACTTAATAAAAATATTTAAAAATATTTAAAAAAATTTTAAAAAATTGTAACGCCAACTGAGTGTGTGACTTCCACAGAGTGCATTTTTGGGGAGAGGCAATCTTTGCAAACCTACACTTCACGTCCAGGCCATTTGTTGCTATGAGATTTTAGAATAAGAACAAATTTGAGCTTACAGTAATGCAATGCAGTCCACGGGCTTTATTTTCTTAAAAGCCTCTAGAGGTGAAAACCTTTCTCAGAGGTGGGACGTGTGATTGTGTTAACATGCTTTCAAAGCAGAACTAGAATCATTCCTGGAAATGGTGTCTATGTGATTAGAGGCCATTCTTCCCCAAGGGCAGCTATTTTATAAAAATAATCCATAAACTCCCTGAAAAGAGAATTGCATTACCACACACCACAATGTCCTGGCTTTTGTCCTGAAAGACGGTGAGTTTTGAAGCTTTCGTCTAAACCTAAATATATTGGATTTGTAACTCAGTGAACTAATTAAAAATTATGACAAGGTCAGTTTGCTGGTCACCAGTTGTGATGAGGACTTTCAATGGACTGGGTAGAAAGCACGTAGCTTGACAAATAAATGTGAAGGAAGTTATTACTTGCCAATTCACACAGCTCTATTTTAAAGTGGGAAGTTGCCATAAGTTAAGTTCCCCTTTCTCTACATTATTTTTTTTATTATTTATTTATTTTATTTGTATCCCGCCTCTCCATATGGATCGAGGCAGCGAACGACTTACAAATAGCATATATTTCGAAACATTTCTATACATGCCCCCAACAAGCTGGGTACTCATTTTACCGACCTGCGGAAGGATGGAAGGCTGAGTCAACCTTGGAGCCCGGCAGGATCGAACTCACAACCTTGTGGTTTGCAGTACTGGCATTTAACCACTGCGCCGCCAACATTCTACTTTGAACATAATAGCAAATATATTTCCTGTATATTTTCATGCTGACGTGGCTGTAAGGCTTAGGATATCGTCTTAGCAAAGGGTAGGGAACAAGGAATTTTAGTAGTTTCCTTCCTGCTGCGTGAAAGTCCCTGAAAAATATGCCGTTTTCAATGACTATTCGCAGTTTGGGACTTAGGCTGCACAAAATTCCCACGTGATTTTTCATTTGTGCATGCAGAAAACTGCCTTTTCTGTACAGGAAAGCATTGTCTGTGCAGAAGTATTATTTTCTGTGTATAAAACACTATTTCCTGCTCAGAAAATGCTGTTTTCTGTTTTAAAAAAGAAACGTGTGTGGATTTTGCACAGAACAAATCCTGAATTGTGAAGATTCTCTTCAGTCCAAAAGCATCTCCGTCAAGGTTTTCACACACTCAATAAATATGCTTTTTAGCCATTTTGCAAATCTGCTTGAGTATTCTTTCTATTGTTAGCACAGGGACTTTGCAAACAGCTTGCTTCATGTAGACACATTGAGAAAATAAATGCCCCATTGTCCGATAAAGAGGTGTGTGCATGGCAAAATGCTTCCCTCAAAATACTGTCCGGAATCTGGTTGGTAACCTTTATGCCAGTGGTTGTATTTTTGGATGTTCTCCAAGGGTCATATTATTATCATTAACGTTGTTGAAGTAGAGTTCTGTTCGGTATAAACATTGCACAACCAGTTGCAATTTTCTATTCATTTTGCATACTTTTGGGTGGGGCCTGTTCCCCACTGAGCAATGGAAGCAGATGTCAGGATAATAATGCAAGTTGTTTGTCAGGCAGTGCAAGGGTGGTGTAGCTCACCGACAACATAGCTTTTCTGGTATAACTTTAAGCTACCCAACCCCTTGTTTGATTCAGAGCCATCCCCTACACCTCGAAATATCTTGATGCGTCAATGGTGCTTCTTGATGTGGCTTAAAATGGACCCATTAGAATGTCAGCTAGAATGGGATGAGCTCTAAAAATAGTTCTAAATGTATTTTTTAAATAATTCATCAGTGGAAGATTCCACTTATAGCACTTGGCTCTGTGTAATTGTTCTGGTCCTTCACCATTAAAGTGTTATGTGCGTGAGTGGGAAAACATCTTCACTAGTTGAAGACACTTTACTGCTTGCTGGTTTTTTTAAAAAATTCTCTGCTATCCATTTGTTAGAAATATTTGTATCCCACATTTTCTTCCTATGATCTGAAAACAGCAGACCTGGTTCTCTCCTCGTTACTTTATCATTACAACAACCTCATGAGATTAGTCAGGCTGAGAAGGAGTAATTGGGTCACCCCATGATTTGCATGACTCAGTGAGGACTAGAATCTGTATCTTCCCAAGACCAAGTCCAAGACTGCAACTATTATCATTGCACTGGTTCGTACTGGTTCTTTGTGTCACTGAACCCTAATATTTGGGACTGAGGAGCAGTCTGTGAATAAGGCATTTGACATTTCTTGTATGAAAGTATTTCACCTGACAGTTTGACTAGTATCATTTTGGAGAAGGGTTGGCCACTTCCCTATCAAAAAGGAAAAAAACTCCTTGACATCTAGCAAGTACAGCAAGCTGTTGTTGTTTTGTGCCTTCAGGTTGTTTCCAACTTATGCAAAACTGTCATGGGGTTTTCTGGGGCTGAGAATGTGTGACATGCCCAAAGTCACCCAGTGGGTTTCCTTGGGTCTGAAAGCCATGCCCTATGAAGAACACCTTAGGGAGCTGTGTATGTTTAGTCTGCAGAAGAGAAGGTTAAGAGGGGACATGAGAGCCATGTTTAAATATTTGAAGGTATGTCATGTTGAGGAGGGAGCAGGGTTGTTCTCTACTGCTCCGGAGACTAGGACAAGGAGCAATGGATTCAAGCTGCAGGAAAGGAGACTCCACTTGAACCTCAAGAAGAACTCCCTGATGGTCAGAGCTGTCCAGCAGTGGAATATGCTGCCTTGGAGTGTGGTGGAGTCTCCTTCTTTGGAGATTTTTAAACAGAGGCTGGATGGCCATCTGTTGGTAATGCTTTGATGGGTGTTCCTGCATATCAGGAGGCTGGACTTGATGGCCCCTGGGGTCTCTTCCAACTCTAGGATTCTGTGATTCTATGGCCAAGCAGGGAATCAAACCCTGCTTTCCAGGGTCATAGCCCAATGCTCAAACCATTAACTAGATGCTGGTAGCGCCAGCATTGGACTATGATCCTGGAGACCAAGATTCAGTTCCTTGCTCAGCCATGGAAACTCACTGAGTGACCTTGGGTACATCACACACACTCGGCTCCAGAAAACCCCATGATAAATTCTTCTTAGGGTCACCATAAGTTGGAAATGACTTGAAAGCACACAACAGTAGTAACAGTCTGGCAGTCCTTAGGCTGTACCTACTCCATCTTTAATGTTCATAAGCTCCTGACAGCTTCTTCTAGACCAAGTTGGAAACTTAAGCTGCAAAATAAATACACAGGTAGGGAACCTGCCAGGTTAGATGTGGGACCTAAGATGGTAACTTATCATCTGGACAGAGAGGGATAGCAAGACTGCAACTGAAAGAGATGTGCACTGATTTTTTTCCCCTTACAGTTGTTTCCTCTCATGAGGAAATTAGATGTTTCTCCAAAACTTTATTTCAGTAATCAAATCAAACCAGGCTTCCGTAATTGTATTACACACACTAGTGATTTTTTTTTCTGGGAAAATTCCTAGCATCTCAAGAAATAAAAAGGCACCGTCTGTAGAAAGAGGTTCTCAGAGTTCCCTTTTCCCCCCACTTCTCTTTTTGTCTATTTTTGTTTCTTTCAGAAATCGACCAGGGTGGCTGTGGAGACCCAGGAGTGCCAGCCTACGGCAAGAGAGAAGGCTCAACCTTTCGCCACGGGGACTCGTTGACATTTGAATGCCAGCCTGCATTTGAACTGAAAGGACAGAAAACAATCACTTGTCAAAAGAGTAGCCAGTGGTCCTCTCAGAAACCAATCTGTGTTTGTAAGTCCAAGAGAAGGGACATCCCTCGAGTCACTTCCCAGGGCCAGTAAAGATGTTGTCTGGGGTATACATTTTGCAGTGAATGAACACATAGGATATCAGGAATCTTAGAGGCTTACTTTTTAATTTTTTCCCCAAAATGCAACTGATATGAAAACAGTTTTGGGAGGGCATGATTGGCAGAAGGAATTGGGTCTGTTGAGTTTGGCCAGGATCCTGCTGGTAGGTGTAACTATGCTGACATAGGCTATGGTGTAGGTAGAGCAGTGGCAGGGATAAAATGACCATGGATGCTGCAGTGGAAGCCACTGTAGGTAGTTGCTTTTTAAAGAGAGAAAGCTGCCCTGGTATCTCCTAAGCTGCTTTTTCTAGTGATGGAGACAATGTTGCCTTCTGTCCGCAACCATTGCTGTGCATCACTCCAAAATCTGTCATTGCACCTTGGTATTGGTCAAAAAAAACTTCTCAGTGTGCATATAGCTAAAACAAAACCCAGGCCCAGTTCAGAACTTCACCAGCCTGCCCATAGATTGACTTTGAAGGCATCATCTGAAGTCTAATGGTGACTCAGGCCATTTCCGCACTACATTGTTATAGTGCTATTACTCCACTTTCAACATCCTATGGAATCCTGAGGTTTGCACTTTTGGGAGGGATATTTTGAATTCTCAGCCAGAGAGCTCTTGGGCCTCAAACTGCAAACCCCAGAATTCCATAGGAGATTGAAAGTGGAATAATAGCACTATAACAGTGTAGTGCAGAAAGATCATGTGTGGAAGACACAACTGCACCTCCACCAATGAAATGGCCTGTGTGTGGCACCGACATGATCATTCAGATTATACCTACTAGATTTGCCTCCAACCAGTTCTTCTCCTTTTCTCTACTTTATTTTGTCCAGCAGACAGACCATCATAAAGAGTTCATGAAAGGTCCAGCTCAGAACTTAGGGGGACTCTCCATGCACAAACATCAGCAGAAGTGACATGGAAGCTAGCTGAAGAGAGTGTCTAAACCTGGAAAACAAAGCTTGGATGACTACAGTTCGCAGTATTTCCAAGTAGTCCAGCCATTGCCCACCACTGGCCATTCTTGCTGGAAAATTCTGGCAATTTTAATCTTTAAAAACTAGTGTTTCCAAACATTGGATGAGAACCAGGTTGTTCTCCTCAGTGATGTATCAGGACCTCTTGGACAGTTCTTCAAATGTTCAAAACTCCAATGGTCTCATGATAGCTGCAGAGAACCTAATTCTTCCTTGTTAGTTCCTAGCTACTTTCTCCTACCTACAGTCTGATTTCTCCCTGCTTTCCACCAGTCTACACGCCAGCACTAAAACTGGTCGGTCAGTCAGTAACCATTAGGACCAAAGAAGACCAGATAGCCTGGGCTTCTTTCAAAAGCAGTAGGAAATATAGCAAACATCTTGATGCATGTGCAGTTAGAGACTTAAATCCTTGACTATTTTATCTTTCCACTCAAAAACAAAAAAATTACTATAGTTTTCTCTCTGCTTTCAGGAGAAAATGAATATTCGGCACAGTATTCTCCCTGTGTCCAAACACCCTGACATGATCTGGACAATTGTCCTGCTCAGAAAACCACTGGTTTCCTCAACTAGAAATGTGTTTTCAGCGCAGGAAACATGTTACTTAAAAAAAAAAATAAAAAAAAAATCCTGTGCAGAATAATTCCCTAAAACAACTTTTGGATATTCAAGTACTATGAAAAAACACTGTACAAAAGTCTCACTGCTCTGCCATCCTTCCCATTTTTCAACCAGGAAATGAATAATGGGGAATATTCTTTCTATTCCTAAATAGCGTTAACTTACATCTGAATTTGTGAGAGCAGATCTTCATCTCTCATCTTTCCCAGCCCTTTGCTTTTTGGAAAGGGGGCTTGGTATAATGGGAGCTGGAGTATGAGTCCTTCACACCCAAGCAAAAGCATGGGTGAGAACAATATTCAAAAAGAGTCAAAAGCGGTTAAAAAATGTGTTTGTCAAGTATTGAGAAACTTTGGTGAGGGAAAATCTTGACCTGAGAATCTCTGCAGATCGAGCGTTGTTCTATGCAAAATTTGGGTTACATGGATAACCATTTACTGTGCAGAAAATGCTGCAATTTTTTTGCATAGAATAGGTTTTGAACTGGGAAGAGTTTTCAAAAGCTGCAGTTTTTGCAGGCTTTGGCCATTTCTGCACTACACTTTAAAGTGCTATTATTCCACTTTAAACAGTCTGTGGAATTCTGGGATTTGTAGTTTCCTGAGGCCAAAAAACCCTCTCTGCCTGAGAATTCTAAATGCCTAGATTGCAAACCCCAGGATTCCATAGGAAGTTGAAAGTGGAATAATAGCATTATAGTAATTTAGTGTGGAAATGGTCTTAGTCACAGCAAGCATTAAAATACTAATGTTTCTCGTTACAAAGAATTACATCCCTAAGCCAATGTAGATGCTTCCTTTGGTGGACATGGATTGCATTTCCTTTTTCTTTTGCATGGGGGAAGGAGACCGGATGGAACTTTCCTGTCCAAAGAGACACTGGAGCTGAGGTCCACCTGATGCCCCAAAATGAATTCAGATGAAGAAGCAGTAGGGAACAGCTTAACATGAAGGCATCTGCCAACAGAATCATGACAGGCAAAGCACTTGTGGTTATATCTTCCCACCTGTTGGAAAAAAAAGAGGGAGAACAGACAGAGCAGTATGGGATCATAGGCAAACACATGGGAAATATGTTTAGTTTATTTGCTTAAAGTATTTCTGTGACATATTTTTCAGCAAATCCCTTCCCCAGGTGGTAAACAAAGATATGTAAAACGGGGGGGGGATTAAAATACAAATTAAGCAATCCAGTTACAGAAAATAAAAAGCAAGAACAGCTTAAAACACAACTCACAACACTTGGAAGAGAATGTCAATGGAAAGCAGGGGTTGGCAACTACAGGAGCCATTTTGGAGTCCCGGAACCCTCCAAGGGTTGAACGAACTGGCCAAAAATGTCAAAAAAGAGGGGTGGGGAGAAATGGGAGTTGGCTGGAAGATCAATTCTGGTTTTTGAACAATGAGGGTTCATTTTTATGTTAATCAGTCTGGAGGGGAGGAACTCTGCAATTTATTTAAAAGGGGGATGGCTGCTCTCAGAGGTTTTCTTTCTCTCTTTCTTTCTTCTTGCCAGAAAAATAACTTGGTGGAGGGAGTCTGATGGGACAAAGTTTTGCCAAAATGACATGTAGCTTTGGGGTTCCATTTCCCCACTCTGATTTAAAAGAAGACACACACACACACACACACACACCAAAAAGTCTACGTCTGCTTTGAAACTGAAAAAGATGGGATCTGTTCTTTGGGAAGAACATTCAAAAGAGATAAGACCAACACTAAAAAAGAATCTGACCTAAATCCAATTGCTTGGCCCGACAGAGGCCATTTCTGCACTAGACTGTTATAGCGCTATTATTCCACTTTCAACATCCTATGGAATCCTGGGGTTTGCCGTTTTGGGAGGGGCCAGCTGGATGTTGAAAGTGGAATAATAGCGCTATAACAATCTAGTGCGGAAATGGCCAGAGTCATTCATTGAATCAATGAAGGTCGAGCAAGCACTGGCTTACTGCTCAGCAATTTATTCAACGGGTTTATGTTGGACAGGATTAGTAACTGGATTTTGTGTCTGTAACATCCCTTAGTTTGATGATCTAGCCAGGAGACTAGCAAGCAGGCAAGGCTAGTAGGAATGCCTATCTTAAGATATGGGCAGCTAGTGACCAAATTTCTATGCTGGTTACCGGTTTATTTCTGCTTACTACACCTCCCCTTAAAAAGATAATTGTCTTTTTTTCCCCTGGCCTTTCCAGTCTCTAGGGGCAATTAGCCACAAACTTAAGAGCTTAGATAAGGAATGATAAACAGTGTACTAACTGATGAAGAATGGTAGCTAGCCTTTGCCTATTGCATTATTTTCTAGTAGATAGAGGAGGAGATGGAAAGAAGGAAGCTGTCTGAGATATGCATCCCTCGTGTCTTTTACTCATGAGAAGAAATGAAAGCATGAATAAGGACTGGGAGACATGGACCATCAAGTTCATATGATTTCCTACTAAATATAATAAAGTTAGGGAAGGCCCCTCCCTAAACTGCAAACCTCACGATTCCATAGGATGTTGAAAGTGGAATAATGGCACTGTAACACTCTAGTGCGGAAATGGTCTTAGTGTCAGGTGACAAGGAATTAATGACTATCATAATAGCTCTGTAATAGTGGACAGGAAAAGGGACAATGTGCGAAAAGTCTAAGTGCTAGGAAGGAGGGCTGAAACTGGTTTGATGGTGATTTTCCTTCTCAATTGTGTGACAGCAAAGACGTTACAGCTTAATTTTAAGCCTATTATCTCCACAGTTACCTGTTAATTGTCCTGACAATGGCCTAGGCTATGCCTAGAGGGGATCTTCTGACCTATTTTGGAGCGCATGTGTTCAGCCAGTATTTTTCCTCTGCTCAGCCTGACCTGACAGCCACATCAGGGTTCATTTTGTATCAATGCCAATCAATATATATCGCCAGTTAAGTTATGTTTTGCCAATTAAAGCATGCCAAATTAGGGGGAGGGGTGGAACAATAACTTTATAGTCTCTAAGAACAGGCCGTTGCTTTTGAGGACGTGAGATTGTTTGAATGCAGTGTGTGGATCCAGGACAACTGTGGATGTTCTCTGCTTGTTCAGGAGCAAGGCAGTTGGGGAGGAGGGTTGGACGTAGGAAAAATCCATGCAAATGTTTGATTGGGAGTTGCAGAATACACACAACATGCGCACAAATGTATTTATGAAGAAATAAGTTGTGTCATTCTCTCCATGTGATTTTACGTTGCATAAAATGATATGGTAAAGGGTCAGATCAACAAGTTTTGCTTTACACGTAATTTATCTCTAGATTTGTGCCTGAGAGTCCATGCAAATACAGGCTTAGTGGTAAAAATGAGCGGGGGGGAGAGAAACTAAGAGAAGAGACCAGACAGAAAAGATTGTAGTAAATGTCTGATGTATAATTAAAGGCACCCATCTTCATTTAGCCATGGAAACAGGGGTTATGTGTTTCTATGTTCTTGTCCCATTCTATCACATTTATATTCTACTTTTGGCTGCCAATGAACTCTAGGTGGTATGCATGGCCTCCTGCATTGTATTTATTCTCACAGCAACCCTATGAGGTAGGTTGGGCTGAGAGACAGTGACTGGCCTAAGGTCACACAGTGAACTTTGTGGGCAACAGGAGACCTGAACGTGGGTGATCTTGAGTCCTAACACTCTAAGCATTGCACAGTGCTTCTCTGAAAGCAAATCTATACTGTACCGATATAGCAATCTGACAACACTTTAACAACACAATAGCTTTAACAACACTTTAACAACACAATAGCTGCATCCTAGGGAATCCTTGGTACCTTGCTGAGTAACTTGGCATTCCCTGCCAGAGAGAACTCCAGTGCTGTAGTTCAGAGAAGCCCACTTGGGCTCTCTTGCCGAGCATTTTAAATCCATCCTCAACCTATAACTCTTAGGACACAATCATGGAACAAAAAGTTGCTATCACTGTGTAGTGTTGTGATATATTCTGAGTTTCAGAAGAATATTTGACATCTGAATAGCATTAGAACCTTTCACGGTCTGCTGTATTTGTTTTAACAGCCTTGTGAAGTTCATAGACAGTACTGATCCTGAGCCCAGGTGCATCACAGGTGTTCTCTGTATCCAAGTTCTTTAAGGACTGAAGAGATGGGAAGCCCTTCCCTAAGATATCACAGACCCTGATTTTCTATGAGGATTTATTGACTTAGGATATCCCTTTCAAGCCAAAAAGTGAGACCAAAAGGAGAATTACAAGTATATAACAATGGGTAGATATCCACCACCATGAAACTCATACTGTCTTCTGTGCCAGCTGTCAGTGCCTATTTACAATGATTTATCCCTGGTTATGTTGTTTTGCTGACATCCTCAATTAATAAAACCATGGTATCTTGGGGTTGGGCATGAAATTCAAAGGTTAGTTTATCTTGACCCCAGTTTTTTTGGTTGTTCATGCAATGCTGTTTTGTGAAATGGAGTGCTATCCTCTTGTAGAGAGATTGTTTTCCCATTTTGTCACGGGTCCCCGAGTAGTGATAATTTGTAGTTAGCTTTAGTGAAAGCAGAGTGTATTATATGGTATCATTGAGGATGAAGAGTCTAGACCCTGGTTGACCATAATGTCTCATACGTGAACCACTTCGGGGCTGAAGTCTACTGGGAACAACAGGAAAGAGCTGTGTTAGCGAAAGAAGACAAGATGTAGCCAGTGTTGGACACCCTCCTGTCTCTTCTTAGGAATGTGCCTCTCAGCTGAAATGCAGTCCTAGCAAGGGAAGCGGAGCATGGAGATTTTCAGTCCCCCTCAACCTCAGCTTCCAACTCCCAAATCTCAATGAATATCGCTCAACTGAGAGGCACACTGAGCAGATGGAATGTCTGTTAGAAGGTTTAGGTGACTTGACAGGTAGAGTCATGATGGTCTACCATCTCATAGCCTCTTGCCCAGGGGTCCAGAAAATTGCTTTCTATTGATGCGTGCACTCTCCACTGACCCATATTCAGGAGTTATATGAAAGGCAATGATAGTGTCATCATTGTATGGATGAAATTCCATTTGTATCATGAGAATGTGCTGCCCATTACAGGTGACCTTCTCCAGCCCTTTCATAGACCAAAGCTATATGATGGTTGAGCAAATCATGAAATAAGCCTGAGTGTGTTAAGCAGAGGTAGCTGTTTGCACTGGCAGAGCTAAGACATCCTCTCCCAGACATCCTTTTTGTCAGTTCTGTTTTTGTTTATAACTTATTTGAATAGACATATCTACTTAATGTGGCGCTTAATGTGGGCAATGGCGATTTTTAATTTGACATACGGCTTTTGTGATTGGATTATGCATGCATGTGTTTTCCTGTTCTGTTACCAGATCCTTCATGGCTTTGCTCTTTCACTTGGAGATATGTTTCTAACCACCAGGAGCTTTTCAAAGGGAACTGCTGGCTTCCAGCTGTCCACCACCTTTCTTTCTCAAGAATGCCTTTGGGTCCATGCGAATCCCAGAGGCCCTTCTTTCAGAAAGAGATAGTGGCAGCTTTGAAACAATACCAGCTTATCAAAAGAATCTATGTATGTATTTTAAACCAGGAGGGAAGCATGCCTTGTCCAGCACCAAGGGAATTCTTCAAGAGGACACCTGGGCATATTGTATTTTTAGGCCCTGATCTAAATATCTTATCTTTCAAACTAGACAATGTGTGATGTTTCTAAGGACAGCGATATGTGATGATGATGTGATATCAAGGTGGAAAAGCAGAACATTGATTAAACAAATGGATAAAACACAGTTTGGAAGGTGGACTATGAGGGACTCTTCATAAGACAACTGTATTTGTGGTAGTTTGAGAATCCTGTATCGCTTGGTTGCGGCTTCCTTTTCTGACTTTTGGGCTTCTGACCTAGAACCAAGAAAAAGTGTGGGGAGGGATGAGGGACAAATTATATCCCATTTATTCTGTTCTGTCTTCTGGTCTATCGGACTCCATAACAGAAATCCATATGTTTACATGAAATCAGTAATACTAGCAATAAGATGATGAGATACTTTGTTGAACCACTTACATGGATGAAAATGCATGGCAGGTCTATAAATCTTTGCTTATTCTGTACTCTCATGTGAGGATGAAAAATGCCCAAATGGTTCTTCCCATTTCTTGAGATTACTAAAGTTTCTGCACTTTTTTTTTTTTTTTTTTGTATTTTTGAGACTGTGTTTGTGAAAATTTCATGAAGGATGGTTTTGTGGGGTGAAAAATGTTGTTATTGTTGTTGTTTGCAAAAAGAATAAGATTTTGCTCAGCCCCCTTCTTCCCCATATTTCTTCAGCTGCCAAAAAGAGGTTCTGGGTGGTGGTGGTTGTTCTTATTGTTGTGGAGGGGAAAAATAGTTCTTATGGAGGGTCATTATTGTTTGACATGTTAGACAAGAAACATTGACATTTATTTAATTATTTATTTGATTTTGATTTTTATTTATTTGTATCCCGCCTCTCCACGTGGGTCGAGGCGGCGAACAATATGAAATACATTATACATTACAAATAGCATGTATTTGTATACCGCTTATCAGCTAAGTGCTCTCTAAGCGGTTTACAATGTGTTTTAGCTAATTGCCCCCAACAAGCTGGGTACTCATTTTACCGACCTGCCGAAGGATGGAAGGCTGAGTCAGCCTGGAGCCCGGCAGGATCAAACTCACAACCTTGTGGCTGCAATACTGACACACCATTGTTATGGGCTTCTCAGAGGGAAATGTTGTTTCATTTTTGTAGTTGTGTGTGCAATGCATTGTAGATGTTGTAAAAGAAGGATCTATTGGGAGGGAAGAGAGAGAGGACAGAATTCTGGGAGTGACTGGTGGAATGTCTGAGGAGAGGCAGGAGTTGAGTCTGTTGGAATTGTCTGTCCAAATTGCGTTTAGGAGCTTGAGTGACTGAGAAAGTTAGGACCAAAGGCAAAGATTAGTTAGACCATTTCCACACTCGACTGTTATAGTGCTCTTGTTCCACTTTCAACATCCTATAGAATCCTGGGGTTTGCAGTTTAGGGATTCCATAGGATATTGAAAGTAGAATAATAGTGCTGTAACAGTCTGGTGCGGAAATGGCCTTAGAGTCAGGATCAGAGTTAGCTAGGATGGGAGTAAGAGAAAGAGAGAGAGAGATGTGTCAAGAATTAGCATCAGTCAGGATTTATATGTATGAAATAAGTAATCTGTGATGTTATGCTCAATTTCTGTTTAATAAATCATCATACATTTGAACCTCTGAGAATGCTACATACCGGAAAGCTTGAGTTCAGACACAGTGTCTCTGGTGACAGCCATTAATACAGGGTGGTAATGCTTGACAGGGATCAATAAATATGAATAAAGTCTTGCACGGGAATTATAAGGGTATCTACAGGGTCCCCACATTTAATGCCATATTGGTGCAACAGGATGAGGTCCTCATGATGGTGGCAGAAGGGGAGATCCCGCATATTTGGTGGCAGTGGTGGGATTAGTGAAAATCATCACATTTGGTGACCATGGCTGAGGGATTAGTGGAAAACCTCACAGGTCCCAAAATAGGTTCCCACCAAACAAGCCTGAGAAGGTAGTGGAACAGAGAGAAGGGCTTCTTCTGATCTTAGAGCTTTAACCAGTTTATATAGGGAAATAACAATGCTTCAAATAGTTTCTTCAGTAGTAAATTCAGTATGTCTATTCTAGTTAGAACTAGGGACACAAATCCTCCATTTTTTCACCATCACACGAAAAGATGAATATTGTGTAGTTTCCTCCCTGATGTAGGGGAAAATAAATATTTTTACACAGCACTTTCTCCATATTTGAACAACCAGAAAGGTTCCAGAAGATTTTTCTGTACATAAAAACATGAGGGTTGGTTGGTTGGCTGGTTGGTTGGTTGGTTGGTTGGTTGGTTTTGTGCAAAAACTCTCCAACATTTCATGTGCAGAAAATGTGTTTCTTGTACAGAAAACACATTTACTGCATAGAAAGCTACATGTTTCTCTGTGCAGAAAAATCTTCCACAATACTTCAGGCATGCAAATACTGGGAGAAAACTGCACAGAAGTTTGACTGCTCCCTAATTCTTCCTAACAAAGTTTCCCACCTGTCAGAAAACCCATTATCAACCAGGAAACAAATAATAGAGACTGGTCAGAATCTTGCTGGTGACTTATGTCTTTGTAAGTGGGCTTACCTCTACAGGAGTTAGAAGTGGGGGCAGTTCCACAATGTCTGCATCCAGTAAAGGACTGCTGTTGCACTAATATTTGCTGGAGCCGGCAAATTGACCAATGCATGACAGGACCAATACACAATGGGATCAATGCACACATCGGGATTGATACATGCCAAGACCGTTGTGTTATCAGGACACTGACTAGGAAATGGTGATGCTCTTATGCTCCTGTCTAACAGAGTTTCTTAGTGCGTCCACTACCTATCTGAGCATACATAAAGTTACATAATGTGCACTGTGATAGAAGATTCCAGTTAGTATTCTTTCTTGGGACTAGGCAATAGCATTCAAATATCTCACAATGACAAACTGTGAGCCAAAAACCAAATTCCATACTTTGGCAGTATTCTGTTCCTCCTTTGTTGTGATTGGGTTTTTTTTTTTAAGGCATCAAGAAAAGCTGTGTTTTTCAGTAGTCTTCTGGGACTCTTTGAATTTGTGCTCATGGGGGTGTTGCTGTCATCTTTGCTGTTTCTGCTAGGTTTTTTATTATTATTACGGCCAATTTAATTAGGGTCTTTTCTTCTTCTTTTGCCTTTCTTCTGCTGTTTGATTTGTTTGGGATTTTCTGCTTTGAATATTCCCTTGATTTCATTTTAAAGTTGTGAACTGCCTTATAAATTTTTTGGGGGGGGGGATCAAAAGTCAGGATATCAATATTTTAATAATACTAATAAAACAAAATCCAGAGACATAAAGAATGCTCACAGCTCTGGGTCGTAATATTTATGTCTGGAATTATTGTGTCCTCTTTCAAAGCTTATCTTGCTGCAGCCTGGCACAAAGTCAACCATCTGTGTCCACAATGTTGCCGCTGTCTTTGTGTAGTTAGAGGCTTCCATCCTTCCTTTTCTCCAAGGAGTTCAAGTAGTTCTTTCTCCCTGATTATTTTATCCTCAGAACCAAGTAGGTAGGGTTGCTAAAGGGACTGGCCCAAGGTCACCCAATGAGTTTGTGTCTGAGGGCTCCTCCAGAAGGGGAAAAATGTCTCTGGAAGCATTGGGAGTTTCTAGTTCTTTTTATTCTTATTTTATCTGCATATTTTCAGGTTTGCATCCAAACTCTTCCTTGAAATATCCCCAGTTTCTCTCCCTCTCCCCTCCCTTGATTTATTCCTGCTCCATCTCCCACTGATTACATGTCATGTCTAAACTCAGGCTCTTTCTGCAGCACCCTCCCATCCTGCCATGGGGTTGGGAGAAGGATGGGACCGTGATAACGCTTCTGCATGACATTGTCATGGTCCCGCTCTTCTACCAGCCCCATGCAGCCAGATTGCAGATTAAATCATTGATAGGTTTTTCCCATCAATGACATGCAATCGCATCACCATCCCACACTTACCTGTCCTGCGGAAGGCCAGGAAGCGCGATGACTGTGCTTCCTGCCCTGGTGCAGCCTGGGAAAGTACGTGGGAAAGTGTCCACCAAGCTCCCTTCTGCAGGGAGCGGTCCCATGCAGAGGGGAGCGTTGCCATCACACTCCCTGGCAGACCCACAACCAGGATTGCCACCGAATGCTGCTGCAAGAAGGTAAGCTGCAGAAAGGGCCACAGAGACATTTCAGAAATTGATTTTCACCTTTAATTGTTTTTTTTTAAAAAAAAAAAACTTATGTAGTCTATGCCTTTGAATTGTAAGCTGCTTTGAGTCCCATCCTGGGGGAAAAGTGGGGTATAAATTAAGATGATAGTAATATCATCATTGTCGTCGTCGTCGTCATCATTGTTACCATCATCATTATCATTATTCCACTGAGGTTTTTTATGCACCTGGGAAGTAGGAATAAGAAGTCCTTGGTAATGCTACTTCTGGATAAAGAAAACATTGTGTGGACCTCCAAAATAAAATCAGTTTGTACCAGAATAAAAATTGGGACTTTCAGAGACTTTTTTCCTCATCTGGAGGGGCTCTAAGAAGGGATTTTCACTCAGGTTTCTCCAGTCCTAGTCTAGCATTCTAACCACTACACTAAGTGGCCTCTTTTTGTGGAGGCCAAAGATCAATTTTTTATATTCATGCTACTACAACAGGGATGTAGGAAGTACAACCTGTTAGGTGCTTTTGGATTTCCAACACCCATCATCTTTTGCCTGATGAAGAAGCCAGTGAAGCTTCAGTGGCTTGCATGGTATATTTTGCAGATAATTGTTGTTTCCTGCAATAAATCTTAGTGTGGAAGCCTCTACAGTCCTTCTCAGTAATTTGAGGTAACCAGTTGTTTCTATGACATAAAATGTAATCACAGATGTAACCTAATATAACTTGATGCAAGAAAATGCCTCTCCACTGCAGTGCAACAATACATTTTAGTTTCTTTTGCAGTTGCATGGGGCTTGGGCCTCACTAAAGTATGGAAGATGAATGTCAATCACATTGTTCAAGTGGTGGATTTCTTTTCATTTTACTGCTGCTCCAAGTGCTATCTTGTGACGTTTGTGATGATGATGAGATGGACAACTGAAAATGTGTTTTATACCATAGGGCAATGGCATTTTGATTTTTTAAAGGAATTAAACACAAATAGCATAGTTATTTTTGAGAGATGAGAATAGTTCCTTTTATAATTATTAATTAGTTCAGGGGTTTGCAACTATGACCTATGAACTATGAACTATGACCTATGAACTATGACTGTGTTCCAAGCAGACCCAAGCATTGATTCAAGGGAAATGGCAAAAGTATTGATTTATCAAGTTACAATTGATGCAGTGAGTCAACTCCATCTGAGACCAATACTCAGATTTAGACCAAGAACAGTAACTAGTTACTTTTATCTGTAACTTTATAGCCTCTGATCATTCCAGGTCAGCTTACCAGTATAGAAGCATGCCAGTCCTTACTAGTGGCTGCTTTTAATGGGTCCCCAGAGATAAGACAGAACAGATCAGTTCATCCCTGACCGAGCATGCCCATTGCTATCTTTGTGGTGGGGGGGGGTTTTTCAGATTTCTGCAGGATATATTCGGCAAAGGTAGATAAGGTGTTGTTGTCTAGAGGATCTAATAAACTGTAGTGCTAAACCAAGCTGGGAATTGTGTAGCCTCTGGGATGTGAATAGCCTGTTAAGGTTCCCAGTGTGATTTCCAATGTGTCCCCATGGCATCTTCAAGCGTTCCTCACATCACCGTCAAAACATCAGCTTCCAAACAGAGAGTCATGCTCCCAGAAGTATCTAGGGGATGTGACTATCCATTTTAAAGTCATTTCAAATCCCTGGGACCTTGGAGTGGGCCCTTATAATAGCCTTCTTTCAAAACTGGAAGGCCAGGATCCTGCTGGTATCCTCTACATATGTAAGTTCTCTTACCCATGCAGCTGAACTCTTTTTTTTGGCTGTTGTGCAATGGATGTATATAGTCCTTGGCTGTATAAGCAGAATTCCATGAGTTAAACAATTTTACATGAGCCTAAACCTTATTGGTAGTAGTTCCTACTAGAGTGAAGCCACTGAATCAATGGGATTATGTACATGTCCACTCGCCATTCAGCAACTGATTATGCTGATCTACTCTAGTTGGGATTCACCAACAGGATTCCAGCCATGCAGCTGCACAGTTTTAGGTGGCATAACTATTTGTCAGTGCTTTCATAGAATCATAGAATCATAGAAATGTAGAGTTGGAAGAGACCACAGGGGCCATCCAGTCCAACCCCCTGCCATGCAAGTACACTCTCAAAGCACTCCCGACAGATGGCCATCCAGCCTCTGCATAAAAACCTCCAAAGAAGGAGACTCTACCACACTCCAAGTCAGAATATTCCACTGTCAAATGATTCTGACCATCAAGAAGTTCTTCCTGAGGTTCAGATGGAATCTCCTTTCCTGCAGCTTGAATCCATTGCTCCTTGTCCTGGTCTCTGGAGTGGCAGAAAACAAGCCCTCTCCTTCCTCTACATGGCATCCCTTCAAATATTTCAACATGGCTATCATGTCCCCTCTTAACCTTCTCTTCTGCAGACTAAACATACCCAGCTCTCTAAGTCTATCCTCATTGGCCCCTCACCATTTTGGTCGCCCTTTCAGTCCACCGCTGTGATTCATGAGTAATTGAGGAACAATTCCTGTGCCTTTTCCGTTGTGCAATAGGACAGTGAACAGGTGCGTTGTTGTTGTTAACTGCCATCAAGTTGACTTTGGGTCAAGGTGACCCTATGAATGAGGGATCTCCAAGTAACCCTATCATCAAGAGCCCTGCTCAGGTCTTGGAGATTCAAGGACGTGTCTTCCTTGGTTAAGTCTATCCATCCGTCATGTGGCCTTCCTCTTTTCCTCCTGCCTTCTGCCTTACCAAGCATTGTTGCCTTTTCTAGTGAGCCATGTCTTCTCAGGATATGGCCAAAGTATGACAGTCTCAGTTTGGTCGTTTTGGATTCTGGGGAGCATTCAGGCTTGGTTTGCTCTAGGTCACCAAATGTGCAACTAAATTAACACATATAAATGTGAATGAGCATCCATGCCCAATATTCAATTCACATCCACACACAGTGCATGTGAGCAATGGCAATCCACCAGCAACTTGCCTTCTGCAAACTTGAACTGATTGCAGATGTTCCAAAAAAATGGACAGACGCATCCAGTTGCTTCCAGAGAGGAACATATACGTGCATGAGACACAGGACTCCAACCAGTGTTTTCTGTCTAGTACCCACACATCCACTCAGAATCCACCCAAAAGTATTGATTTTCTTTCATTATCACTCAAGGACAAAAAGATCTTGTAGTTACTAACTTAAAAAAAAAAAAACAGAACGAGAAACATTTGTGGAAGAAAACATTTGCAAATATTCCCTGCCTCCATAGTCTTCATTTCCAGATTTGAGGCTCTTTCACACTATACAATTATAGCACTGTGATTCCTCTTTCAGAGCCATAACTGCATCATATAGAATCTCGGGATATATAGTTTGGGGAAGTAAGTTCTCTGGCTGAGAGTTCTGAATATTCTTCCCCAGACTGCCAATCTTAGGATTCCATAGGGTGATACAGCCATGGCAGTTAAAGTGGAATCATAGTATTATAATTGTATATTGTGGAAGGGCCCCAGGCTGCAGGAAACTTAGTTTCCCATTCCTTTCAAATATGAGATCTGCTGTCTCGGGTGTTAAAGCCAGTGAATCAGCTTGTAAGTATGACTTAGTAAGCAATCTAGGATCGGGGGAATAATCCCCTGCATGCTGTGGGGTGGGGGATGCCTCCATTTAAAAGGCATTGTAGTTGTTGTCTTGCACTTTGAGAATAAACTGTAAAAGTAGTGCATTGGATCTATAGATTAACCTTCCACAGGCTTATATCCAACCCCCTTAAGCCTTGTTACATTTACTGATGGCCTGAAGAATAAGCCGCTCGCTGCATAGAGTGTTCCAAGGCATTCTCATGTAATCAGATATATTTCTAGAACGTAACTCCCAACACGTTCATCGGTTTGCCGTGTTAGTTCAAACTGCTGATTTGTTTGGATTTTGTCATCTTGAACATAGTAGCTTTCTTTTTCTTTTTTTCTTGTTTTTAATGGCAGATTATAAGCCCTAATGGTTGCAAAGGGAACCTTTGGCTCTATGCTTTCTTTCACGTTTTTCCCCACTGTACAAAATGAGTATAAAGGGACAATTATTTCATTTATTGCAATTGTGGATCGATGCTTCATCCTTACGGTTGCAGGGGTACACATAGGATAAAGCCCTATGCTTAGAAAGGCTGTTCTGAACGGAGATTTTCCGCCAAAGCATCAGAGGTGCAGGGTATGAATTGGTTCAATATGCAGACTGGCAGTTAGGTGGGTCAAAGGGCTCCCTGTTTAGTTCAAGCAAGCTGAGGGTCAGGCAGGAATACGGGCACAGCTGACAATGAAACACAATGAATAACATGGTATATTGCTGCTGGAGAGGCACTAAAGTCAAGGGTGATTAATCAGTAAATGAACAGAGCTGGAAAGTGGAAGACAGCAGGTCTGTCCCAAGATGTTGCCCTCTTTCCACTCCAAGGGCACAAGAAGAATTGTCTGGCAATTGACTCTTCCTTGGCTGCTGACAATGGGAGAACATCTTCAGCCACACCTGTGTTAGGGGGAACAATTCTATGGCATATATTCCTCTGTCCTCTCAAAGAGGATTTATCTGGTTCCAAAAGGCAGTCTGAGAAGAAATATCTAGGAGCTCATCACTGCCGTCCGCCAGGTACCTGCTGCCTGAAGTGTTTGCCTCCCTGTTGCTCGCAGTAGAGTTGGTCATCAAGTCAAGACAGAGGTTTGGTGGACAATTGTACTGAACTCATACCTAAGTCTAGGCCAAGCAGAAAATGAGACTTTTTATTTCTTCATTACCTTCATTTCCAATTAGTTGATGGATTGCAGGGCATGCCTAGTCTTTCCCCAGCTTCCTTCATCTCTGAGCTGTCATTACAGGGGGCAAAATGAGAACGCTGTCCCCATATAAGAATTCTGTCTTTCCCTGCAGTGAAATTTCCCTTCATTCCCCAAACTTCAATCATTGCAATAACTTAAAAGCTCAGATGAGCATTTAGTTGAAGCATCCAAATTAAAGGGACTGTCAGAGTTCCCAAGAGGATGAGAAAACAGCAAATAGAAGTTAGACACATGAATGATTTTTGATGTTTCATTCTTTGGAATGCTACGAATTTGGGGATTGAAGGAAAACTTGGAGGGGGCAGAATTCTTATTTGGAGGACCATGCCTCCCCTTTTGCCCCTCCAGTAGCTACACCCTGCTTCATTTATCAGACCCTTCCTCACAACTACATCCCTATTGGTAAAGTAGGCATGCTTTCATCGTTTGACTCTAGATTTTCCACCAGATCTGCTTT
Source organism: Ctenosaura bakeri (assembly GCA_948474755.1). Lineage (NCBI taxonomy): Eukaryota > Metazoa > Chordata > Lepidosauria > Squamata > Iguanidae > Ctenosaura > Ctenosaura bakeri. The sequence goes on along the minus strand of CAOLHI010000051.1, from coordinate 790,954 downwards.
TGTGTTGGCTCCTGGGCTTTGGGGACGGAAGAGGGAATGGGAGGAGATGGGAACAGCCAGATATCTTTGTGATGGGTAGCATAGTATTGTTGTTGCTGTTAATTGTCATCAAGTCGACTTCAACTTATGGCAAACCTATGCATGAGACCTCCAAGAGGGCCTGTTAATGCACCTGCTGACAAACTCAGGGCTATGGCTTTCTTGATTGAGTTTATGCACCATAATGCATTCCTCTCCTTTTCCTACTGCCTTCTACCTTACCATGCATTAGTGTTTTTTCCTAGTGAATCAAGTCTTCTCGAAAGTCTCAGTTGGTTTCTAGGGAGATTTCTGGCTTGGTTTACTCTTGGACCCAGTTATCGATCTTTTTGGCACTCTGCGGTATCCACAAAACTCAACCACATTTCAAATGGGTTGATTAACTTCCCATCAGATTTCTTCACTTTCCAGCTTTCACAACCATGCACAGAAATCATAAATATGATGACATGGACAATCTTGACACTGAACTCCTCAGAATTTCCCTACTCTCATGAAAGCATGGTGTCATGATTCATCCTCCAACAAGGTCTTCCCAGGGCCTTGGTCTCAACAAATTATGACTGACAGTTTGGGTTTCCTAGGTATACTGGACACATCCTGAAATGTGATCTCATATTCATCAGACTCTTAAGAATGTTGAAAGATTCGGAGTCTTAATTCTGTTGATTTTCTCTAAATCCTATCTGCTTTTCCTTCCCATCCTTGTTGTATAGTGGGCTGTGAGTTTCACTGGGATCCAGCTGTGTTGTCATACTTGTTTAACTCCTGCTATCACTAAATTTATCCAGTACCTCCTTATGCGAGTGGTTTTCTCTGTGGTGTAAGATATCTTTAAGTCTGATCTCTTTTAAATGCAAGAAAAGAGCCTTTAACAGGCTGGATATATAGTGTTGTTTACACCTTCTCCAGTGATGCTATTGCTGGTGTTAATCAATATGTGCTAGACAATAAGCTAATCTTTTGTTGCAGTAGAGGCTTGTTGCAGTGTGATCCTACCTTGCAGAACCTGAGAGTTTAGAACATTATGCCCTCTTTTCTTTTCTTTCCTTCCCTAGCCCTCTTCTTTTCCCCACTGTTTCATACTCTCTTGTCTTACACATGCACTAGCAGCTTGTCATGGGCACATCTTGCCCATTGTTGTCTCCAACAGGTGCTGTGTAGGAGGACCAAAGAGAGAAGAAAAGGATAAATGGTTCTTGGTAAGGGAGAGGAACCCTCTCATCGTGACTGCTGATGTCACTGCCCAGCCAATCACCCTCTATTTTGACATACCAGACATCCTAAGTGGCCTGTGTTTTTTGAAGGAGCGCTTTAGCAAATGCAAAGCCAACCATAAGCATCTGTCAGAGTGTGCGCATGTGAGAAAAGGAGGCCATCCAGCAGAACTTTGGGTGGATAGGTTTCTCAGTCCACCAATGCTAATTTGGATCTAGGCCTGTGTTTTTGTCTCACATTGAGACTCACTCGCTCTGGGCACATTTCTCTTAATTTTTGTACATTTTTTTAAAGAACAATTTAGCTAATTTACACAACTTTTCTCCATTGACTCAAGTCTGTTTCTGCATTTTTTCCCCAATTATGCACATTGTACCCGTGCACATTTTTAATATTTTGAATTGTTTTGCACACACTTTATTCCTTGGAAACACCATGTAAGCCTCACAGATATTTGAATGCTTGTGGCCCTGTGCACAGTTTTACACAACCAGTTCTGGGAGGTATAAAAATGCCCCTTTTTTCATCTCGATACTAAAGTCCCATTAAATTTCTTCCCATACCTCTCTGAGTCTATGGTGAAGGAGGCCTGGAAATACATAGTTCTGCCTCTGTTAGACTCATTCAGAACAATGCCTTTCTCCCAAATTGCATGAAAAAGTCATTGAAAAAAAGAAGATTGCATCAATGTTATTCTATGCACTTACTTTGCTTGGGCAAAGGGTATGCCCCTGGGCATTTGTGGTGCAATACAGTGCTGGCAATGTGTGTGTAGGGAAGTGGTTTGTCTTTTCTGTTGGCTGGCATTCTGTGAAGTGACATGGACGGGCATAAGTTGTACTATGCGTGTGAAGTGTCTTTTCAGACAATGTACAGTGGTTCTATATAGCTGATGGAGTTACATGTGAATTCTTACACAAAGAGTACTGTAACACATTAAAGTATGCAGAGTAGTATGTGAGTAAATACTACTTCTGTACGCTGCCTCTGCACATTATATGTTCCGGTTGTGCAATGGGCTGTCAGCCATGCACATTGACCACTGAGCCACATATGCCAAGCAGCATTGGTATTCAGTAGCAAAGTTGCATAACATAACTCCAACAGTAGATATTTTCATCATGTTAAAGTGATGTAGGACCTTGGTGATTGGATGGCTTGGCAAACTTTGGGCTGAGTCAGGCTGTGTTGGGCTGGCCTGGGCCATTTCCAAAACCGTGGATTTTTTCTTTTAAAAAATTACATTTTATCAACTGAGACTTAATGTTGGATATTTGTATGGATTGCTATGTCCAAAAGATATTTACAGTGATAATTAGGAAAGTGGAAGAAAGCAAGATAGGAGGAATGTTTCTAGTGGTGGCTAATGTCTCCAGTGTCATTGGACAATGAATCTGTTTTGGCTATAAAAATAAAATTTAAAGGAGCTATCCAAGTTGGAGAAACTATTTGATTTTGGCTAGCTTATTTATAGTTCAGGGTAAAACCTGGAGTAGATTCACCACTTCACTGACATTGGAGCCAACGGTCTCCACTGGGTATCTGGCTGCCATTCATAGAGTTGATGTGGACTCAGAGATAGCCAAAGTGGACAGGAGAACCAAGAGAAGGATATCAAAGAAAGGAAAGAGTCCAGGAGGAAGGGAGGAAAAGAGAGTGGGAGGGTGAGTCCAATGATAAGAAGAAAAAAATGGATGAGGGCAAATACAGAGATCAGAGGGATGCATGTGACCAGGAATTTAAATCTAAACCCTTTGAAAGTGTCTAGTTCTGTGCATGTTTAATAGCCATGAAATCAATTCTCTGTTTCTTCTTCCCTCCTTGTACCATATTCATGTTCCCTTTATTGTTTCCTTGACCTCTGTCAAGAGATTCAGCACAAATATCTATGCATGCAGCCTGGTGGATTTCCTCATTGGAGGGATAAAGGAGAGTCAGGTAATTTCTGCAGCAGGTCTATTTACATTGTGGGTGGAAGGGCAGTGTTTGCTTACTTATTTGAGCTGCCAGCCTCCAGCATTTTGTGTGTGTAGTGTTTGCCTGGAGTATCATCAAGATGTTATGCTTGGGAAAAATTTGAATACAGGGCTACTGCCCATAGCTATTATCTTTGGGCAGCTGCCAGGATCAAGGAAGCCTTGCTTGGAATCCCCACCCTGTGCAATTGTGTTGTAAGATGCCTTTTTCACCTTTCCTGCAATGTCCTACATGGAAAAATAGGGGCTTGTAATTACTGGACATCAAGTAGTCTATTGTGAAGCATTTTCTAGAGGATTTGGGATCTGAGACTGGACCCTTCTCCAATAAAACAGTATAAGTTCTGAAAATTCTGTTCTCAGTTCTAGTATCTGGCATGTGGGACATGACTGATATTTTGGATTTTTTTTAAGTGCATTTTTATTAAGGTCAAGGGAATAGTTTGCTATTGTGTGCATGATGGCTAGAATTCTGTTGGTGTGCTATCCTAGGGTCACAAGGGATATAATTATTCACTAGGTTTCTTTTCAAAGTGAAATCTTTGCAGATTTGAAAATAAAGGCCATTTCCACACTACACTGTTATAGTGCTATTATTCCACTTTCAACATCCTGTGGAATTCTGGGGTTTCTAGTTTCCTGAGGCCAAAGAGCTCTCTGGCTGAGAATTCTAAAGGCCCTTCCTTAAACTGCAAATCCCAGGATTCCACAGGATGTTGAAAGTGGAATTGTAGCACTATAAACAGTGCAGTGCGGAAGGACCCAAAAGGAGGCCACCATAACCCTAGGTGAGGTGGGGAGCAATGACTTAGTGCCACTATTAATATTTAACAGTCACCTGTTTGAGAAAATTGTGTGCAATAGATATTTTTTATTTTTCTTGGCAGTTAGCTCAAAAATGGCCTCTGTACTAAGGTTTAAGTTGAAGGAGTGAGAACTGGGGAAGCAGGAAAGGAGGTGTGGAAAGTCAATTACTTGGGCAGGGGTAATGGTGTCTGGTGGCTTCTGTATCATTGAGGTGGTGAATCCACTCTGTGCTTTAGTCCAAACTTTAAAGTGAAAAGTGGAGGGGCTCCTGTATCTGGCAAGAGCCTCAAAAAGCTTTGGAAATATTAGAATCTGAAAGTTATAGAGCTGGAAGGAACACCAAAGATCATCTAGTCCAACTTTTGGCCAGCGCAGGGATCTCCAGCTAAAGAATCCCTGAAAAGTTGTCATCCAAACCTCAAACCCATCCTTTCTTTTCTGCAGATAAAGAGAGAGAGAGAAAGAGGTCGACATGTGGACCTTTTACGTCACTGTTGCTTTGTCAAAATCTGGCTAAGCAAGAAAACAAGAATCAGGAAATACATGTGGAAAAGGGAAATATCATTTTTTAAAAATGCAGCCCCCTCCATAAGAACCCTCACATTCATCTTCTACGCTAATTTTGATAATGCCTCTCCAGTTATTAACGTAATTGCTTTCTGTCAGGCTCGTTTACTTCAAAACTATTTAAGAGACTTTCCAGCAAAATAGCACAAAAGCATTAATACCGTAACCATATAAAACTATTAATATGAAAGCATCTCCTGTAATTAAGGGGGCCTCTGTATGGCACGGAAAAAGGCATTATCAATTGTTTCAATTTGTTTGTCATCGCTAAATGGGTTAAGCCACTTCCAATCTTGTTCAGACCCAAGCTGAATACACTTCCGTTAACTTTTATGCACCAGGATTCTCTTTCTCTCTCTCTTTAAAACTGATATTGAGAAAGCTGTGGTGTCTATTTTCTCTACTACTGTACTGAGGCTTAGGGTTATGGTTAAGGTTAGCAAAACTTTTAAATCTGCACAGTTTATATTTCCCAAAGCCCCTGGAAATTATACTAAATGGAATCCTATTGTTGACATACTTTGGATTGCATGTGTTTATGTCTCTTTTTTCATAGAATCATAGAGTTGGAAGAGACCCCAGGGGCCATCCAGTCCAACCCCCTGCTATGCAGGAACCCCCATCAAAGCACTCCTGACAGATGGCCATCCAGCCTCTGCTTAAAAACCTCCAAAGAAGGAGACTCCACCACACTCCATGGAGGCAGCATTTTCCACTGCCAGACAGCCCTGACCATGAGGAAGTTCTTCCTGAGATTCAGGTGGAATCTCCTTTCCTGCAGCTTGAATCCATTGCTCCTTGTCCTAGTCTCTGGAGCAGCAGAAAACAAGCCCACTCCCTCCTCAACATCACATCCCTTTTTTTCAGGCGGCGTACAAAGAGCTATTCACTAACCCTTTGGACCCCACTGAGTTCCTCTCAGACCAGTTGCAATTCCTCCCCCTTTCAAGTCCCAATAGCAAGGGTGGTTGATATGACTTCTCACTTTGCGGGGGCAAGGAGGGGGCAACTCAGGGGACCAACAATCAGCTTGGCACAGCTGCAGCTGCAGCCAAGAGGAAGAGAAACAAGGGACCTTTCTGCACTACACTGTTATACCACTATTATTGCAATTTCAACATCCTGTAGAATTCTTGGGTTTGTAGTTTACTGAGGCCAATGAGATGTCTGGCTGGGAATCCTAAAAGCCCCTTCCTAAACCACAAACTCCAGGATTCCATAGGATGCTGAAAGTGGAATAATAGCACTATAACAGTGTAGTGAGGAAAGGCTCAAGATCATTCTCCTGGATGGAGAGTGACTTCATTTTAGTTCCCTTACAGCCAGGACTGGCCACCTCTTGGTCACTGCATCACCTTTCTCTTCTCTTCCTCCCAGCCCATGAATGGCTGTAGCATACACACACACACACACACACCAGGGCCTGACAGCTTCTGGGAGGGAAAGAGGTGCAGAGTTGCATCTGAAGAGTGGGACACCATCCCCACTTGATGAAAGATCTCAGCCATTGTCTCCCCAAATGGGGCCACCCCCATCAAAACCAAAGCATTATGCTCCAGTTGTTGGTGCGTTCCTTCAAGTCATTTCTAACTTATGGCAACCCTCAGGCAAACCTACCACTGAGTTTTGCGGGGCTGAGAGTGTGCAACACACCCAAGGTCACCCAGTGGATTTCCACAGTCAAGTGAGGAATTGAGCCCTGGCCTCCAGATTCATGGTCTATACTCACACCACACTGGCTTCATACTTAGAATTGGGGGGGGGTATTTTTTATGATTGGGAGGGAAGAAGGATACTCACACACCCACATACATGCAATAGGGTGAAGGAAAAAAATGGAGTATATTTCTGCAACATAGAATCATAGTGTCTAATGCTCTGCCACCCAGGAATACACAATGAAAGCACTCTCCATCATCCTTTCCTGTTTCTCAGGGGTGGTCTAGTTGAGACCACTTTGGGTTTTTTCTTTTCTTTCTTTCTATCACAGTGGTTTTAAAAAAAAAACGTTTTGAGGTCATTCATGGACCTCTTTTGATAGCCTAATAGAAACTATATAAACTCTCTGCAGGAAAGAAAAAAGCACACATAATAATCTACGCACAAAACATTGCATACAGTTGATCCTGTTGCAATGGATTTCCTTCGTGTAGACAAGTCTGGCATGAAAGAAAAAATTGAATGCTTCAAAAGTTTAAATTTTTTAACTCAAAATCTGCTTCGACAGGAAAAATTCAAAGTAAAAGGAAGAAAATGAGAGGGGAAGTGGAAGGTCATTTCTGTACACAGTTCACAAACTGCCTGGACCCAGGGTTGATACCCCTTCTCCTACTGAGTATTTCTTTGTCTCGCCGCCCGTTATCTGCTGTGCTTGAAAAATTTATTGCAGAAGTTACCTCTTCTCCATGTCTTCCCCTGGGCTTTAACGGAGGTGAAGCTGGTTAGCTTGTCAGCTGGCGGAGGGATTATTGTACCATGAAAGACAAAACAGTCAGAAAGATACCTGATCCACCTCATAGGTATGGAAAGCTCATACCTGCCCTACCTTGCCCTGTTCTCCACCCATGGGAATTGCTCCAGAATATTCTCCCGCTCTGAACAGGTTTTTTGTTGGAAAGAAATGTCACTGCTGTTGAACTGAATGAGGATAGTGGAGGGAAAAAAAATGTAAGGGATTTTTATTTATAGGCAGAGCACTGGTTTCTTTTCTTTTCTTTTCTTTTTTAAATCTGGAAACTGCTCATAGGTTTCAAACAAAGCTAAATGGACCTTTCTACCTCCCCATCCCCTCCCCATTTTCCTTTGTGATGTTGAGAGATCATGAATTCGCACACAGGGCCGATCCTGTCATTAGGCACAGTGAAATGTCTGCCTCAGGCAGTTGATTTTGGGTGTCATGAAAGAACAATATACAGTTACTTACATTTTTTTTTCTTCAACTGCCAGGTTTGGAGAAGTGTTTGTTGGATTTCCTTGGGCGACCTTTAGTACCTGGAAAGTTACTTTTTAGGGGGGAACTAAATATAATGTGCAGAGCATAGTCCTATTGTTCCTCAGCTGTGGATGACTTCAGCTTTGGCCCTTTCACACCACACAATTACGGCACTATGATTCTGCTTTAACTGCCATGATTCCATGCTGTGGAATGCTGGGCTTTTCAGTTCGGAGAGGGGTATTTAGAATTCTCAGCTGGAAGTGCCTCACCAAACTACATATCCCAGGATTTCATAGGATGTACCTATGGCACTTAAAGTGAAAACAGGGTGCTATAATTGTGCAGTCATACCATTGTGTTCATTGTTCTTAAAAGTAGAATCATAGAATCATGGAATCATAGAGTTGGAAGAGACCATAAGGGCCATCAAGTCCAACCCCATTCTGCCATGCAGAAATGCACCATCAAAGCACTCCCAACAGATGGCCATCCAACCTCTGTTTAAAAACCTCCAAAGAAGGAGACTCCGCCACACTCCGAGGCAGCATCTTCCACTGTTGAACTACTCTTACCATCAGGAAGTTCTTCCTAATGTTGAGATGGAATCTCTTTTCCTGAAATTGGAAGCCATTGCTCTATGTCCTAGTCTCTGGAGCAGAAAATAGACTTGCTTCATCCTCCATATGGCATCCCTTCAAATATTTAAGCATAGCTATCGTGTTGTGTCTTAACCTTCTTTTCTCCAGGCTACACATGTCACTCTCTTAGCTGCTCCTCATAGGGCTTCATGGTTTCCAGGCCTTCTACCATTAGGTACCCTCCTTTGGATGTTTCCCAGCTTGTCAATATCCTTCCTAAACTGTGGTGCCCAGAACTAGAAAAAATATTCCAGATGGGGTCTGACCAAAGCAAAGTAGTTTTCCAAGTTCTTGGAATTAACGTGACTGGTTTTGGCTACCATGAACTTGTTTGGATTGGACATAGAAAAAAAAAGACAATTTGTTGCTCTGCTTTAGGTAGCAAAATGTCTTGGACTATCTGTATGTACTTATCTCCTTCTCCACTGCTAGGCCTGGTTTAACTGAGGCATTCCTGCTTTTATCCTACAGTCATCCTACTTCATTCACAGAGTTTTACATGGGGACAGGAATCCAGCTGCCATTGTCTTCCATATGTAATCTTTCCATATTCGCCTGAACACTTTTTTTTTCCTAACAGAAGAAAAATAACGTTAAGGAGGGAACCATTGGAACTGGTCTCCAGTGCTCTTTGATTGTTAGATTCAGGAGCAGGGGTGGCTAGTGGGCTGCCACGTCAGTGAGGTAGTAAATCCATTCTGGATTTTAGTCCAAACTTGAAATGAGCTGCCCAAAGTGCTGACCCCAAAATGGGTTCTGCACCTTGGATATCATCTTTGAAGTTGAGACTAAGGCCATTTCTGCACTAGCCTGTTATAGCGCTATGATTCCACTTGCAACATGCTATGGAATCCTGGGGTTTGCAGTTTCGGGAGGGGCCGCCTGGCCCCTCCCGAAACTGCAAACCCCAGGATTCCATAGCATGTTGCAAGTGGAATCATAGTGCTATAACAGGCTAGTGCGGAAATGGCCTATTACCCAGAATGGATTTCACTGCCTCACTGATATGTTTGCCAGTTGTCACTGGTTGAGAGCCCTTGATATGAAAGTACCCATGATGGTGTACCTCGTGACTGACGTCCATTGTGTTGTGATTATTTTCTCATTGCAGTTTCCTGCTTTTTCAATTTCACCACCCCCTCTGGGATTGTGCTCTCCCCAAACTACCCTGAGGAATATGGGAGCAGCCTGCACTGTGTCTGGTTAATCATCGCCAAGCCTGAAAGCCGGATCCACCTGGCCTTCAACGATTTCGACGTGGAGCCTCAGTTTGACTTCCTGGCTGTTAAAGATGGTGGAACTGCTGAATCTCCTGTCTTGGGGACATTCTCTGGAAGCCAGCTCCCATCTTCTCTGACCAGCAGTGGACATGTCACCAGGCTGGAATTTCAGACTGATCATTCCACTGAGAAGCGAGGCTTCAATATTACATTTACCAGTAAGTGGGAAGAACCTAATTGCTTCAGCTGTTCAGAGTGATGCCGCATGGGTCCATTCGCTCTTTGTTCTTTTTCCTCCTTATTTTGTTTTTCTTTTTATGCAGAGTATTTATTTCCCACTCTTCAGCCAAAGGACTCCCAGGGTAGTTTGCAAATAATTAATTTGACAGTCCTGTGCTCTCAGTCAAAATAAGATGATCAGAGACACAAGGAGAGGGGAATGGCAGAGTGGAAAGTGATTAAGTCCAGCAGATGCTGGCTGTTCTTCTCTCCCTTAGAGGCCAAAACAATGGCAGTTGGAACATGGAGGGAGGAGCTCTCACCAGCCGCTAGGCCAAGCATATTGGAGCTGTGCCTGGCTGATCATCTCTTCCTCTGATGGGGAATGCAGAGAGCATGAAAAGAAGGCGAGAGGGAGATCTAAATATAATTGCTAGTTTCTGTACACGTGTGTTGCCCCAGCAGCAGATTTAGGCCATTTCCGCATTACACTGTTATAGTGCTATTTTTCCACATTCAACATCCTGTGGAATTCGGAGGTTTGTAGTTTAGGGAGGGGCATTGAGAATTCTCAGCCAGAGAGCTCTTTGGCCTCATGAAACTACAAACCCCAGAATTCCACAGGATGTTGAAAGGGGAATAATAGCACTAAAACATGTAGGGTGGAAATGTCTTCAAGTTGGAACTTTGCTGCTTAGCAAATCCAGGTAGGAGCTGCTTTTAACAGAAATTGTTCAAAATACATTCCCCTCTGTTATACAGCGAAATGTTTCAGTGCACCAACAAAAGTCTACCAGCCAAAGTAGATAAGATAATGAGAGTTCCATGACCAGAGCTTGAAAACGTTGGCCAAGGTCCAGTATCAAACATAGAGCCATGAGAACATGGCTGGAACTTTCCATCCTATCCTGGAAACCCACCTTAGAAGACAGTCCCCTGACCCAAAGAATGGAGCTCTATACTGCTGGTGAGCTTATGCTGCTGGTGAGCAGGGGGACATGATCCTTCCCATCCCACCCAGGCTGACACTGGAATGGAGAGTTGTGACAGGTCCCCAGAGGAGGACCAGCTTCTGCTTTGCATAGCCTCACTAATGCTGGCAGGATGGGGAATAGTAACATTAAGCTCAGGTGTCCTGCTTGGCAGCAGCAGAGACCTTCATCACTCAGAACAGCCGACTGATGTTTAAGGTGGGTGCCACAATCACAAGTGAGAGTATGAAGCAATTACAACATCCTAAGACTAAGAGAGCCAGCAGTGAACTGCAACCCAGGAGACCAGAGTTCGTTTTCCTGCCCAGTCCTGAAAACCCACTGGGTAGCCTTGGGCACTTCACATGCTCTCAGCCCCAGAAAGCTCTGTGATACGTTGGCCTTAGGGCTGGCGCAAGTCAGAAACAACTTGAAGGCACACAACAACAGCAATGTCTAACTTAAGACATTATAACTGACTAACAGGAGGCCGACCATCACTTTTTGATGCATTTGAGGATGTGGATTGTAACCCATGAAAGCTTATTATAAAGCCACTAGTCTTAAACATGCCCCAAATCTCATTGTTGCTGGAATATACTAATTTAACTGTAACATACTAATGCAACTCCACCTTTGGGAATAGTTTGGGCATAGAGGACCTTTTCATGTCCTTATTGCATTGTTTTTGCTGATCAACCAGGGAAGTAACAAGACCAGACACAGAGACTGGGCTGTAAACAGGCCACTTTATTTAAATTCTAACCTATTTATTCTTTAACTTTTGAGAGATGCAAAACGGGGGGGGGGGACCTAGTATGGGAACCGCAAGGCAGGTGGTCTCTCCTATACCTCCTCCCCACCTTCCCTCGGGCAAAATGTTCGAGCCCTGAGGAGAACTCAAAAGCTAGGTTGCTCCCCAGCCAGCCAGCAGCAGGAAGATCAACCCCAGATTCCCTCCCACAAGTCGCAAGATTTAAGGTCAAGCCCTCAGGCCAAGAAGAATCTCCTTCCCGCTTTCCCTTGTTGCATGACCCACAGAGGCCATTCCAAAGCCTTCTCCTTCACCAAAAGGGTGCCGTAGGTGTTCACCACTTTCCTACTTCTCTCCCCGCCCCACTGTGTGCCAAGTGACTGCCGATTCAAGGCACCACCCTAAGCCAATTGTCACAGTCCCCCATCAACAGTATAGGATAGGCAAAAACCCCATGGAAAAGAGGAGGGGATATCTAACCGGCCCTAAAGAGCCCAGCAAAGCTTGCATTGTATCAGAGACAAGAGGATGGACTGAGGATTCAAAGGTAAAGGTTGAGGTAGCATGGTTTTTTATCCCTTCTGATAAAAGGGATACCCCCCCACACACAGTCTTCGTTATGGCAAAAAGGACCATGATGACCTCTGTTCCCCAGAGGCCAGCAAACACACCTCTCCCCCACATTGCTATGCTGCGGGAAGAGGGGGGAGGCCAGATTCTTATGCTATTATAATTGCTCTTATGATTAACTGCTAAAAGTGCTTTAAAATCTGTCTAGCTATCTCATTACAATAACTCTTTAAACCCTCTTCCCCCAAAGTCATTTCGTAATAACTAAATTTGTAGTTGGTTTAACCTTGCATGGAATCCTTGATTTTCATCACACACCTGATTGCTTTCCTACTTTGCGGCATAATGAGTTGGCTGACTCGGGAAGGAAGTCTAGAGCCCACCTTTCCATGGAAAAGGCTGAGCTTGGAAATCATGATTAGATTTCTTTTTCTAATATAGCAACATCACACCAACCAAACATATCCTGCCCACCCACAGCTCCTTCAAGTTTACCCTCAGAAGTAATTGTAGGTGCATAACCACAATTAGGACATACTGCATAGAGTTCACCCACGCATACAGACCCACAAGAGCGGGTGAAACAAAAGCAAGAAGAGACAAAGAACCAAGGGCAGCAGGGAGCGGTGGAAACAGAAGGGAAGAAAAGTGTGCAAGGAAGGGCACAGTCTATTTACCCTTTTTCAGTGACAGCCCGGCTGTTGAATGTCCTCTGCTGCCACTTAGAGAAGCAAAACACCTTGCTATTCCATTCTGTTGAAACAGGGGCCGTAAAAAGTGGCAGCAAAAATAACATCCCCAGTTAACGGAGAGCTTAAAACAAGGCTGAACATATGGTGTGTCCAAAGTTCTGGCTCAAAGGAGACATCTTAACTATACAGTCACAGGCTGTTAGAAAGGGGAAAAGAACGAGAAGTTCAATAAGTGAATCTATCCCAGGGTATTCTTGGCAAGGTGTGTTCAGAGGGGATTTGCCTTTGCCTTCCTTTGAGACTGAGAGAGTGTGACTTGCAGAAGGTCACCCAGCAGTTTTCCGTGGCCAAGGGGGGATTTAAGCCCTGGTTTCTAGAGTCCTAGTTTAACACCCAAACCACTACACAACACTACACTAGCTGTCTCATAGAAGAATGCACATATACATAGAAATGTGCACAGAAATGTGCACACAATGTGCATACAAATGGATATTTGTATGCATCTTACAAAAAAAAAAAAAAACCTACAAGATTTGGACAGGAAAATGTGTTAGTGAAGTTTGGGAAGCAGTAAGGTTAAGTTCAGAAAAATGAGAAATTAACAGATAAGGGCTATTCTTATGCTAGGACAGGAGTGAGCAGCCTTGGAGCCATGACTGGCCCCTCAGGCTGTTTTCCTGATCCGTAATGGTCCAGATTTCCCAGATTTGACTTCTTCTGCCCCTTTGAACTGGAATTCCTCTTCAGAATCCTCCAGAAGGGCCAATTCACCTTTCCAAGAAGTTGCCCCTGCCCCTTGCACTGCTTATGTTCTTTTAAAAAAGAAATTTCCAGCCACAGTTGGTCATCTTCTTCCTCCTCCTCCTCTTCTTCTTCCAACATATTTGACAGTCTATGGGGACCCTGGAGGGCTCCAGGAAAAAAAAAATTGGCCCCCAATGAACCATAGTTGCTGATTCCTTGGGAGAAGCTTGCAGCTTCCTAAATGGTGCACATGTAATTTGAATATTGCTTATTCTTCTTTCGCATCAAACTGTGGGATGGCTTACCATTGTATATGGTGACATGAATTCCAGATTCATGGCCCTCCTACCTTGACTTGTGAAAATGGCCTTGGCTGAAATATCATGTCAAATATTACATGCAATGGTGTAAGGATTTGGTTATGTGTTTGTGTTTCATTTTTGTTGCGGATCACCAGCTGTTCGGAAACCTGTTGCTTTCTTTGGGGAATGTACCTGTAGCTGCAAAGATGTGATTTTTCATTTCCAAAAAATCCCAAATACTCGTGAAATCTTGATTAAGTACCATCAAGAATCCTGTCTGAATGAAACCCCCCATCCCCAAATGTACTCCCATTGAGTACTTACAGATGTACCATCAGAGCAAAATAGACCAAGAATTATTTAGAATCCCAGCCTTTTGTAGTCCAAGTGAATGCCTGCTTTCCATGGCAATTGGCTCTCGTGCTCTCTCCTATAATTTTCTAAGAAACACGATTACATTGCCTTGGCAGGAGTGATGAACGACCTTTGTTATAACAGTGGTTAACAGCTCTGCAAAATTAATGGTATTTCTGGTTGGCGACTGCAAACCGGCTATTATTAAAAATAATTTGCCGTACCAGATTAGGGGACAGGTTCATCAAAGTCAGCTAACCTATGGGGCTTCTTCTTCTTTCCCCTCCCCCCACTTTTTCTTTTCACCTGGAGCTTAATACCTGGTATTTAAGAATGTTGATGTAGAATTTGTTCACTAGATTAGGAGACGAAGGTTATTTTGGGTCACAACATGGATTTAGGGGATTACAGCAGATCTAAGCATTAGTCAGAAATTCAGTTAATATTGGAGATTGTGGAAGAAGGGGCAACGCACAAGGAGGTATTTAATACCTCCTCTCTCAGTCTTCCCAAAAGGATATGCTCACAGAACCCCTAGGACATGTGAGCGTATGTCACCAACAGAATCCTGGCAATGGTGACTTTTGAAATTATATACGAGGGGTGGGCAATTTTAGTATGTCTGGGGAAGCCCCCAGGCCATTACAAATCACCACCACCATGTAATACAACTTGCTGGTGAGCAGCAGCCAAAAGTGAGGAAAGCCTACTTTAGTATAAGATTGTGTCCATAATGAGATCCTAGTTTTTTCTAGGGCCATTTCCGCATGACAGAGCTGTCCTACTGTGGGGACAGGATGACAGCAGTCTGCAGTTGTGCTTCTGTGAGACATTATTGCAGTCCCACCACCATTTTATCCCCGTGCATCACACTTACAGGATTTTTGGCAAATGGAAAAAAATCACACAATACTCCCATTGCCACTGCCCACACGGAAGGGCAGGAAGTGCACTGGTGGCGCTTCCTTCTCCAGCACAGCAATGGAAACTGCCCAGCTGCATTGCAGAAGAAAGCGGTGTGGCCATCACACTCCCTTCCGCAGGAAGCCAGTGAGGTGTGTATAGGAGTGTTCCTGTCATACTTCCTTCCCTGCTAGGACTGTGACGGAAGGACTCACACAAACCCCATCGTGCAGAAAGGACCTACTAAATGTTTCCATGAGAAAAAACTACAGTCTGGCTGGCATTCTCTAGGTGTTTTTTGCATGCATAGTGTTCCACACACATAGAATCATAGAATCATAGAAATGTAGAGTTGGAGGAGACCCCAGGGGCCATCCAGTCCAACCCCCTGCCATACAGGAACACCCTCAAAGCACTCCCGACAGGTGACCATCCAGCCTCTGCTTAAAAACCTCCAAGGAAGGAGACTCCACTACACTCCGAGGCAGCAGATTTCACTGCCGGACAGCCCTGACCGTCAGGAAGTTCTTCCTGAGGTTCAGGTGGAATCTCCTTTCCTGCAGCTTGAATCCATTGCTCCTTGTCCTGGTCTCTGGATCAGCAGAAAACAAGCCCTCTTTCTCCTCTACATGACATCCCTTCAAATATTTAAACATGGCTATCATGTCCCCTCTCCACCTTCTCTTCTGCAGACTAAACATACCCAGCTCTCTAAGTCTATCCTCCTAGGCCATGGCTTCCAGGCCTCTCACCATTTTGGTCACCCTCCTGCAACTGTGCTTTTTTGGTCATGGTGTAGTGTCTATATTTAGTTTACAACCATGTACGCTCAACCCAAATGTAGATGTTACATGTTCAGTGGCACCTTCTTGGATGCTGCCTAACTATTTCCCAGTGCCTTCAGTGCAGGACTTGTCCTTGAGGAAACAGCAGGCACAATCACAGAAATGCAATTGCTTACATAATGCCGGTATTTGGCAGAAGTGTGGTGTAGCACAATGTCCTCTAAATTCCTGAATGTAGACGAATACTACACAAGCACAATGTGGAATCTCTGCTCCTGTTTCCCAATAAAAAATAAGGGTAGATGATCCCCAGCATTTTTCATATGTAAATACCTTTTCCAGAACTTGAAAAACTACTTTTTTAAAAGTACTTTGTTCTATTTCTTGTCCCTGTGTTTGGAGAACAGCCTGTTGAAATTACCTGTTACACACACACACACACACATCTTGTTATATTACATTTTGCAGGGCGCATTACTTTTTTATTACTCTCTTTGTTTTCTTGGGAAAAAAAGAATCCTTTAACAATTCATAAGGAAATAGGATAAAACTTGAATAATACCTGTCCAAATGCTCTTTAAAGATAGCTTTTGAAAGTAAGAAGAAAGTGTTGTTCTTTACATGGGAAAGTAATTTTGCTTTTTCTCATTATGTTATTTTTGAAATGTGACTTCATTACGTCCTCATTACCCAAAGAAGCAGCTAGCTGCAGGTAACTGTGCTACATGTAACTTTTTTTTTATTTCCAACTCTGGTTTTTTTTCTCCCTTTCTGTTGTTCTCTGAGATGAATTTTTGTATGCTGCCTTCATCCATTATAAATATTTTATTTATAATATAATATGGAATTTGGTTTCCATGTATTATGTGGAGTTTTGCTGCTTTTCTTATGCAAGCCCCATTGAGTTTACATTTATCAAGAAAGACAGGGTATAAGCTACTATAATTAAATTAAAGAAAATGATATATGCATGGTGAAATAGGGTCCATTTGCTTGAGGGTTGTTGGTGTCCCATATGGATAAAATATACACCCAATCCATATGTGTTCCGGCCCTGAGAACTGTGACCTGCACCCACAAGTAACTATCCCCACCACCACTGATACCGAAGTACCTTTCAGTTCCACATTGAGTATGTTTTGGGGACTGGCAGGATTGCTAACTGAAGACAAAGCTTGTATTTGTTCAGGCTGAGGCCTCTTCTGGTTGTGATTTTTGATACTGTTCTCTGTAATAAGGAAGAGCATTTCCTAGGGGTTGTGGATAGGGTTGTTAGAATAAAAACTGGAGAGGGCTCCTATACTTTTAATGGTTGTGTAGAAGAGCCAGCATGGTATAGTGCAGTAGTACCCAACCTTTGGTCCTCCAGGTGTTTGGGACTTCAGTTCCCAGAAGCCCTAGCTACTTGATTAACTGGAATTCTAGGAGCTGAAGTCCAAAACACCTGGAGGACCAAAGGTTGGACACCATTGTTGTAGTACTTTGAATGTTGGACTATGACCCAGGAGACCAGGGTTCAGTTGCCTGCTCAGCCATGGAAACCCACAGAGTGACCTTGGGTGCATCACACACTTTCAGCCCAGAAAACTTTGTGATAGTTTTGCCTTAGGGTCTCCATAAGTTGGAAGTGACTTGAGGACAAACAACAACAACAGAAGAGGGAAATTAAGCAGGGGTTGCTTATCACTTGGTTGCAGGGCAAGCAACGCCTGCTGAAGTTCCTTCTTCTGCACAACCGTTGAAGTTCTGGAAGCTGTCTCCAGTTTTCACTCTGTCCAGCCTAGTTGTGGGCCAGCTTAAAGGGCTGCTCCTCACCATTTTACCTTACATGTACCCCACCTATGGAAACTTGGGAGCTTAAAAAAAATCACAACCAAATGGCAAGTAGCACTAAAGCCTTCAGGAGACACTGTTGGCCATTTTGTTGTAATTGAGGAGAACATAGAGAGCTCACTTTTTCAGGTCTTGTGCTTGTGACTTGTGCAGATTTACAAAATGGGAGGTGAGTCATGAAAGTCTTAAAAGGCAAAGGGCCCAAATGCTTCCAGTTTCATTGCAATGCCCAGTGGCACCGTGCCGGAGCCTTCCAAGTGCTACTGGCCACTTGGGGGCAAAATCTGATAAATGGGGATCATAGAGACACGCAAAGATTCCAGAATCCACAGGCTGAACTTTGCTTCTTCTTCACCTGAAGGAAGATATCATGTATAGATATATGGGGAAACTTTTATCTTGTCACTTTCTACTAGCCTTCCGACACAACGAATGCCCCGACCCAGGTGTGCCGGTCAATGGGAAGCGGTTTGGTGACAGTCTTCAGCTTGGTAGCTCCGTGTCCTTCCTGTGCGATGAAGGTTTCATCAGGACGCATGGCTCAGAGACCGTCACCTGTGTCTTAAAAGAAGGCAATGTGGTCTGGGACAATGCCG
Organism: Ctenosaura bakeri; assembly: GCA_948474755.1. Lineage (NCBI taxonomy): Eukaryota > Metazoa > Chordata > Lepidosauria > Squamata > Iguanidae > Ctenosaura > Ctenosaura bakeri. The sequence continues at coordinate 772,828 of CAOLHI010000051.1, read as the reverse complement.
TACTAAGATGTGAAGGTAAGCTGCCCTGCTGGCTCATCTTTTTCTTTTCTATGTTTAAGATCAAGGGTTGGGTAGGAGTACTTCCAGGATATAGTACTTGCAAATTCTGAGACAAATTGATTTAGCCTGCACCTCTGTAATAGACTAGACTAGGTAACAAGATGGAGACAAACAAACTGAAGCTCAACCCAGAAAAGACAGCAATGCTTCTGGTTATTTGAAATGTCAGAAGATATGGACTTGGACCTGGATGGATTGCACTTCCTCTGAAGACTGAGATGTGTGGTCCAGATGTTCTCCTGTATATCTCCTTGACTCTGGATACCCAGGTTTTGGGGTTAGCTAGGGGTGTAGCTGGAGAGGGGGGGAAATGAAGGCAATGGCTCCAAATAAGAATTCTGATCCCTATGAAAATTTCCTTCAGTCTCCAAATTTCTAGCACTGCAATAACTTAAAAATTTCAGCTGACATTTAAAAATACAGTTTAGCTACCCAGAGAAGCAAGCAAAATTACAAAGGAAATGCAAGCACAACATATGCAGGAGTCCTAGGTGTGAATGATTTTTAATATCTCGCTCTCTGTGATGCTGCTAACTTGAGTACTAGAGGAAAATTTCATTTACAGAGGAGAGAAGAAATTCTTATTGTGGGGGGGGGTAATGCCCTCATGTGTCCCCCCATAGCTACACCCCTGAAGTCAACCAGGAATGCTTTTTTACAGTTAAGAGTGGTACCAGGGAGGTCCTTTAACCCCAGATGTACATTCTGATCAGAAGGAAAAGGGTGAGGAAATATGGCTGAAAGAACCAGGAGCTCAGAGAAGAACCAAATATGTTAATATGGGTAGGCCAGACCTATGCCTTTTAGGAATATACAGGTTTGCTAGAATGTATCCCTAAATCTATATGACTTAGGTTTAGGGTATCTGAAAGACCATATCTCCCTATATGAAGCTACCAGAGTTTTAAGATCCACAGGGAAGAACTTTCAATTCCATCACCATCACAGGCTCACTTGGTGAGGACATAGGACAGAGCCTTCTTCCCTCTGGAATGCCCTTCCAACAGAGGCTGGGCCATCCTCTCCTCCCACTGCCTTCACTGGCCGGCAAAGACCATTTCATTCAAGCAGACTTTTAATGTGCAATTGCTTTTAGAGATGTGCACTGATTTTTAAATCTGTATGCATTTGCAGTTTAGGGAGGGGCCTTTAGAATTCTCAGCCAGAGAGCTCTTTGGCCTCAGTAAACTACAAATCCCAGAATTCCACAGGATGCTGAAAGTGGAATAATAGCACTATAACAGTGTGGTGAGGAAACGACCCCAATTAAGAGCCAAAGCAACAAGTGGTACCCCTCTGATATCATGAACTTTTCATGGAAAATGTTGCTTTATGTGTTAAATATGGTAATAAGGTAAGGAGTTAGTGGGAAGGGAGAGAACGGAACGTTTATACTGAATAGTGATGGGTGGAAAGTCTGAGAGGGTTTGAAGAAATCTGGCAAAGGACTGCTGGAGAATGACAGATGATGATGATGATGATGATTTTGTATCCCGCCTCTCCATATGGATCGATTAGTTATACCGTTGTGGTGTGAGTGATTAACTGAGTCAGTCAATCAGGTTTAGGAAGTAATGAGTGGAGTTTAGGAGTCAGAGTTAGCTAGGAGAAGAGTGCAAGTGAGAGTGAAATGGAGTGAATCCCAAAACCATTCCTAGTGGGGATGGTGAGAAAATTTGTCCCTGAACCCCTTTCCCCTGAACCTCCCTCCAGCATTTAAACTCAACCTCCTCACATCTAAATCATTTTATTAAAAAATAAAAAACCCTAAAGTGGTATGGGATGTACCCTCAGCCTGAATCCATGATTTTTATCCCATATCCTAAAGGCACCAGATCCTATCTGATCTTGGAAGCTAAGCAGTGTCGTTCCTAGTTAGTACTTGGGTGAGAGACCACTAAGGAATGCCAGGCTGTGTTTCAGAGGAACTGAAACCACCTCTGAGTATTCCTAGACTAAGAAAACCCTGTGCAATTCTTGGAGTTGCCATAACTGCAGAGGCATATCCAGGGTGGGGCAAGTAGGACACATGCCCTGGGCACCTATGCCAGCAGGGTGCAAAAAGCTGTGCTTGTAGGGGTGGGGGTTGGGTTAAGGGTAAGATGGTAGGGTTCAAGCACAAATTCCACACTTACCCTTGGTGCAGTCTATATGCGCTTCTGGCCATAAGTCAACAGGCAAATGCACACATACCCACACACATACCTAATTGGCTTCCAACCCTATCCCATGTGAAGAGTCAAGGGAGTGAAAAGAAAAGGGATCTTTTGCTGGAGGAATCCAGGAAAAATAAAGACATTCACATGGTGGCAGAGATGAACCAAGACCCAAAGGACAGGAAGAGCAAAAAGGCAGGCTAAGATGGTTACCTTGCTTGCCTCCTTTCCTTTTCATAGTGTCAGCTGTAGCCAGTGCAACAATATTCTCAGTTACACTAGATTGGCTTAGCTTAAAAATTCCATCTTGTTTGTTGGTCGGTTGGTCGTTTAGTTGGGTTGCCTTGATCCAGGACAAGCAGAGCTAAACAAACACCCTCAAGAGGGGATTTTGATGACTTCAGGGAGAGTTGGGCAAGTCTAGTGACACTCCAAAGTCCCCAAGGGAAGAAAAAGAAGAAGAGGCCCTGTATCTCTGGAGTTTGTCAGACTAAGCTCTGGGAAGCTGCCTAATCCAGATAGCCAATAGCATAAGCAGAGGCTTTTATGACAGGCTCTGCTAGCGATCCCTCTAAACCTCTTTGGTGTACAGTGAGACAAAAAAAGAAGGAAAAAAAAGATTCTCACAGATGCATTCACATCCAATGCAAATCATAGCATTTCCTGGCAGTGATTTTGGAACAAAGAGAGACAGGCCATCTAGTCCCAAGTGCTCTCTGTGTTCTGACTGAAAATGATTCTTTTTCTGAGCCTTGCTACCTGATGTCCTTTCGCACAGAGAAAGGGTTGAATATGATTGACCTCGATTGACCCTCTTGCGGGTTGAATAGGATTGACCTCGGTGTGCAAAACTGTTTGATGTGCCAATAGGAATGTCATTCTTCACTAAGTTTCTTCTCAAAAGAAGCAACAATAATTTTAACAGCTTTCTTCCCACTGTGAGAAAGGGTTTGGAAACCATACAATTTTTAAAGCTATTCACAATTCAGTTTATATTATATGTGCAAAATTCACACATTATTGTTTTGCATAGAAAACAGCATTTTCAGCACAGGAAATGTAACTTTCTGCACAGTGAATGATGTATCTATGCAGAAATATTATTTGATGCATACAAAATGCTGTTCCCCACCCAGAAGATGTTGTTTTCGATGCAAATTGACCACATGCAAATTTTGTAGAGAATAAATTTCCAATTACAGAATTTTCTGAGCAGAAAAGGCTTTTTCCTATGCAAAACAAGCCATGTGAATTTTGTGCAGAATAAATCCTGAACTGTGGCGATTCACATCAATCCAGAATTCTACTCATCAGAGTTTTTCAACACTAAAACAATCTGGGTTTCAACCATTTTTTTCAAATATTTTTTTCCATCCCTATTCAGGCATGTGGAAGCCTTTGGCCCTTCAAATGGATTGGACTAGAATTCTCATGATTCCTTACCAACAGTCATACTGGGTGGAGTTCATGAGAAATTTAGGTTGAAACAGCTGAAAGGCCAAAGATTCTTCCCCACTGGAAGCCAAAGAAAGAGAATTCAGGCTTTTCAATACCGTTATATGCTATTGTTCCATTTTCAACATCCCAGGTCTCAATCTCTGCCATACTAATAAGGAAAGACTGAAGGAAAATTTCATTGCATCTTTATTTGAAAGAATAATAAGCTCATTTGCCTCCCCTTCCCCCTGATCTCAGTAGGGTGGTGAATCTTCTCTGAGCCTTAGGCCATTTCCGCACTATACTGTTATAGCACTATTATTCCACTTTCAACATGCTATGGAATTCTGGGGTTTGCAGTTTAGGGAGGGGCCTTTGGAATTCTCAGCCAGAAACTCTTTGGCCTCAAGCAACTACAAACCCCAGAATTCCACAGGAGGTTGAAAGTGGAATAATAACACTTTAACTAGTGTGGAAATGACCTAGCTGAGCTATACCCCTTTCCCCTTGTGATTCTATGGGATATCTGTAGTTTATAGGTCCTAGCATGCTGGAGCTTGATGTCTTGTCATCTGCTCATGGTAGTGCCAAAATAAAGGAAGAGTTACAGTGATGGGAAATTAACATCGTTATTTGTTTCTCTTTCTCTCCCAAAACCACTCTGAGAGCTTTAACATTTTCTGGTGCAAGAAAACAAAATGAAATGAAAAGAAGTCATTAGGAATTTAAAAGGCTTCCCTCTGTTCTTGGTTCTGTGAGAAAGATGCCAGCCAGAGATATCCTTGCAATCATTTTGAGTACAGACGTGCCGAAAACTTGAGAAGTAATTCCAGTAATTGACTCTCCACATCTTTGATAGCAACATCAGAATGTGTGAGGAGGAAGTATGTGATGAGAGAGAGGAAGATACAGAAAAAGGCACATATTATCTTTTTGTAGTGGAGAAACAAAATGCAAATAACATCCCATTTGTTGGTCAAGAAAGCCAGCACTGTGTAGTGGTTTGAGCATTGGACTATGGCTCTGGAGACCAAAGTTTGAATCCCCATTCTCCCATGGAAACTGACTGCGTGGCCTTGGGCAAGTCACATCCGCTCAGCCTCATGGCAAACTGCCTTTGAACAAATCTTGCTAAGAAAATCCCATGATAGGTTCACTTTACAATCTTCATAACTCAGAAATGACTTGAAGGCACACAACTAGAATGTTGGTCAAAATCAATGCTCAACCAAGTTTCTCCACTGCCTGAAACAGGAGCCCTGCTTGGTGTGCTCATTGCTGCCATTCCATGGAGAAAAGAACTAACACAAAAAATGCATGGGAAAGGTCCAGGCATTGTGAGTCATGGTATCTCTCCCCTATGTCAACCTTCCACAACAACCTATCCTAGGGATGTAATTCTTTGCTAATTTCATTATCCAATGAAGCAGTTTGCAATTTTAGCAATTGTCTTCCCAACTACAGTGCCATGGATAGGGGAATTAACTGAGTAAATCCCAAGAGACTAGATTGGGACCACAAAAGAGGTGGGATTCAAAAGGCCAGATATGCTCCTGGGGTCAGAGGGTTTCCAGCCTTGTAACAGATCATCTTAAGCTCAGTTCCTTGCTTGAGACAGGAAGTCTTTTAAGTATCTGAAGGTATGTCATGTAGAAGATGAAGTGAGCTTGTTTTCTGCTGCTCCAAAGACTAGAACACAATCTAGTGGATTGTCCCCATGTCCTAATTCAGTGCTCAAACCTCTACACCATGGTGGCTCTCATTCCTTAACAGGAATTAGGTGGGATGGATGGATTTCTTTGGTTTAGGGAACTTACCTAATTTCACATTTTCAAACCAATAGTCACCCATCTCCAAATTTTGCAATTAAATTCTCCAAAGTGTCCATCCAAAATTGTATTGGGAGACAGCATGAAAAAAATAAGTATATTATTGAAATGAAAGTTACAGATTGCTTTGTATTAGGAAAATAATTTGGATTGTGCAAAATTGTTTAACAGATTTGGTTAAGTTTTATTGGGAGAAATGCAAACAAGTCTGTGTTCCTAGTTCTCTTGCTACATTTGAGATGAATAAAATGTAAGATCGGGAAAACTCAGAAACTTTGAGACAACTTAAGAAAACAAATAACTGAGAAAATACTAAAATTAGCAGATTCCTCTGTCACCAGCATGGAATAATTGTCTCTTCTTTTTCATATATGTTTTAGGAAGGCATTGATATGTGTGACATTATGTTTTTTAATTTTTTTAAAAAAGTTAGCTCTGTCTTCCTCCACACCTATATTTTGGTTGCAAAGATTAATCATTTCACACATCCCGTCATTCACTTTTGAAATGTTGGAGAATAAAAAGAAAGAATTTTTAAAAAATGGAAACTGCTTTTCATCTGTGGAAAGCTTTGATAACCTCCCTGCTATTATCATGTACGGCTTTATCAGCCATCTCTTTGTCTCGCCTTTGACTCACCCTCGAGTGTGAGCTCAATTAAATGCAAGTCCTAATTACCTCCTTTTTTTTAATTAAATAAGAGGGGGAAGCCTGTCTGGAATATTTAAAGTGCTGTTTGACATTTGTGAAAGAACAATAATAAGCAGCGCAGGCTGAGCAAGGTGATTTAGATCCTGCGGGATGAATGTACGGAGTAACCTCTAAAATTTCAAAATGAAATGAAACTTCAGGAAAATTTGGAGGTGGCTTCTCAGGAAGAACGTTTCAGGAGAACATCTCCGTAGAAGTGTTACAAAGAGATGAGTGAATTGTTAGTTTTTTTCTCTCAAAGAAATTTGAGTCATCCTCCGCCTTTTATCTGAATTTTCCTCAGGTGGAACTTTTGAAGTAAAATTAGACCCTCCTGAAGCAAAAGGTCAGCTGCAGTGTTAAGATCAATGAGGTATCTCATGCAGAGTTTTTGAAGGTCTATAACACAGTTGAGGCATTGGTTTAGTCAATCCCTCCTGCTCTTTCTTTTGAAGGAGGGGGTTAACTCCTAGGCACACCACATTCTTTGTATGCTTGTGGTCCAAAGTCAAGTTGGGTATCTCCTGACTAATAGCTCTGAGACCTGCTGCTGATCCATGTAGATCAGACATCCTCAAAATCCTCCAGATGTATTGAGTGACAACTACCACTATGACACGAGTTGTAGCCCAACACATCTGGAGGGCACCTGTATTTCAGGAATTCAAATCATATGATGGAACATCTCAGGAACTCATATTATTGGGGTAGTTGTTCAGCACTAAGGTGAGTAGACCCATGGACAGAGGTAGACAAGTAAACTGAGTGAGACATTGCCTTACTTGGTGTAAACAAGAGGTGGGTGATTTCAGACAGGTCAGATGCCATTTTTCCTTCCTGTGCCCACTTGATGGGCCAGGTGGCCCATTTCAGTGCATCTCAAGTGACATGATGCCACTTCCAGCTGCCAATTTGGCTGATATTTTTTTCTTATTTGTCTGTTTTGATGAGACTTGGGGGCCTGGGTTTCAAGGGAGCAAACTATTGCCTTTTAAGGCAGTTTTGGGAGATTTGAGGTGATTTGAGGACAAAAAAAATCAGCCCAATTTTAAAACAAAAAATTGAGGATGTTCTGAGTGACTTGAACAGTTTCCTGGGGAGAGTGTCCCATGAGTCACACTTGCCCACCACAGCATAAGCAGATTCCCATGGAATTACATTAAAAAAAAAAAAAGGAGTTTGCTTCAGTGTAAGAGAAATACCCACCCAACTCCAAGCTTGATTGAGCAGACCTCTCCAACTTGGAGCACTCCGGTTACTTAGACTATGACTGCCATCAGACTCAGTCAATACAGCTGATGCTTGTGTTGGCTGGGATGTCTGGTCCCATTGCAGTGATGGATCAGATGTGGAAATCATGAAGGTTTTCTGTTGCTTAAACTATGGTTGAAAGGAGCTATCCAAGGGGCTGAACTTATTTGAGAGATAGGTTGGACAGCTCCTTCAAAGTTCGGACTGAAACCCAGAGTAAATTCACCACTCCAGAATGGAAACCAGGAGCCTCCACTGAATACATCTCCGTAGAGCAGAAAAAAGAGACAGAAAGAATGCAAAGCATGGACCCGTCAGCCAGTTAGAGATTTTTTTTTTCTTTTAATGGTCGGAGCACTGGCTCTTAATGGATTAAATAAGCATGCAGTTTATAAAACTTCAATTAATTTCTCTTTTTGATGAAAAAAGAGAAGTCTCATAACTGTGGGATGCCATTAAGTTTCATAATGGAAAGCTGCCATTCATTGTTCAGAGGAAAGGCTGATATTTTCTTTCTCATTACATGCAGAAACATCAAACGAACCCCTCTATGGTAACATTCTCGAACCAATATGTTTTCTTTTTAAAGTAAGAAACTAGTTCAAGGCCCCGCAGAAGCATGAAAGAACCAGATCAGAAAGGAACGCCGTCTGTGTTTGTAGTGCCTTATGGCCGCAGTCTCCTTCTAAATTGACAGCATCTTGGGGATTGTTAATGACCATTTGCCAAATGCTTTGATGGCCCAGCTGGAATGGGATGGACATTTATCTTCCCATCATGATATCATTGTTTAATCAGGAAGTCAAAATTGTTGAAAATTTGGTTCAACCCTGTCCCCTGCCACTGCTGATTCAACATGTTGGGTGAATATTTAGGCACCGATGCTTGAAAAAAATAGTTGAAGAAATACAATTAGCCCCGTGAGTGAAGTAGTGTCAGATGGTGGCTTCCATGTCAGGAAGCGTGGACTAAATCCACCCTGAGTTTTAGTCCAGACTTTAACAACCAGGATGTTGGATGTGGTCCCCAAAACAGATTGACCATGGAATAGTTCCTTCACATTTCACTCTGGAACTTGAAATAGATTCGTCAGCCCACTAACAAGCAAGCCATGTGTTGTCACTGGAAGGAACATAAATCAGTCCTGAACAATTCAAGAAGTAACTAGTTATATATGCCTAGTTACTTGTAAATAGTTGTTGTTGTTGCTAGTTACTTGTAAGTAGTTGTTGTTGCAACAACTATATAAATAATGATAATGATTATTATTAATGCTTATTATCATTATTTATATAATATCTTCAATGTACATGGCCCTTACAAGTAGAACACCCAAAAATAATGGGTCCAGCCAAAGGCATACAAAGAGAGAAAGAGAAGGAACAAAGAAATAATAAAATATGAAAATATACAATACATTTGTAAAACAAATTATCCTGATAAAATAAAAAAAATTGTGAGTGTATGTGTCACCTGTCAACTTATGGCAACCCCTTAAATATTTTAGGATTTTCATAGGTAAGGTATACTCAGAGGTACTTTTGCCAGTTCCTTCCTCTCAAATATAGCCTACAGCACCTGGTATTAGTTGGTGGTCTTCCATTCAAGTATTAACCACAGCTGACCCTGCTTAGCTTCCAAGATCAGGTGGAATCTGGTGCTTTTAGGATACTTAGGCCACTTGTAAATGATTGCCTTTTTAATAATTCACATGTAACTACATTACACTGGTAACTTAGGATAACATCTTTCCTTTAAGGGCATAAATCTAACTTTTTTGTTTCTCTTATTGTTAGAGGTGCAGCCTCACTGAATGATGGAGGAGAACTATTGCATGGTTCAAATTCTGTACCTTGTGCTTATTCTGGATGTTGAGCAGAGATGACAAGGATATTTGAAACTATTGGACAAGTGGTTGAAGAAAGTGTTTCTCAAGCCTTAGGAAACCCTCACAAGAATACTTTTGGACTATCAAGAATCTGCAATTCTGTGCAAAATTTGCAGATGGTTTTTTTGTGTATACAAGAAACAGCATTTTTTGCACAAGAAAGCATTTCTCTGTGGAAACGAACATTTATGCACAGAAATATTATTTACTCTGTAGCAAATGCTCTTTCCCAAAGCAGAAAATGCTTTCTACACAAAATAAGCATATACAAATTTTGCACAGAATCAGTTGCAAACTGCAAATTGTCTTCAGAAACTGCAGTTTTTAAAGACTTTCCTGCAGCAGTAAGAAAATTGCTAAAATTTCAGGTTGCCTCTTTCAAGAACAACATTAGCAAAGATTTACATCTTTAGTGTTGAAGCAACAATAAAATGGATGAGAAGAAAGTATATCTTGCACTATAGTCCAGCAGCTTGTAGCATTCATCTGTGTGTGTGTGTGTGTGTGTGTGTGTGAGTGAGTGTAAAAATTACTACTCTGATGGTTTTAATGCAAGAGTGAGGATTATGTTACTGCCCAGATGTTGCTATACTGGAGCAATCAGCATTCATGGGCTTTGCTGCGTAAGGCTGCTGGGACTTGCAGTTCAACATTAGGAAGGCCACCTCTTTCCCGGAAGGCTGCAATCCATCTTTAGAGAGTTGGAAAAGTAAAATTTTGCTTTTTAAAAAATTGCAGCATTAAATAATACTTTTTGCCTTTGATAAGTAACTGTAAAAGCTCTGATCCTTTGTCTTCTTATGTTTATTTCATTCCAACTTCTCCTCCCACTGACAGCTCCATGTGGTGGCCATCTTACCTCTCCAAGTGGAATGATTCTGTCCCCGGGTTGGCCAGGATTTTACAAGGACTCCTTGAACTGTGCATGGGTCATAGAAGCTCAGCCGGGATATCCAATCAAAATTACATTTGACAGGTGACTATTGGTATCAACAATATTGCTTTGCAAACGTGAAGCAACAGCAGGAAATGAATAGCAGGAAAACAGTGCCCTGATGCTTATGGATTAGTTCCAACTAAAGCAGACCCATTTATTCCATTGTTGGATGATGAGTTGACACAAAGGTAAATGCCATTGACTCAATAATTCTGCTCTGGCTGGGACTAACAATAGGATCCAGACTGTTATGGGTTACTTGGCAAGCTTGAATAGAGATGCTACATTCTTGACTGTGTTCGAGGTAGTCATTCAAAGAAGACATGTCCTCTTCTATCAAAGCGTGTGGTTTACTCATGAGCTATGCTTTCCTATGTGGTTTTCCTCTTGAGGTTTCAGAAATGGGAAATATGTTGATGGGGAATATTGGTTTGCCCATAATGACCTGAGAGGGAAAAAAATCTGATGAAATTATTTGAGATAATAATGGTGGAATCATGATTAAGAAAGAGACAAGTGGTAGCTGTAGTGAATGCCAAACTGAATTATAAGACAGATGGAAAAGTAAGGTTGGCAATGGCAATCCAAGCTGGATCATGATTCTGAGATGTGCAAATGACAGGACTAACCTAACAGTGCTAACACAATCTTGGAGAGATACCTTGATCAACCGCACACTTGTCATGGTTCTCTTCACTTTACACTGTAAAGTTAATTCCCTATAACAGAAGGAGGATAAGGTAGATTAAATAAGGATGAGGAATATTTAACATAACAATTATTAGAAGGGACACAAGCTGTCATTGCATATAGATGGAAGAAACAAGAAAGCTGGGACCTTAGTAGATGGAAGTATCAGAGATCAGAATATATCATGTTTGATTATATATTGGAAAAAGAAGGGATTTATATGGACCAATTGAAGGAAGAGTCTTGGTTTAGAAACTAGAGAATACTGACTGAAGAGAGAGGGGTAGAAAGATGTAAATAAGACAATTAAGGCAATATTCTACATGAAAGGTGAAGGAAGGGAGTGGGAGAGAGAGATATTTTAAAAATGGAAATATTTGAGGATTTACAGTTAAATTAAATAATCAATTATACTATGGAATATATTAAAAATATTAGGGGATATGCTAATACTGTTGTAATACTATTGTAAAAGTTGTAATAGTTGTTAATAGATTTTTTTAAAAAAAAAAAGAAGAAGAAGAAGACAAGGTGAAAAGATCTTTGATTATACTTGAAGACCAGAAGTACTTTCTGCTTTGGGGTTCCCAGCTTCTCCTCCACAGAAGAAGGGAGCAGAGCTGTCAGACAGGTCTTCCTTGAGCATACACATTTATACTGGGAAGACCTAGGAGTGAGATCCATAATGCTGCCAGTGGAGTAGGCTATCTCCCTCAGATAAAGAGAGATGGCAGGACAAAAATCCAAGTGATGCAGTGGACCACTGATGCAGTGGACCTCTGTGTGAGGGTTGTTGCATTTATGCAGCTATTCAACGTTGGCTGGCTCAGGTGTGGCTTCTGCTAGGTGTGGCTTCTCTCTGAAACAGAGCTTGCCAGACATTAGGCACAGAAATGGGAAAGGAGGTTGTGTTATATTTCTATCCTGTGGTGCTTAAAATAATAACAAAAAAGAGAGGAATTCTGAAATATTGGTTGCAGTTCAGTTTGAGACTTACTTCTACATAAGTGGAGTGCAAACCCTGCCATATGATGGGTTCCTTAAGGAGCTGGGTATGTTTAGCCTGTAGAAGAGAAGGTTAAAAGGTAGCATGATAGCTATGTTTAAATATTTGAAGAGATGTCATATGGAGGGTGGAGCAAGCCTCTTTTCTGCTGCTCTAGAGGGTAGGACACAGGATACTTCAGGAAAAGAGATTCCATCTAAACATTGGGGAGAACTTCCTGATGGTAAGAACAGTTTGACAACAGAATATACTGCCTAGGAGTATGATGGAGTCTTCTTCTTTGGAGGCTTTTAAACAGACAATGGATGACCATCTGTTGAGGATGCTTTGATGGTGCCTTCCTGCGTGGCAGAAGAAGGTTGGACTGGATGGCCCTTGTGGTCTCTTCCAACTCTATGATTCTATGACTTTCTGACTTAAGTCTGTGGGAAACAGAATTGAGCAGTTTTGCAATGTCCATATTCAGCAACGGTTTGAAGGATATCCATTATGTAGGGAAGCCAGTGAAGCGACTGTTGCATATTGGGGCCAATGCACAACAGGCACCAATGTACATTGGGCACTCCTGGTCCTGATCTAGGAAGTGGCTGGGGATGCCAATGAGCACTGGGCTCAGGATAGACCCTGATGTATATCAATACATTCTTGCCAGGTACTTTTGCAATTCACTAGGAGGGTTCTGGAGTGCCTCTGCTGTGTAGCTAAGTATGCGTAAAGTTAAACAATGTAGGCTGTGTTGTAGAATGGTGGCCATGAATGTCTAATGTTCTTCCCTAAAGAGTAAGTAACAAGGTGAGTAACAGCAACCCTTATTCAAGGCACCCATCATGTGAGATGTAGCAAATGGCTATAAGCGAAAGGTCTTTTAGCATTGGCACCCAGTTGTGCAATGCCCTCCCTTGATAGGCATGCCTGTTATCTACTGTAGCATCCTTTGGTTGCTCGCTGAAAGTCTATTTAATTCCATATATCTTTTAAACCTTACTGTGCCGTTGAAAGCTACATTGAGTTCACATCTTATTCTTTGCCTTTAGTATCATGATGTAAAATTTCATTTAATGCTGCATCACATTTTATTGCATTACTTTTTTGAAATTGTTCTCAGTTTTAGTAGGTTTAGAGAAGTTTGGACCTGAAGGCCCATAGGGCCACTTTCAACACTTGGATTCTGTGAAATAAGCAGAACCTAAATATGATATGCGATACTTACAGCCATATTTGTTGAGTCTTACTTAAATGATAAAGGCAAGGAGACAGTAGTGAAAAAGAATGATCTTCCTCTTCTTTATACGTACACTTCTTTTTCCCCACTGCAGATTTAAAACAGAGGTGAATTATGACACGCTGGAAGTGCGTGACGGCAAGTCCTATTCATCACCATTGATAGGTGTCTATGATGGGACGCAGGTCCCCCAGTTCCTCATTAGCACCAGCAATTTCCTCTACCTCCTCTTCACCACTGACAAGAGCCACTCTGATGTCGGCTTTCAGATCCGCTATGAAAGTAAGTCAGAAAATGCAGGTAGCTATACCCTTGCCAATGTCATCAGGTACCTCCTCAAATTGTGTGGCAGCTACAGTTTCATTCTGTTTGCTTGATTTGCCCAGTTAATGCCAAGTATTATAAAAATTCCTCAGAGTTAGTCATGGGCTCTGCATTGAAGGGAAACAATGAATTTCAACATGGGTAGGGATCAAACCCAAATGGAAAAAAATGTGATAGAGAGAGAGAAAATCCCAAAGAATTATTATAGTGAGCTCCTAGGCCCCAATGCATGATGTCTTTATCATCCCTCACCATCATTTACTGTCTCAATGTGGGCAAGTGTGGAATGTTAGGGGGCCTCATTAGCTCCCCAAGAGAACTTGGGTGGCCTCACCCTCTCGCTTCCAAATAAATTTTGGAAACAAAAGAAACATTGGAAACAGCCCCTGGGGACCCTGGAAGCCAAAAAAAAAAAAAAAATCCTACAAGCCACATCTAACCCATGGGTCATACTTTGCTCATGTTTGATCTAGAGCATTGTTTAGAAGCTCAGTCCAAAGCCAATCCAGAGTTGGGTTTATCTGAGAGCTATCCCATGAATGTTAAAGAAAAATATTCTGCTTTTCTCTGGGATTATGTCAGAAAAAGAAATAGGCCTACCAACTCTTAGTTAGGACTGCCCCTATCAATTTAAGTTTCAAAAACTCTCCACTTCCACCGTATTTTCTGAAGATATCTTATGAAAGAGTGCATTCAGATGAAAAGGTCCACAAATGGATAATCTATATTTCATGTCAAGTTTCTCTTTTGGACGATTTCTCCTGAAAGATCTCCCCACATCCACACCAACTATAAACCAACTGGAAACATTGAGCTGATTTTATGATTCCACATGATTTAGGATCAGGGTCATTAGCCATGAGTGATCTATGTGTACGTTTGTGTTCTCTGCAGCGGTAAAACTCCAATCTGACCACTGTTTGGACCCAGGGATTCCCGTCAATGGGCTACGGCATGGGGATGATTTCTACGTGGGGGCCTTGGTGACTTTTGGCTGTGACCCAGGATATACCTTGAGTGACAGTGAAGCTCTGGAGTGTGAACCCAATTTCCAGTGGAGCAGGCCCCTTCCCAGCTGTGAGGGTAAGAGTAGAAAGCTTAAATACTTGTTAGTTCTATTTATTTGCATTTATTTATTCAGTATTTTGTCATAAGATGTCTGGGCAGCTTACCATAAAGTCAGTTAGAACATTTTAAAATGCAAGACAATAAAAAATTGCAATAAAAACAATTAGGAACATTGCATAACTTTACGAGTTGATGTTAAAATGAAATAAAACCATGTATCAGTACACACAGGGTGAAGTCATTAGGACCCAAAGGCTTCTGGAAAAAAATTAAGTTTTAACTTGGTGCTAAAATGAGTTCAATGTCAGCACCAATTGGACCTCCAACAGAAGGGCATTCACAAACAGGGTGCCATGGCTCGGAATGCAGAATTGCAGCCATTCGTCTATCTGTCCTTCTATCCTTCCATCCATGCATCCCTTCCTCTGGGACTCCATAGGTAATGCAGGAGCACTTTTGCTACAATTTACCCTTATCCCCTGAGGACATTTTAGGCCTTTTCTCTGACAGGCAGTGGACTTCCAGGAAAAACGTTTGTGAGGACTGCATACAAAGGTCCATCAGCACTAAGCATCAGCACTAAGCCAGCAACTTGCTTAAATTCATTAACACCTCAGCCTGTAAGTCAACTACATAAATCTTCTGCTGATCCAAAGGAATTAAGAGGAGGAAAGGCCAGCCAGGTAGATCAGTTTCAGACTCTGGGCCCTCCAGACCCCTGGTCAGTGATGGCATTCCAAGAAAAAGAAGTAAAGAAGAGAAATACCAAGGACACTAGATGGAAACTTGTGTTATCCCGTCAAAAACTGGTTTTTCAGAACTATCCTAAACCAATAGGGCTTTTATCTCAGTATGAAGGTAAAGCTCACTTTGTAAAGTTATTGAGACAGTCCTCCATTAACTTCTGCAGTATTAAGGATATAAACCAAGTAGAATATCTATTTTTTTAACTATGTATGTGCTCATGCAGTGGTCACATTTAATGATTGCATAACGGCTAGCTGGATACTGAAAAATAAGGATGAGCTAGAGCACTCTGGCCTAATTGTGACTAGACTGTTTGAAAATCGAGCATCCTCTCTGCATCCATATGAGACAAGTGTTCAAGCTGGGTTCTGGGAAGTGCAAGAAAATCAGCACCAGGAGCTTTCCATGTATCTGAGAACATGTCTACTTCTCTTTTCCTGATTCTTCACAGCTCTCTGCGGAGGCTATATCCGTGGATCCAGCGGCACGGTGCTGTCACCTGGCTTTCCAGATTTCTACCCAAACAATTTAAACTGCACTTGGATCATTGAAGCTTCTCATGGCAAAGGTAACTTGTGTGTCAGGCATTTGTTGTATGCTTCCGCCACCCTGTTTCATTCACCATCAGATGAATTTAGCCTCCCAGAATTTACACTGTTCTTCGGAGTGTACAGATCTCACCCTGTTCCCGTTGTCTGGAATTAGTGTGAAATAAAATGGTGCAAAATTACTCTGGAGTTGCATAAGACAAGCAGTATATGGTGTGATCTGGAGGCTCCTTGGTTCAGTCTCCAGCGTAGCCTATTATCTCCTTTTGTTTGGCTTTTTATAAAGCAAACATGAGCTTTCATGCATTTCCTCACTTGCACTAATGGAATACGAAAGCAACAGGTATGTAACTATGATGTAAGCAGTTATATATTTGTGTAGATGCAATCCAAGTGTAGCAAATTATAGAAAGATGTGGATTGTAACAATGACCTTAAAACTTCAAAGACGTGTGGAAGATGATACAGGTTTGTCAAGTGGCTCACCTGTCCATGTTGAGGTGTTAAAGCAATTGCACAGTTTTCATTAATCTGTTTCCCATTGAACTCAGACCCCACATCAACAATTCTGTAACTGCTTCAATGCATTTGTCTTTTGTTCTCCAGCACAGTAACTGAGGAAGTGGACTGAAATTCCATGAAAACTCATGCTGAAATTAGTCGATCATTTAGTCTTAAGGAAGCTGCTAAGTTATTCTGCTTTCACCTTTCTTTTTATGGTGACACAGAGTAAGAGTGTATCCACACAACACAATTATACTGCTTTGATGCCACTTTAATTGCCATAACTCCCTGTTATGTCTTGGATAACTTGCCCTTCACAAAGACCACTCAGGGCTTAGCGGCAGTGTTTGTAGCAAGCAAGCAACACAACACAACCTACTTCCTTAGAAGTTGCTGAGGCTACAGCAGATGGGTTGGTTATGTGTTTTACACCTTGACATACAAATATGGGCACACAAAGCTGTGATTGATGAAAACCATAAATCTCCCATCGTCCCATGAGTTTAGGCATTTTCCCCAAACCCTCTGTTGTTTACATATCTTTCATCCTTGAAGCAGGAACAAGTTTGTGTCTTCTTGTCTCTGAGCGTTTTCATTCTCATAACTTTTTTCAAATCCTTTCGTTTTTCCCCCTCTGATCTTCTCCCCCTTCCAGGATACATTGTGACAATGAACAATAAAGTAATTAATTGGTGTCCTGGAATCCCAAACTACCTTCAACCAGGTACATAGTTGCAATCAATAATCACAAATGGGTACTTTGGCCATTTCTGCACTACAGTATTATAATGCTATCCTTCCGCTTTCAACATCTTATGGAATCCTGGAGTTTGCAGTTTAGGGAGGAACATTTAGCATTCACAGCCAGAGAGCTCTTTGGCCTCAGTAAACTACAAATCCCAGAATTCCACAGGTAGTTGAAAGTGGGATGATAGCACTATAACAGTGTAGTGCGGAAATGGCCTTTGAAGCATAGGCTAGCTGATCTGTTCTAACAAATATCCCATACCCATCTAGCAAATACTTATGACAGAAGCCACTCCTCCTAACACTCTTTTGAATCTTGGGATTTGTAATTTTCTGAAGCATTTAGATTTCTCTGCCAGAGAGCTTTCATGCTGTAATTCAACAGAGTGTTCCAGAGTTCTCTAGTAGGGAATTACCAGTAACTCACCAAACTACGTATCCCAGGAGCTCGTTGGCTGGGGCTGTGGTAGTTAAAGTGGTACCAAGCTGCTGCAATTGTGCACCGTGGATCCTCCAGAACACGGCTATCTCTTTGAAAACTTCATATGTAAAGGCAACCTTTTTAATCAAGGACAAGCACATCTGTACACTCCTTCTCCCATTGTAGGAGTTTACTTCACTTCATTAGGCTGCAAAGCCTTCTTCCACCCCCACCCAGTTCCTCTGCTCACTTACACTGCCCTTCACAAAGTCTGCTTTGAAGAAGCACTGCTACAAACAGCCAAGCTCTTAAAAGAGAGAGAAGGTGAGAGAAGTGGGCAAATAAGAGCACGTTAATACTGAGCTGCTTTCCGCGACTCTGCTCTTCTAGTTTTTCTAGATCCTGACACAATGGGAACCACTATCAATCAGTTCTGTGATGCCGATTGTATTAAGGCAGATAAACCAGTTGCTGAAAAGCACAGCGCATTAGCGGAGGCGTTACATGCTGTGCAGAGGCATCCCACAGAGTGGGAGAAATCCACTTTCCATTAATCCACTCAGCCTTGGATTCTCTCTTCGGAGGAGAGGCTTCCCATTATCTCACCGCATGCTTAATGCGCAGTGCGCAGAGGCCGACGCTCTCTTGTGAGATGTAATTCACGTGGAGCCTTGTTTTACTAAAGATCAAAGAGGAGATTTCAGCTACCCTGGGTGTGCCCCATCAACAAACCAGGCAGGGCAACACCATTATCGGGTTTCAGGATGTCTCTGCTACAAAAGGTTCATTCCAGGGAGTGTTCAAGAACCCTTATGGCAGGAGTGGGCATAGGTGGCAGTTCCGGGGGGGCTCATTTTCTGCCCCGGGACTCTGTACTGATAACCAAAAATGCCCCCAAACTGACAACCCAGGGGCATGGAACGGACCAAATCTCCTTCTGGTTTTGAAAAATTGTTGTATTCATAACCAAAACCAAACATGTCTCCAGTTGTTCTGATTAGACAGGGACCGTTCCAATTAACATTTTATCATTTTTTTTCAGCTGCTTTTAAAACATACCAGTTTCTTTCTCTCTTCCCACTTTCCCCCTTTGTCTTCACTTGCTCTAATTGCTTTAAAACACAAAGGTAGTTTGCACTGAATTAACTCAACAGAGGGAGAGGAGAGGTGGAAGCAGAGTCTTGTTGTTCCCCGTAGACTCAGGCAAAGCAACCTGCTGCAGATTTTGTCGCTTTTCTATTCTTCCACATTAGCACTTTCTCCCGTGTCCTAAACCTACTGTTCTAGCCTTTGTATCATCTTGTCTTCCTTCCGTAAATATTAGAAGCTGGGAACAAGATGAGCAATAAGAGTTGTTACCTCCCTGCCCTGTTTATGAGTGGCAGAGGCATCTGGCTGAACACTGTTCCAGCCAAAGTTTGGGAAAGTGCCATTTTGGGGGCTATTTCTCCCAAAATCCTACAGCCAACATTGTAGTCCAAAAAAAGAAACAGGATGTTTCTAAGTTCTGTTTCAGAAAAAAAAAATGTTCTTATTCTCTAACCTATCAGGCATATGTCCCTATGGCAAGGAGTGCAAAGGTTCATCAGAAGCACATTGGACCATTCCTTGTAAGGGACAGACCCAGAACAAGAAGTGACCATACTATGACATGTAGGAGGCAGAAAAATCTGACTCCGTTGACCAGGCAAGGAAAAGGAGGTTGCGTGAAGCCAAGCTCGTGGAGTTATTTATATCAAGCCTGGCTAACTGTGAGACTTCATACTGCCAACCAAACTGTGAAAACTGAGCTGTAGGCAACCACTGAGTGAGAGCCAGGAGGCTGAGCCGAGGGTCAGGCAATGGAAGCCAGAGCCAGAAAACAAACAAGAAGCCAGAGACCTGTTAAAGACCAGTCATTACCCAGGCAGTGTCCAAGCCTGAAGAGCAAGCCCCTCTAGCCCATCTTGTTGTAGATCTCAGACTGCCTTGCTCTCCTTAGGCCGTGGGTTCATTTTGATTCCGCTCGAATGGAAACAAAACTGTACAACACGAACCAAAGAGTTCATGGATTAATTGGTCCATTTAAGCAAATTAGTGCAACACATTTAGCAGTGAGCAGTTCATAAAGGCGCATACAAAAGAAACTGTTGCTCTCGTAAATAGAACAGCTGTTGCCTGTCTGGGTTATACCAGTCCTTTTACCACCTGTAGCAGAGGATGAAGGTGGATCAGATATCTTCCAATAGCCAAGACTTTGTTTGCTCTTTGATTTTGTAGCAATGGAGGCAGAAGCCCCACCTAAATGTCCTAAGGCCAAATTTGGGGTTCTTGGATTAGTTGTCTCTGGGCCCTGGTTATCTGATCAGCTTTCCATCCAAGCTGATTCCATACCTTTAAACATTTTGCAGATAAAAACTGGGAGCGTGGTCAAGATGGCAAAAGTTATTAACAAGAAAGAACAGATAAGCTGGGAGATGCTACAGCAGTTGGCTTTTGCCTGAGCCTACTGGAAAAGGCAAGATTTCCATTCTAGGTTGTAGACTGGGTTAGAAATACATTGTCTAAAGCAGTGATATCCAACCCTTGGTCTTCCAGGTGTTTTGGACTTCAGCTCCTAGAATTCCTGACTGTTAAACAAGTAGCTAGGTTTTCTGGGAGGTGAAGTCTCAAACACCTGGAAGACCAAAGGTTGGACACCACTGGTCTAAAGAACTGAATCTGTTTGGGAAGGATACTGTCCGACATCTGGAAAAGTTCCTTTCAAGTCTGGAGTCAAAAACATTCGCCGCTCCACTGCTATAGAAAACACCCAATACTGCTGCATACATGTGTCCACTGGCTGCTAATTCCTGTTATAGGGGGAAAAAATCTCATAAAATCCAGTGCAACTGTTGACAGGATCAGAAGTAATTTTCTCTCCCACTACCTTTTGCAAATTTCTTAAACAAGTGTGTGGGCTGGCCTCACCATCCTGGTTGCTCCAGCCGTGACCCTTGGAACACTTCTTTGCATTTTTGTAGATGTTCCACCAGACATGGCTGTTATTTTTGGTGCATTAGTTAAATCATCCGACAAATTGCATTTAGTTTGCTATTCCCCAAAGTGTTTCATGCAGCACAGCCCCAGGAGAATGGATGCTGCGCCCTCGACCAATTTAACCACCAATGAGTCGATTTATTCCTTGCTCTATTATCTCACCTTCAGGCTGTCATCTTGGCCATCTTACCACATAGATTACTAGAAATCCTTGCTGTCTTCCTGGCGTTTTCTTTCTCTTACTTAGATCCTCAGCTCTTTTTTCCCCCAATTTTGGAATCTTTTTCCAGCACCTAGATTTGGGGAAGGGTATATCAATGAGAGAACAGTCTTTACTAAAAAGGACAATTTCTCTGAGACCCACACCTAGAGAAGGGGACTTCCACTGTTTCGGAGAATATAATATTGCATTTGTTAAAATGAAACAGAACCTCAATTTGCCTCAATTCCTAGGTGCTTACGTGGTTATCCAAGCTGGAAGGACAATTATCAATCCAGCCGAGAACAGTGAGGGATTATTTCTGGCTCATGCATAGACTTTAACTTTGCATCTGATTACTCTGTCAGTTGATGGGATGTGAAAAGAGGGTCCCATCTGTTGTTGGGAAGGTGCTGCTGCTGTTCTTTTTCAGTTTTCTTTTGGTTTGTTTATGTCTTTGAGTTTTCAAAGCATATGGTCTTAATATGGTTGTATACAATCCTGAGATGAATATAGATGGTCTTGGAAAAAGGTTATGGATGGGGCTTATATCTTTGTAAGCAGATCTACATCCATGGGAAATATAATGGAGTAGTTTCACAAGATCTGAATCAGCAAGGGGCTGCTGTGGTGTTACCACATATAAGTGTCTATAGCACAATGATGGAGTGGAAGATGGGCATCAGCACAATGTGCATTGAGGCAGTCCCTAAGTGCACATCTAGACAATGTCTAGAAGGTGCTGGAGCATAATAGGAGTGCCTGATGCATATGGGAAGTGCTCAGTGCTCATCAGAAGTGCCGAATGTGCGTGAAAAGTGTCTAATGTGCATTCTCACAATTCACTAACAGGGTTTTGTTGCATCTCCAACATATTTGTATAGTTATGCGACATAGACCATGATTAGAGCCTTGACCATCATGCCTACCCAAAGATGTGGATGTGGAAGGAAGAGTTCAAAATGAGGGAAAAAACGGCCCAGGAAAGGAATAATGAAAATGCAAAGAAATTTGAAGGGAACATTCAGGCTCTATATGGCTTCTGGAGGACGTAAAAAAGAGATGAAGGAAAGCCAATGGCCAATCTGAATAGGGTAGAATCATAGTACTGGATGGGATCCTATTGGTGACGTACACGCACATTATTCTGCATGCCTCTATCTTGCTTTGAATGGGGAACAAGGGGGTATTCATCAGCTCTTTGTGCCCCACCTAAAACTTCCCTTTGAAGGAAAGCCAGGGAGAAAAGATGTGGCAAGTACTGCCTCCTATCCCCACTCAAGGTCTCCAGAAAGAGAAGTAGAGAAATGATGGCTTATTTTTCTTCCTTTTTCTCTGGAGACGGACAGTGGAGATAGACAGGAGTCCCCCATTGCTCACTTACCTCCCTCTCTCCGCTTCACCTTCCCCCAGCATTTAATGCATGTAGCAGCACTACCCCCAAGGCTTGGCAGCTCTTGGAGGAAGAGAGAACTGTGGAGCTCTGCACACACAGACCATTGTGCTTCATTTATGCAATGCAGGATCAGCCAGTATCTGGGAACCTTTTAGGGGGTATGATTAAACTCTGGCTCCAGATCCTCAATGGATAGTGCACAATGTGGGATGTCCATTGTTATTTGCAATAACAGCAGGGACTAGTTTCTTGAAGTGCTGGCAGCAGGTCACTCACTGGCTTTGTGCATTGCCTGGCATCTCAGTTGAGATGGAAAGTGACATGTAAATGGATTCAGGTGGCAGTTGGAAAAATCACTCACCCAGTCGCCAGTTGCACTACACTGCTGGCCCACCAATTGGACCAACCACTGGTAAGCAAAGAAGAATCCTTGATGTTGATCTCCAGTCGCTCATCACGGATAATGGACTCCGTCAGTGTTTGCCTTGGCCTGGCTAATAATGGGACCTCATAATGCTAGCCAAAGTGTCAAAGCTGAGCTGTAGACAGCCACTGAGCAGGTGCCAGGAGGTCAAGCCAAGGAGCAGGCATGGGAGTCACAAGCTGTTGGCCAGCCCAGTTAGGCAGTCCGTTGGCAGGCATGATGGCTTGGCTGTCTCTTGTAGGAGCCACTCTTCCAAATGTCAGCTAATTTCCCTTCTTCATGCAGAGAGAAGTACAGAGCTTGCTGCTCTGTTTGCAAGGAGAAAGCTGATCTGGGTATCAGAGAGAAGGCTTAGCAAGAGGAGAACCTGCCTTATAACCGAGTCAGACCATTGGTCTACTTTGCCCAGGGTTGTTAATCTTGAATGGATAATGGTGCCTGTCCAGAGTTTCAGGCAAGATTCTTTCCTAGCCTTCTTTGGAGATCCCTGGCATTTCCTGGTGGCCTCCTATTCTAGTACTAACAGGGCCTGATCCTACTTCAGGCAATATTATGATGATACAGACATATTTCAGTTGGCAAAGCCTCTGGCAAAGAAACTGTTTTTTGCTAACTCCTTTGACAACCACTCAGGGCCCCTTTTATCCTTTTCCTCTGTCTAGCTGGAAATTGTTTGCATCATCAGCACTGGGAGGATGGGAAGGAGGGCTGGAGAAATACAGTTTCCAGTGTTAGGCTGCAGCAGCCTGTCCAAACTAAACAATACAACAAAGCTTGAGCTGGGAGAGAGCAGGATTGTACTCTGATTCTCCTCCAATTGTGCCTACAACAGGCAAGGTAAAAAGTAGCTGCCTCCGTAACTCCTTATTGAGCATACATGAATTTGAGGAATTATAGGCTCAAAGAAGGCCTGTGAGGAGAGGGTAATAAAAGGATCTTTTCACCTGTGTATACCAGTAGTAACTGTAGAGAGGACTCCAGTCAACAGTTAAGAGTATTTTATTGAAAATTAATAGACACACACACAAGAAGTCAAGCAATCTCCAGAACATACAAGGCTATTGAAGAAAAGGTGAGAAAGGTTGGATAGAGAGAAATTTTGGGTGGAATGGGTGACATTTACTGGTCTTGAAGCAGAAGATGGAGGTGGGGTGACTCAAACAGGAGTTGGAAGGCAACACAGAGGAATGGAAGTCTGGGTTGCAGATTGTGCACTATTTCCACCTTTCCACCTTCTTCTAGGGCCACAGGCTTACTTTTGCTCTTAGTTCTCAAGGCTTTTACCTGCTTGCTGAGTCTCTCCTCCCTCCTTCCAACCAGCACCACTTTGCATTGCACAGACTGTCAGAGAGACTTGATATCTCGTGGTCTCCGGGGGCACAAGAGAGGGAAGGGAAACACGCTTGTTCACACATCAAGGATCTCAGTTCCTCTGATCCACCCTCGCAAATGTAGCCATGTCCTCCTTTGAAAGTGAAAAGTCTCTCCTCCTTACCTAGCAAAAAGCAGAGCCTGATACTTTTCTCTTATCTGCTGGAATTAAGTTGCTTGTGCTATCAAAGCTTTGAGGTTGTTGGCTTTGGTTTTTGTACATAGTTTGCTTTACTGTTAAGCATTCGACTATCTCTATGCTACTGTTGAATGTCTTCTTGATCAAAACAGTCCCCAGGCACTGATCAGGCACTAAATAGGTATCTCATCTCTACATTGCAAAATGGAGCGCTGAACTAGATGGGAACGGCTAAGCCTTTTGTTTGCCTCATTTCTTTCTAAGAACATTCCAAAATTTGCAAATTTCTTCATCCGTTCCACAGAAAGAACTCGAATGGAAGCCAAACTGTCAGTTTTTGAGTGCATAACTCTTAAAAGTTCCACTTTGAATTCCTGAATTATGTTTCTGGTACTAAATCGCCACAGGTTTCTTCTGTGCGGAGACAGTCACATATCACAATTTGCTCTGTTGGTGTAAAGGTGGGTTTTATTAGAGCACTAAATACTTTTCAGTTTCAGTTTTGGACCCCCAAATCATCATTTCAGTGGGGTAGAAATATTTCCTGAATATGACACTGTCCATCTTTGGGGTGGTGTGTGTGTGTGTGTGTGTGTGTGTTCTATTTGGAAGATACTGGCCAGAAGCCTGTTGGTGGGACATGTGTAAGTAATTCCAGTTTTTGCACATGTATGATATCTACTGGAAGGGAGATAAGAAGCTATTCACTAATTCTTTTAGTGCCATTCAAAACCTCCATCCATCCAGCTGTGGATGTGCCAGGGAGCTGCTGCTGCCATAGTTTACTGGCTTAGCCAGGGAGGGAGAAGGGAGGCTGGCCCAAGCAACAAAGGCCTTTACCTCAAGACATTGTCATCCTGGCAGGGCAGCACATTGCTTCTGCTCCATAACACGTGCCATCACACAGCTTCATCTCTCACCCACTGCTGTTACATCGCCATCCATCACAAGCCAGAAACGTCCCCCTTTCCCACAATGATCCCATCAACTGCAGACATAAGGTAAGGGCCAAAGTGCTTGATAGAGCTTCCTTCCACAGTACACTTCAGGAAGAGGCAGGGGAAGGGACTTCCCATTGACACGGTACTGCAGAAGGAAGAACAGTGTGCAGCCGCTACCCATCCATCAGCAGCTGACCGAGTGCAGTGGGGAGCATTGAGGCCCTGATCCCATCCTGGCAATGACAATGCTGGGATCTCGCCGGGACAAGGTGCTGTTGGGGCATCATGCGGTCAGGGCCAAAGAACTGGCCCATCTCAGCTGCGAGAGGTAGAGAAACAAGTTCCATTCAGGACATTACCCTCATTTTTTTTTCTCCTTGCAGCCCAAACAGACTGCACATTCATCTCCTGAGTCATCTTCCCCCACTTCTTCCATGGTCAGGCCAGTGAATGACCATAGCAGCACCCTCTGCCAGGTTGGGGGGGTTGACTTCTGGACATACAGAGCCTTATGCTTCCTGCAAAGATTAAGGCTCCCCACCCTAATTTGTCCTGATGGCTTGTGCTTCAGCCTCCTCCTCCTCCTCCCATTCTCCTAGCTGTTCCTTCTCTCCACTTACTGAATGAGTTGAAAGGATGACAACAGTTAGCCACAGTTCGCGCAGGAAGATCACCGGATTGAGCTGGCGTCATAACACTTCACAGCGCATCAGATTTGGCTAAGTGAGTGTATGGCTGGCAACAAATGATAGCAATTCTGGGTGAGGCAAAAAGAAAGGCAGAAGGAAACATCAACTGCTGCTGTGCTGCCATTGTGAAAAAGAAAGAGATTGAATCTCTTGGGTGTTGAGCTATTTGAGAATTAAAATGAACCTTTATTCACCCTGAAATAGCCCAACACTCAAGGATTCCAAAGCTGCAGGAATTTTTTTAAAAAATGATATCATAAGCTTTGAAGACACTTTAAAAAAAACCCCTCCAGATCAGCTTTCAGTTTTCAAACTGGGAGTCCCTTAAAGAAGGACCTTTTCTTTCTTTCTTTCTTTCTTTCTTTCTTTCTTTCTTTCTTTCTTTCTTTCTTTCTTTCTTTCTTTCTTCTTTCCTTGCTTCCTTGCTTCCTTCCTTCCTTCTTTTTCTTGTCTGCTTGCCTGCCAAAATCTCTTGGGCTGTTTTCAGAAATAAAATCTTCTTTTATATATCATGAGATTGATTTTCTCTTTCTCACATCAATGCCGAGCTGGAATTTCACTGTGGGAAATGCGATGGTGTCCTAGCACATTTCTAAGAGTAGCAACATGACCAATCAGCTCTAGGATTCTTGCATGCTACCCAGTTATAGTACTACATTGCACTTTAATTGCTGTGGCAATATCCTATCAAGACCTGGGATTTACAGTTTAGAGAGGGAAGTTTAGAATTTTGGGAGAGCTCTAGTGCTACCTTGAACACCAAGATTCCTTAGGATGCAACCATGGCAGTTAACGTGAAATCATAGCACTATCATTGTGTAGTGTGGAAGGGCCATTGGCTACATCAGGGCAGATGTGACTCCCCAGATGTTGTTGAACATATTATACTATACGCTTGCTATTCTAGAAAGAACTGATGGATATTGTAGTTCAGCAATATCTGGACAGGCATCGTTTGCCCACATTGGATTACTTAATGATATTGGACAAGATTCTACATCACAGTCTATGTTTTGTAACTTTATGAATCCATAGCTGTGTTGCAGAAACATATCAGAACCATGTTAATGAATTGCAAAGATGTGCATTGGGCACTTCTGATGCTCTCAGTTATACTCCGGCACTTCCTAGCTGGTGTTTTGATGTGCATTGGGGAGCACCCAGATATGCGCTGGTGCCCATTGGACATCAGGCCATGGTCCATCCATCACTCCACTGGCCCTTACTTCTCCCAGACTGGGATGGCCTACTCCCAGTCTGATAAGGTACCTTGTCCTTTCTTCGTATATTGTGTACAACTCAGCCAAGTCAGTGTTTATAAAAATAAATTGTAACATTTATTAAGATGATCAGAATAAAGTAGCATTTCAGATTTCAAATGAAGTTCAAGGTTGAAACATCTGTTCAGTGTACTTCTTAGACAGTTCACTTCTGTTTTTAGGCTCACATATAAAGCACCAATACCATAAACAGCCCCTTGGCTACACTCCTACCCAAGGCTCAACCCCCCAGCTGGGTCACACTCTCTGACCAGATTCTATTAGGGTTAGGCAACTCATATGCCTCTCACCAGGCTTCCTCCCAACATGGTCACACTCTCTGACCATCTAAGGTTCTCCACTCCCTAGCTCTTTGCTTAGAATCTCACTGAACCACCCAGTGCCAACCAGTACTTGGCTTTATATATCATTTTTCCCCCTCTCAGTCACCAGCCCCTCCCACACACTACTGGGCTGGGTTTCTCTCCTGAGGAGCCATTCTGGTCACCTGGCAACCTGTTTCTAGGTTGCTCTGGCACTTCAGATGGCCATGCCCCCTCTCCCAAGCTCCATCACACTACCGTTTCACAATGGACATTGATATGTTATAGCATCACAGCAGTCCCTAGGTGGTTATAGATATTGCAAAACTACTCTGTTCAGTTTTGTGCATACTTTGACAAAGAGGAAGTTCCCAAACAGGTTGCCTGCCCATTACCATTGAGATGTTTCCTTACACACCGACTTAAGCTCAGGATCGTTTGTTACGGAATACTGGGATGAAGGAGATTTTTTTTGACACAGATGATTCCCCATCACCAGCACCAACCATCTGTGGTTTGAGCTCAGCCCAGGGTTTCACTCAGATCTTGGCACTTTCCATGATATGTTTCCATTTGCCTCGCAGCTATGATCCTCTGTGCTTTTCTATTTCTCTCTCTCTTTCTCTTCTGTGTGGCCAAAATAACTTATCTATATAATGGACTAATAAGCTGTAAAATTACAGTTTAAAAATAAATCTTTTTTTATTTTTGCAATATTAAAATGCTTCAGATAGAGAGAAAGAAATCATAGTACATTTCTAAGAGATTAGATAGTGCAAATTACAGTGTGACCCATGCTTCTGCCTGGAACCAGTGTTAGTAAAAAGGAAAAGCAGGAGTCCCATTTTAGCCAGATCTCTCCCTCACCCCACCCCACCCCACCCCGGCTTTCTCTCTATCTCTTCCTTTTCCCTCCTTTTCTCTGTCTTTTATGTCAGGATTCATCATCCAGTGATCATGGAAAATAAAACTGGGCAGGGTGGCTTGAAGCACATGCAGAGTTCTCTTTGCTTTGGCCATCATGCACATCCAGAGCTTGGAAAGAATGGCATTTTTTGGATGAAATCTCCCAGCCAGAGGTTGGCTGATGGATTCTGGTTGATGTCATCCAGAAAAGGTAATGATTCTTTCCAGAATGATCTCATCCTCCTACTGGCCGATTTGCACATCCCTTTGCATCACTTAATGACATGCTGCTATATGCGTGCGAACTGACTCTTCTAGAAGTCCTGCTGTTTGATATGAAAGTCCTTTTCTGTGTGCTTTGATCTAGGATGAGCTGGTACAATATAGTAACAAAGAGACCGAGCAAATCTCGAAGTTCCTGGCTCCACTCTTAACTCTACCTTAATCTCACTAGGTGGCCTCAGAAAACCCATAATCATTTGCTGAGCCACGTGGGGAATGATAGTCTGGTCGACCGTAGGAGATGGCTTTTGTACGACAGAGGCGACCATAGCGTAACTCACAAGTTACATGTGGCCCTGGAGCCTAGCTTTGTGACTCCTGAATCACCCACCTATTCCCCCAAAGCCCAATTTTCTTAACAAAAGCAATGATTTGGGAGCAATTTCTGCCCATAAAATTGATGCAGAAAGCCCCTCAAATGTACAAAAACATACCAAAAAAATTCCTATCCGTTCAAGCAATCTCCCAATACCTCCATTTTCCTCTGTAGTCTCTCTCAAAATGGTGACAAATTTGAAACACCTGTAGAAGGAAATGGAAGTATTAGGATTTGCTGGGGTGGGGGTGGGGTTATCCCATGGGATGAATCTGGGGGAAAAATTGGCTCCATTTCCTTATGTAGTTGACCCATCACTGTTGTGAGAAACACCAGTGTAATGTGTAGAAGAATTTCTTCTAAAGTATCTGTAACAAATGCTGTTGACCATGATGGCCTAGGCCATTTCCGCACTAGACTGTTAGAGTGCTATTATTCCACTTTCAACATCCTATGGAATCCTGGGGTTTGCAGTTTAGGGAGGGGCAAATCAGAAGTCACCGTACATTGCTTCTGATTTTTACTTCCTTGATTTGTATGCTTTCCCCCCCCCCGTGTGAGAATTTCCTAATATAACCTAAAAAGATTTAGATTTAGGTTATATTCACTCAGAGGTAGGTTTCAACGAGTGGTTTTTAACTGTGTGTATTATATATCTTGTTGCAGTTCCCAGAATAATTTGTTACGTCAGTGTGTGTGCATGTGTGTATAACTGTTACTGGTTACTTTTGCACATTTTTGAAGATTTGTTGCATTGCAGAAATTAGTTGTAAAAACTTGTTTTGTGCCACTAATCCAAGTATATGGAATGGGAATTTTTCTTTGCCTGCAGGCAGTAAAGTGCCCTCATAATCTCTTAGTGCTTCCTTATGACTAAAAAAATGCTCTAGCAAAATCTATGCAAAATTATTCTAGTTTCTTAGCCTGCCCATAGCTTCTTAACGTACCCATGGCCTTGACTATTACCTTTTGAAGATGAAAAGCTGATTCTTTGTGACATGGAGAATGCTATGCAATGCTGACATTATGTACAGTGCAACTCAGTTGCTCCATGACCATCTTCCCAAACAAATGTCTTTGACCTTGTGAACCTCTCCTGCATTTGTATGTCCCAACAGGAGTCTTCTTCACTTTCCACACCTTCCACCTGGAGAGCGGGCATGACTATCTGTTGATCACTGAGAATGGCAGCTTCAGCCAGCCGCTGAAACAACTCACCGGCTCCCGCTTGCCTGCGCCTTTCAGTGCTGGCCTCTACGGGAACTTCTCTGCTCAAATCCGCTTCATCTCAGACTTCTCCATTTCATATGAGGGCTTCAACATCACCTTTTCAGGTAGGCTTTGGAACCTCAAAAGTACCTTTCAAAATGAGCAGATTCCCTGCCTCCAGTCCAAACATCTGAGTACGGAAAAGAGACTCCCCTTGGGAGAAGAGGGTACCAGATAATTTAAGTCTTGCCAACTCTCACTTCAGAAACTACAGAACTGGGTCTTAAGGCTTGTATGCACTGATACGGAGCCCTCTTTATCTCATCCAAAGTTCAGAGCCTGCTGTTCTCTGATAATGACTTCCAAGCTGTATTAAAATGTGTCTTTCTTTAAGAAGCAGAGCAAAGGTGGGGGTGTTAGTCTATTCCAGCAAAAGCAGTGGAAGTTGTTTCAAAACTGGCTGCCAGAATGGATAGACTCCATTTCATTGAAAATCCAGAGAGAAATTAAGCTGGCCCAGTGCATTCAAGTGGGCTTTTTTCCCTCCTCTGTATCAGAGATGAGAACTGTGTGGATCTACAGATGTTGTTGAATGCCATTCCTAGCATTCCTCACCATTGGCAGTGCTGGTTAGATCTGCTGGGAGCTGCAATTCAACAAGATCTGGAGGGCTACTAATTCCCACCCTGTTCTGGATAGTTCTGTCTCTTTTCTAGACCTGATCTGTGGGACTAAGGCCATTTCCTCACTGCGCTGTTATAGTGTTATTATTCCACTTTCAACCTCCTATGGAATTCTGAGATTTGTAGTTTACTGAGGCCAAAGAGCTCTCTGACTGGGAATTCTAAAGACCCCTCCCTAAACTGCAAACCTCGGGATCCCATAGGATGTTAAAAGTGGAATGATAGCACCGTAACAGTATAGTACAGAAATGGCCTTAATTAACAATCAGTTGGAACCCTAGTCTCTCCCATCTGAACAAGTAAAATCCTGTTTAGGCTTAGATCTACAGTGCCTTTAATTAATAGCTTCTTCCTTGCCCACCTTTTCAAAAAGCAAATTCTGCTGCCCCTTTAATTAGCTGCTTCTTGTTCATTTATATGTCCATTTGGTCCTTAGTGAGTGCTATTCCCTCTGGAGTGTGTATATGTATATTACATACTTGTTCCAACTAGAACAATTGGTCCTTAATTATTTTAATTAATTATTTTAATTCCTTTGTTATGATCACAGTTAATGATGATCACTAGATTCCTGTGTGCAGGGAGGTGGATAGACACAGGTATGGGTGGAAGAATATTCAGCCCCATCAGCCCCACCTGCTTTTAAGAGTGGTATGCCTGCCAGATGCAGGTTTTCTAGCTTAGGTGACAGCCTGCAGAAGTGGGAAAAGAAAACCCATAGATTTGTTTGGTGATGCAATGACGGCTTGTTTCTGTCTGACAGAATATGACTTGGAACCTTGTGACGAGCCTGAGGTGCCCATCTACAGCATCCGCAAGGGCCTTCAGTTTGGCGTGGGAGATGTCTTGACCTTCTCCTGTTTCCCCGGGTATCGGCTGGAGGGCGTCTCGCGCATTACCTGCCTGGGTGGGAGACGGCGTGTGTGGAGTTCGCCTCTGCCAAGGTGTGTTGGTAGGTGGTCACGTGCTTTAATTTTGCTTGGGCAATCAACCATATCATAACGTGACATCGGCAAGTAGTGGTTTGTCTGGGGGGTTGTGGGATCGGTAGCCGCTGGGGCAAAGAGAACCCAAAGTTCTGCATGCAGAGAATTACACTCTGCATGTGTGAGGCATGCTCTCAGCCTATATTTATATGTTATGGCCAAAACCACTTAAAAGGCAGGAGTGTGACAGCAGCTGAAGCCAAAAGTGCAGGTGTGGGAAAAGTGAAGGAAGTACTCTTCATCATCATCCAAAGAGAAAGCTGCCATATCCCAAGCAGAGCTGCTATATCCCAAGTGGCCTGTTTCTTCAGTGCCTCGCTTCCAGGTGGGTCTTTAAAGGTACTATGGGAATGCTAGCTGGGGCAACTTCTATGAACAATGATGCAGAAGGATTTCTTTGCTTCTCCCTGTCACCACCATTGTCATGAAAAAAACTCACTGTGCTGGTGTAATGGGAAGCTGGGCCAGCATAATGTACCAACATGATTCCAGCACATAGTTACACATTCATTTAGGCCATGCTTAGTTCAAACCAGGATTTGCAAACCACCTTCTGACCATGACAGCAAGCTCTGCTGTGAATGTAACCATGTTGCCACATTGTATCTGCACGGACATTCATACAAACCACAGTTAGCTTGAAACCAGGATTAGCAAACCTACATGTAAACAAGCTATGATTTGAAGCTAACTGCAATATAAGATGCCAGTCTGCTTTCAGAAGGAAAATTGTACCTGGGTTAGTTTCAAGAGGGAAGGAGGATCATGGAGAAACAGTATGTGATTCCACAGAGTGTTCTTAGTCTCATAAACTTGGGTTGAGATTAAGAACAGTAAATCTACGTCAAGGAGCAGAAAGTCTGTATTAAATATTAGTGAGTTAAATGGGTATGATGCCTATTAGGTATAGATAGAGCTATGAAATGGAAACCAAAGCAGCCATGCCAAAGTATTTACTTTGTGCATGGAGTTCAAGTGTCAGAGCCGCAAAAGAAAGTCTGTTCCAAAACCTTTTTTTCCTGAGTCAAAAACTGAGCACCTGATCAGTGATATCACTCACTAGAAGATTAAAAAGTCTAATGAGTTCAACAAACAGACAAGTGTTTGCTAGTGCTATTGTACTCTGTAAAAAAAAAAAAAACTCATTTTCCAGAGACCCACGAGCATTGCAAAGTTAGCCCCCAAATGCTGGGGCAGAGTGGATGCTACATAGGACAACTTGTCAATATGAGGTGCTTTTGTTTTAACTGGCAATAAAATGATATATTTTTTTCCATTCCATTTTGGCATGTAATGTGTTTCCTTCTCAAGAATGTCAATTATCCAAAGGAAAAGAAATGATTTGATGGTCATTGGCAGCAGTGGAGGGGTTGGAGTTCATCCAACAGACAAGGGATCGTCACTGTGCTGGTGGAGAAGGGTGGCCAGGCCTTCAGTGACTGCTGTTGAGGCAGAGGGACAGTGAACCCACGTTGGCTGGGACTCCATTCTTGCAGAGCCACATAATTCCTCCATCCCAAGCTGTCAAACCCCAGGAGAGGGATGTGCTGTGATTCCAGTGCTGCTGCTTCCCAGTGGAGAGAAGGGAGGGGTGACTTGGACTATAAATTATCATCTGTTCTCAGCTTGACAGATGGAAGAAATGAGGATGGGCTCATGGATGGAGTGCACTCTCCTTTTAGTTCTTCCAGAAGCCCAGTTCAGTTGTATCTTTATGGTTGGAGTTGCCTGCCTCACCCATCAGTAAGCAGCAGCCTCAAGTACACCTCTCAGGACTTGACAGCTTTCTGGAAGGAGAGATTTTGACATGGAGTACAAGGACATGCGAATAGCCCCTGTTACACACACACACGATCTTAATTTACACATGTACAAGTCATTAAGAGTATGCAGGCACTGTATTTTAACCTGAATTTTAAAGGAGCTATCCAACATGCTGAGTCTTATCACATAATTAGCTTCAGCACCTTGGACAGTGCCCTTAAAGATCAGACTGATGCCCAGAGTGCATTGACTGCCCCTCTGACATTGGAATCACTAGCCACCACTTTGAAAACCCAAGGGGATGTGTGAGTTGGGTATTATCTACCAGATGATGGTGCTCACTATCACTCAGCTGAGCTACAGGTCAGTCAGCAATTCCTTGGATTGGTTCTGTGTTTGCCAAGGTGTTGACCACAGCCTGAAGATGTTTGTGCTGATAGCCTATCATTTAAATCTAGAGGCACTCAAGAGATTCCATGGCCTTACAGAGCTATCTTTTATTTCTAAGTATCAAGTACATGTATACTTTTTTTCTTGGATCCAAGATTCCAGACAAGGTGCTGGATCCTATTGGTGGTCTCAATGAGAGGAGAACCACTGAATCAATTGATGAATAGCGAGTCAACACTACAGTAAATTTAAGTGATTTGATGGGTTGGGAATATTAGTAGGTTGGGAATATTAGTATATTAGTGTTAGGGAATATTAGAATATTAATCTGGTTGGAAATATTAGTAGGATTCAGGTTGAGGGATACAAATCGTTTCCACTGTTTTCTGTTCACTGGATGGGACAACAAGACTTTTGGGAACTTTGGGGTGACAATTCAATTTCTGCAAAAACAATTTGTGTGAATACATTATCTGGTATTCAATATTGCAGTTACAGATTTTTAACCCAGAGTTATAGCTCTGTAACTGCTCTGTATTCACTCAACCTATGTGGTCACAAGCCCACCTTAAAGGCCAGCACCCCTCAAACCCACTGTAGCAATTAACAGCCACATTGTCTAAAATAGGTCCATTTTATTGGTGATTGAGGGACAAAGAGTTGGGTGTTTCCACTCATCTCCTGCCAGTGAGAGAGGCTTCAACAATCAGAAGCAGGATCTCTGTCACAAGTCCTTGTGGCAGCTTCACTGGTTGGCAGGAGAGGAGCAGAAGAAGAATCTGCCTTGCATCCCAAGTGGCAAATGAACAGATCTCCTGATCCAGTGGCTGGCTCTTATGGTGAACTCGGGTGGATGGGCCAGAAGACATTACTTTGTTGCATCTCCTTAGCTAAGTAGCCAATATAGCATTCCAGTGCTTCTATTTTGTGTAAAACTAATGTTTAAGGCAAAAATGGTTTATGCACAAAAAAGTGTCTTAGGGAGGGGTTATGCAAAACCTACTAAAAATGGGGGGGAAATGCTATCCTTTTTGGTCTTGTTCAAGAGAAAAAAAAATCTCACAGCCATTGGCAGAGGCCTTTCTCATTTTTACATTCCTCATGGAGACCAATACAGATGCATTTGTGTATATTTAAGCACAGAGAGATGACAAACTGAGGTCTATGTCTGCACTATTTAAAAAAAATCCAGGGACAAGTTCTGTGAATGTTAAAATTCAATCACTCTGCTCTTTCTGTAGCTGAATGTGGCTCCTCTGTAACTGGGACTCAAGGTGTTCTGTTGTCCCCAAACTATCCGCTCAACTACAACAACAACCACGAATGTATCTACTCCATCCAGACACAGCCAGGAAAAGGAATTCAGCTCAAAGCCAGGGCTTTCAACCTGGAGACTGGGGATGTCCTCAAGGTAATGACTCATCATCCAACGGTGGCGAAGAGGCTTATGGTGAGGTTATAATAGGCAGCATGGCTGAAAAATCAGCTCCCTTCCAAATTGCTTAATCCCAAATAGAATTTGCAGCCTTGCCAAGCAGAAAAGCACAGTCACGGAGCAGTTCATCAGTTGTAAATAGACTTGTCAGAGGTTGGCAGCCTAGCTTGCTTAAAACTTTATGGGGGGAAAAGAATGTTCTCAAAAGATTGCCGTTGAGAGGTTTTGTTGTTGTTTTTAATTAAGCACCGTTGGGAACCTAGAAGAACAAGTTATTTAGGACAAAGCACCCACCTCTCAAAAGGATAACAAAGTTGGTGATGCGCTCGAATTTCTGGCTGAGATCCTGCTCAGTACTGGTGTGCAGCATAAAGCTCCCACCAGCAAACCTATGACAGCCAAGGTGAATGTGGCATAGCTGCATGCCATTCCAGTGCCCATTCCATTCATGGACAGAATGGTGGAATTGTGCCCCTATGCCCTTGCACTGAAAGTGAATCATAAAATCCTTTGATAAGAACTGCACACCGTCTAAACTCGAACCACAATTATCACCAGGAGTTATTTTAGCATAGCACCCCTGCCCAAAACAGATTGAAGCCCCTTTCCACCCTACACTGTTATAGTGCTATTATTCCACTTTCAACCTCCTGTGGAATTCTGGGGTTTGTAGTTGACTGAGGCCCAAGTGATCTCTGGCTGAGAATCCTAAAAGACCCTCCCTAAACTGGGAACCCCAGGATTCCATAGGATGTTGAAAGTAGAATAGCACTTTAACAGAGTGGTGCAGAAATGGCCAATGTAACAAAGCAATCCTAACTCGAAGATGCATTGGCTATAGGGAGTTAGCCTCTTCTGGCATGAGAAATGTCCTTCTGCCAACAGAATCCTCTTCTGCCATCTGATCTCAGATATACCCTCCAACATTTCATAAGTGAAAACCAGGACATGTTTGGCCAAGCGACATCAGAATGTGGTCGAGATGTCAAAAATTTTTAATGAGGAAGCCCAATCACTAAGTACACTATTTTGAAACAACAGTAACTATATAATAAAAAAATTAGAGGTATGAGATACATCAAAGATATTAGATAAAAATGCCCCCATCTCATAAAACAAGTCCTGCCAAATCAGGAAGGTCTTCCCCATGTGGTGAAGTGTGGCAACCAGAGCAAAGATTTCTCCTATTAGGTGGAACCACAAAGGTGAAGGGTCTAAATATCTAAAAGGCACCAGATCCTGTCTGATCTTGGAAGTTCTCCTGGAAATTTGGGCTAAATCCATTTTTTGAGCCAACTAGAATAGATCCATTGAATGGGACTTACTATTCACCCATTACATAGCATGAGAAATGTCCTTCTGCCCACATTGATTTCAGTGGGTCTACTCTATTGCTACGTGTTGTCAAGTTGACTTGATTTATAACAATCCTATGATTGAGAGACTTCCATGAGCCCTGGACATCTACATGCCTAGTCAGGTCTTGCAGACTAAGGACTGTGGACTGGGACCTCCTGGATTGAATCAGTCCATCTGTAACACTGTCTGCCTCTTTACTACTGCCTTCCACTTTTCCTAGCATTATCACCATTTCCAGTGAGTCCTGATATATCCAAAGTACAATAGCCTCAGTATTGTTGTTTTAGCTTCTCATGAAAGTTCAGCTTGGATTTGCTCTCCAAGCCACTTAGTTGTCTTTTTTTGGTGATCCAATAAAACGGGTCTGCTTTACTTGGCCTTACAATTGGATTCAGCCATGTCCTTTTCATCTCTCTTTCTCTCCTTCTATTTCACCTTCCTTAAAAAGAAAAAGAAAAAAATCAACGAAAGATGTAGGAATGGCAGAAATCAGTTGTGGACCCAGTTGTCACTCACTACTAGGGCTAACACCTTGCATTGATTAGTCATTTCAATTAGTTAAGTATTATCTTAAACATTTGAAAAGGAATCCCTCCAGATGAACCAGGTAAGATGCTCAATCCACCCACCCCTTCTTAAAGTGAAGTACATAAAAAACTACAGCTGAATGGAATTGTATCGTGTCTTTGCTCCTGGGCCAGGTTTTGTTATTAGTATATAAAACTCTACGCTAGTTAGAATCTGGTTGTCTAGGAAGCTACCTTTTCACTTATAAATCCACTTGATTCTCCAGGAAAGTCACTTGTTGGCGTGCTGTATACTCCAGAAGTGACTTTCCTGAAGAATCAAGTGGAGTTATAAGTGAAAAGGTAGCCTCCTAGATAACCAGTTTCTAAATAGTGTAGAGTTTTTTATACTAATAACAAAACCTGGCCCAGAGGTCGTCTCCACATCACTTAAAAGCAAGCGATTTAGTTGTGTTGACACATCTACGTGGAATACTTTTCCCTTGTATTTTTAGCATGCTCCAACCATTTTTTTTTTTTAAGGTCTATGTTAAGGACATGCCTATTTTTGCAAGTCTTCCCCGTGTAGGTCAGCCTGTCATGCCTTCTGTCATTAATGCAATTATTTTACATTGCTTTCGTCTGCTGTTTTGGACTGACCTGCATGCTGTGACCACATCGGTGGCTCAGTCGATCTAATCTAATTAAGACTACCAATCAAATTCAAATTTCTCTGTCTTGTAGCATTGCTGTGCAACACCTCTACATCTGAAAATATCTGTGGCTTATTAATATTTGTAAATATACAAAAAATCACTCCCTTTTACCCTGTAAAGTGCCTCTTCTAAGAAGATCCATCCTATAATATATACTTCTTTTCTCAAAAAGCATTGTTTCAGTGGTATACAAATATATTCTGATTTAGCAGATTAATTAGTCAGCTCACATAATTTGATTAATCAGTTAAGCATTCTTTAACTGGGTGATGGGACCGCCATCACATTCGTTTCTCCCAGTATGGGCCATTTCTCCCTCCAAAAAAGAGTCACCAGAAGATATGGGCTTAACAAACTGCAGACAGCATTATAGCAATTCCTAGACATGCCAGTCTGCTTACAATATTGAGTAATGCTCCATCTTCCCATTTCTCAACAGAAGCTAAAATTATTATTCTTAGTTCCTTAAAAACCTATAAGCCATTGGCCTGTGCTATGAGCCATTGTCCCAATGGACGAGACAAGTTCTCCATCTGAGAGACCTCATGAGTTAACACTGGAACCAAGTGATATTCTTCCTTCACCACTTAAAAGAACCACAACCCCAGAACTATTAAAGTAACTAAAAAGTTGCAGTGGTAGTCGGCAGATTCTTTCTCTATGCAAAGGGGAACACATGCTGGATTTCACAAGATTTCTACATTCTGGATTTCATCACAAAACCTTTGCAAGGGAGCGAACCCTGTGTCCAAAATAGGTTGAGCAGCTTAGAGATCCTCTTTCAGCTTTGCACTAAAACCCGTAATGGATTCAGTATCCCATCAGTGTAAAAGATTCTAGCTGCCACTGGAAAGTTACAGTAAAAAAAAGGAGTAGAATTATCCCTTGTTGCATTA
Organism: Ctenosaura bakeri; assembly: GCA_948474755.1. Classification (NCBI taxonomy): domain Eukaryota; kingdom Metazoa; phylum Chordata; class Lepidosauria; order Squamata; family Iguanidae; genus Ctenosaura; species Ctenosaura bakeri. The sequence goes on along the minus strand of CAOLHI010000051.1, from coordinate 734,096 downwards.
TAATTATAGTATAGCTTCATCCTAGTTATTGAAGAAAGTAATTAATTGCAAGAAGCTCCTTGTTTATGAGTTGGTTTCAAACTCTTAAGATTTATAAGCAAGGAAGATAAATAAGGAGTCTACCATCATGCAGAAGTGGACTTTCAGAGGGGAGGTCACGGTAGTCCAGGGAGCAACTGGGCTGTATGGAAAGCTCCCCTGTTCATTTGCAATGCCTCCTCTCTTCTCCAGATTTACGATGGCAACAATAACTCCGCTCGCCTCTTGGGCTCTTTCAGCCGTAGAGAAATGTTGGGGCTCAGCATCAACAGCACCTCCAGCACCATGTGGCTTGAATTCATCACGGATGGCAACAGCACAAACCAAGGCTTTGAACTGCAGTTTTCCAGTAAGTTCAAAATAGAGGCAGAAGAAGGGGAGAATTTCTTGGGCTGGCTGCTAGCAGCTGTATAAATCTCCAGAGAGAACATTTGAGAAATAACAATGGGCCAAAAGCTATGTTGGTTGTGTGCCTTCAAGTTGTTTCTGACTTCTGGTGACCCTAATGGGAACCTATTCAGGATTGTCTTAGCAAGGTTTGTTCAGAGTTTGGCCTTTGCTGAGAGAGTGTGGCCAAGAGAGTGTGACTTGGTCACCCAGTGGGTTTCCATGCCCAAGCAGGGATTTGAATCCTGGGCTCCAGGGTCATAATCCAATACTCAAAACATTACACAATGCTGTCGCTGAAGTAAAATAGCTAGAAGCAAGGTAAACGTCAGTCCTTCTCAAAAACCTCCTTTACTTACTTACATTTTTGTTTATTACCTTATGTTACCTAGAGGCTAAACGTAAGAGATTAAAGCATTCATGAAAAACAAACCAAAACCTTTTTTCAGAAAAAAATAGGCTTAATAATACATGTCATCAAAACAGTACCAACTTCCACCCACTAAAACCATATGAAACTATACAGTCTTGGCTGCCCACTGGAAGTTCACAATGGAGAGAGTCAGTCTGACTTCCTTTGACAGGGAGTTCCACAACTGAGGTGCCACTCCAGAGAAAGCCCCATCTTATGTGCTAACCAACCCTGGTTGTTCAGAATGGTGGGACGTACAGCAGGGCCTCCACCGAGGATCTCAAAATCCAGGCAGGAATTTCCATTTTGTGTGTGTCCTTCCAAGATAAAACCATTTGTAGTCTTTCCGTGCAGGAACACATTCCTTTTTATTCCATCTGGTTAATCCAAATTTAGTTTAAAATAATCTATATCTTTATTCTAGGATTGGTGATCTCACTTGTTTCATTATCTTCTTGTGGTTGTCATTCTATTTGGTAATTTGCATATGTGTGAGAAAGAAAATGTTTTTATTAAGGAATTTTCTTCTTTTGCATTGGTTTCAGGTGGAAATCACCAGAATACTGCAGCATTTTTTTTTCTTCAAAAAGGTTGTGGGAAACTGATAGGTCGTCAGGGCCAAAAAATTGGGGTCCAGGGGCTTCATGCAACCCATGCGCTGGAGGGATTGAGCAGCAAAGATGGCTGGTAGATTGTAAAATAGTGGAGCAGTGAATCCATTTTAGGTTTTACCCTGGAAGTTGAACCAAGGTGCTGGACTGTTTTCCCCAGATAGGTTCAGTATTTTGGATAGTTCCTTTAAAGGTTAGTCCAATCATCATTCACCAACATGGAAACCACCAAACACCATTGCTCAGCATTTAAAATTTGGCTCCCACTGAAAATGAATTGCTAAACATTTAGCACTGTTTTTAGAATTGAAAGACGTGGGTCTGTGCCTCAATAAGTGGTTTAGGCTTTGCCTTTATACCAAGTCCTTCTACCTCCTACAGCCATATGAGCTAGAAGGTAGGGTGTGAGAGTGTATGTTGAATTGGCAGAAAAATGTTGCTGAATGTTAAGCCGGCTAGTAGGTCAGATTTCAGCTCCTGGGCTGCCAGTTGCCAACCTATTAACTAGACCTTGTGCAAATGTTATGTTCAGATGGGGTTGAACTTGGGGATCATAATGTGCATATTTTCCAAAATAAGAGGCAACGGCCTCTTATGAGGATCGAACCAGAAAGCTCCAATCCACTTTGGTTACAAGGTCAAGTGAAGTCTCTTTTTCTCCTTCTTTTTCGGGTGGTTGTAAGCTATTATTATTGTACAAAAGTGTACTATGGTTTACAAAACTTATGAGGCTCAGAGCCTAAGTGTTTTGGTCATATGAAAATCTGGGACTCTTTGCCAGCCAGAGGTGAAGTGTCAACAGCCCTAAGTCAATGCAAAGACAATGGCTGGGCTTAAATTTCCAGACTAACCAGTTGCCTTTTTCTTCTGCTTCGAGGTTTTGAGCTGATCAAATGTGAAGACCCAGGCATCCCACAGTTTGGCTACAAAGTCCATGATGAGGGGCACTTCGCAGGAAGCTTGGTTTCCTTTAGCTGCGACCCTGGCTATACATTGAGAGGAAACCGGGTCCTCGTCTGCTTAACCGGGGAGCGTCGGGCCTGGGATCAACCTCTCCCCATCTGCGTAGGTATGACTCTCCTTTTTAGTGCAAATGTCCCACGCTGTGTCAGGGACTTCTAGCATTGCTGTCACTAGGCTCGGGAGCACCTGGTGGCTTGCATGTGAATAGGAGAATGAATTCTCTCTGGATTTTAATCCAAACTTTAAAGGGGTTATTCAAAAGTGCTGAACCCTTTACCCGAAATTGGCATGGTATCTTAGATAGCTCTTTAAAGTTCAAAGTAAGATTCAGAGTGGGTTCATCGCCTCCCTGACATCAAAGCTGATGCAGCCATTGCCCAAGGGGCAAAATGATTTAAAACAGAAGAAGAAGAAGAAATGGCTTGTTCTGTTTTAATGACAAAATGACTGCCAGAGCTTGAATACATTACTTTTTGAACTACAACTCCCATACCTCTTCAGTCAGTATGGCCACTGGCGTGTCAGCATCTCAGTGAGAAGATGAATATTTGCAAAAATTCTTTACATTCCTAAGACATGAGCACCGGCAATCAAATGAGGAATTGATCTACAGCGGGGCTGTTCCAGAAGATTTACTTACTAGTGCTCCGTGGAGTCTCAATGCCAGCAGTAGTTTTTTAATTGCTGTTGTTTCCATTTCAGGTTCCACACTGCCCCTTTTCCAATAACCTTCAGGTTAACAAAGTGATCAATAGAAACAAGGCTGTTTGTCTCTTTTAGTATCTTGTGAGGATACAAATCAAGCTTTCCATTTGTTGTAATATCTTGTTTTCACACTTTGGCTATGTTTGTCTGCATGAGAGTCTTTGCTCTGTGCTTTTCTGCAATGTTTTGGAGGAAGAGCTGGAGATGGCTACTATTCTGTGCATGTTTTCTGCAATTTTGTTTGCCAAATATAATATACAGTTGGCCCTCCACCTCCGGTAGGCTTAGGGGCACAGGATCCCCCCAAAAGTGGAAAACCCACGAATATCAAAATGGGTGTCTGTCGGAAAGGGGCCAAGGCATGGTGGAGAGAACAGGCACCCAGGGTCCAAACTAGGTCAGAGAAAGGAGAGGGAAATGGTCAGCGTGGGGCCCTATATTTCCTCTCTCTTGCTCGTCTCCTTCCTTGCATGTGTTTGTGGGGCATTGGGAAAGGGTTTGTGGTGTTGAGAAATCGAGTTGTGGGGCAACAGCTGGTGGAGGAGAAAGAGAACCAGAGGAAGGTTTTTAAAGGGCCGCATGGCCTGATCAGAGCTGCCGAGAGAGAAGGTTCCCTCAGAAAGTGGGGGGGGCAGGGATTGGAGAAACTCACAAATAATCCAATCAGTTAAAGTGAAACCCACAAATGTGGAGGGTTGACTGTATTAGCAGAAGCAGCCCTGTTTCCAATCACATAAAGATATCCACTAGATTTCACACTGATCAGAACCATTAAAAATGCATTTAGCGTATATACTTTTAGCGGTGCCTATATACAATTTATTTTTTTGAAAAAATCTAATCAGCTAGATGCAAGTTTTCATATGAACTGGAAAATGCTGGCTAATACAGACCTGGTGCAGGGTACATTCATCGGTGGGCATGTACAGATGTGACCCAGGACATTTCTGTGCCAAAATGATGCAGATTAGAAATAAACGTGTCCCTACAAGAAATGCCTCTCTGGGCTTTCTTCTCTAGGATCCCATTCCTGTGCTATGGTATTAGTAATTGCTGTAACCCTTGGGTTCTTGGGCCTATGGCTCAGATGGAAAACTCCTCTCCAAGGGAAAGGAACAAATGACATTTTGATCCTGTTGGCAGAATGATGGTGTCATTTCTTTCAGCTGAATGCGGAGGCAGTATCAAAGGTGAGTCTTCAGGAAGGATCTTGTCTCCAGGGTATCCTACCCCCTATGACCACAATCTCAACTGCATCTGGACCATTGAAGCAGAGCCTGGTTGCACAATTGGGTAAGTTTATTTGTTTAAATATTTACATTCCACCCTATAGCATGCGGTTGCAGGATGCCATACAAGTTAAGCTGCCTAAAACAGTGAAATAATTCAAACAAGCTAAACGCAAATGGAACCATTTAGCAGATTAAATTTAAAACACTTTGAAACCATGTGCATGGGTGCTTTGGAATAAAGACTTCAATAAACAGCCATGTTTTGACTTGGCACTGAAAGGAAGCCGGCATTCAGAGACCATTCGAGTGAGACCAAATCAGATCAGCAGCACTGCTCCAAATCCCACACTCACCGCATGACACAGCACCAAAGCTTGGAAACAGGGACTGGCATCCTGTTAGCAATTGAATATGGATTTGTCTGGTCCCTTATGGAAGTGCTTGGACTTTTTTGTCCAGTGCAGAAATCCATATTCAGTTGAATGTTTTGTAATCAGACTTGGACATATGGTGCAATTGCACATGTGTTACCATTGCACATTGTGAATGCAGATGTGGATTGTGAATTACACATGAGGATGCCTATTTCACATTGCAGTCACACATTCCATATTTGATGCATAGCCCATTGTGCAGTGTTGCAATTCACGGGTGAGCCGGCTTTGCACAATTGCCGCATAATACCATGGTGTACAGTTACACTCCATCTCCTCGATATAGAATCTCAGCCATTGACTTTTTATTCCTAGATTCCCCCACTGAGGGAATCTGTGGGTTGTAAACTGTATCCATTTATACCCCCACACACTGATTTAGTATCACTGTAAACATAGAACAGGTGCCCACGTACAAGACGCTTGTGCTTGGAAAAGAAAAGTAAATAAATCCATGAAAGAGCTAGCACCAAAATAACTCGACATTTCTGGCAAGAGAAGCTGAGTTTTGCAACCTGTGCGAATTATGCAAATTGATCCCATTAGCATGATCTTTTTAAAAACTCCACATAATTTATTTTGCAGCATTTTCCATTTGGCACCAGCAGGTGAAGGTTAAAAAATAGGGCAATGAGGTTCATAATCAGTAAATTAATCAACTCAGATTCTTTCTTTAAAAAAAAAAAACCTTGTCGACTAATCAGTGGCTGAGAGCTGGTTTTACTCAGTTAAACTGTGAGTTAATGGTAGTCTCACTGACTTTTTAGAGGTTAGTTTAGTCTTTTTGCATTGCTCAAATCATGGCAGGGAGTTGGACTCGATGGCCATTGTGGTCTCTTCCAACTCTGTGTTTCTATGATTCTATGGTTTGTATGAAGGAGAATAAGAAAAGAGATACCAGACCTTAAATCCAGCTGTTGTATCTTCTCCTCCATGGAAAGTTCACAGTCTCTTATATGGGTCTCCAATTGACAGAGCAATCAGCCCGATGCCTGTTTAGCTGGTGCAATTTTTACAATGCTGTTTGCTTTTAGACTGTTTCAGTACTCTATTTACAGAATGTACAGGAGAAATTCCAAATGGAAGATTGTGATCCCCAAACCAAACTAAGTCCATTTCCGCCCTACGCTGTTATAGTGTTTTTATTCTACTTTCAACATCCTGTGGAATTCTGGGGTTTGTAGGTTATTGAGGCCAAAGAGCCCCTCCCTAAACTGCAAACCCCAGGCTTCCATAGGATGTTGAAAGTGGAATAATAGCTCTATAACAGTGTGGTGTGGAAATGTCCTAAGTCTTGCAGTAGCAAGGGCAGCTTGTATGGTTCCAGTTCTTCATGCATGGACCAATAAGAATGTTTGAATAATCTTGGCTCTACCAATCTCATGCTCCCTTTTACAAGTGATATCATTTCAAATATATAGGGTCTTGGGACATTTTTGGATTTTGAGGCTCATTCATTCCTTTTTTCTTAATTTATATATGTTCATGTGTTTGAAGCATGCAGTACACTTTTCAGTCACTAGGAGGCAGATTGTCCTAACCAATGCACAGGTTTGCTTTTGGTTCATTTGTAAGTAAAACCAAGTTAATTGAGGGACAGAGTTAAAAACTACCTCTTGCCCTCTGCTCAGGGGTAGTCCCCATTATGGAAATGGAGAGGGAAGACCCCCCATAAGGGCCACCCTATGGCTACATCAGGGTATGTCCCATGGTAGGGGCTATACCTAGGAGTGGCAGAGGTTGCTCTTTCACTGAGACCAGGCAAGCACAATGGGTTCTGTAATATGTTGAAAGCCTTTGTGATATCAGACTAAAGGCTATTTCAGCCTGCTTGAGGCTGAGCATGTTCGCTAGGGCTAAATAAAAAAGCCAGAGGTGTAGCCCCCTTGGAAAAGCAGTGAATTAATAACCATGCAGCTGTCTGACATATATAATGCATTGCCATTATCGCAGAGATGGAATTAAAATATTAAAAGCTTCATGCTGCTGCCATAGCCTAACAAGGGAGGAAAAAAGAGCAATAATAAAGGAAAAAAAGATGCATCTGTTCAATTCATTCTCAAGTACAGAGAAACCTTTTTAAAAGTTCTATGGCTTTTCAGTCTACCAGCTTCTTTCCTCACTTGGTTAAAAAGCGCTGAACTGAAGGTTCTTTTTCAATTGAACCTGCCTTTGCTGGTCCAGTTATTTCAGCCTCTTCATATTGAATATCTCATTTCCGCTATCTATAAACTAGGTTATTTTTCATGTTTCTTTTCCCCATCAGTCCTGAAATGTGTGTTCGTGTAGAGACTAAAAGTGTGGCCATTTCTACACTACACTGTTATGCTGCTATTATTCCACTTTCAACCTCCTGTGGAATTCTGGAGTTTGTAGTTTCCAGAGGCCAAAGAGCTCTCTGGCTGAGAATTCTAAAGGTCCCTCCCTATACTGCAAATCCCAGGATTCCGGAGGATGTTGAAAGTGGAATAAAAGCACTATCAGAGTGTAGTGTGGAAATGGCCTGTGTCTGCAACACATAGTTATTTTGGTCTCAAACCACTTGGATAGCCATGGCTTCATCCTATGAAATCCTGGGATTTGTACTTTAGTGAGATAGTTAGGATTCTCTGTTAGATACATCTAGTAGTTTAGGAGATGCCTTTTTAACTACAATGTCCAAGATACTTTACCTGTCAACACTACAGAATTAAACTGATGTAATTGTCAATCTTTATCTTCTCAGGACTTTGGTGACTTCCAAGTACACAAAGCTATAAATCCCAGGATTTCATAGGATCAAGCCAGGACAATTAAGCTTGCATGAAATGGATATAACTCTGTAGTGCAGATACACTTATTTATTCCCTCGGGGACCTTAAGAACAGTTGGGCACTGAAGAGAGGGAAGAGAGAAGTTGTAGCAGAGAATTTTAAGCACTCCCACCACTTCCAGGATTCCTTGGGAAAGGCCAGAAGCATCTTTAAAAGAGATATTAAGTTTAAAGTGTGGAAACAGCTTTCTCGTCTGTTCTCTCCCCACTCTTCAACGCAGGCTCCATTTCATGGTTTTCCACACAGAAGAATTTCATGATGTTCTCAGGATCTGGGATGGGTCGGTGGAGAAGGGGATTCTCCTTAAGGAAATCAGTGGTTCCGTCTTGCCCAGCGACATCCACAGCACCTTCAACTCAGTGGTCCTCCAGTTCAACACTGATTTTTTCACCAGCAAGCAGGGTTTTGCTCTTCAGTTTTCAGGTAGGTCTAATGAGAAGGACCGGTGATCTTGAGGGGTGGGATGGAGGTATGTAGAAGGCTAAAAATAGGGTGGCAGTGATGCTATCCCATGAGCACCTTCAGCCATCAAAAATCCTAAACAGTTGGCTGCATACAGTTCAGATGTCATTGTGGCCAAAATCCTGTTGGTGTCATCAGTGACAAATCTAGCATAAGTTGCGTCACTACCTCCAGTACCACCTCCTCCTCTGCTGCCACCACTAAATCTTCTAGTATCTTTGTGTGCCCTGGCATTGGCACCTGGGGCATGTGCCATACTTTCCCCACACGAGATACACCTCTGGGTGTCATGCACACATTCAGGATCCTTTGAACATGCAATTGCACTTCTTCTGTAGATGTATTTCGCTTATGGTCACTCCAAGGTAACCATTTCACATGGACCTAAAACCTGATTTTAGTCCCAACTAGAGAAGAGCCACTGAATCAGTTGGGTTTGCCTATCCACTGATCCACTTCAACAGTTAATTTAATGGGTCCACCCTACTTGAGATTAACCCACGTTTTTCCAGCCAGGCAGTTAATGCATTTTTGGATGGCATGTAGGTATTGTCGAGCACCTTCAAGCTGCTTTTTAAACTAGGAATTGTAGAGACAGCTACAGGGCCTCCCAATGCACAATGGGACCAATGTTGTACATGTTCAGAGGTGCACAATGGGTAACACAATCAGTGTTAAGGAGAAAGATGGTGTAGAGCAAACACTGTGTGACTATATGAGCGTAGATGTACCATGCAGGTATGGCCAAGGATCTCAGTTGCTACATTCTTATTTAGTAAAGTCACCAATATATCCTCTGAATTGCCCATGATTGATTTACATGGGGCAGGATGTATATCTTCACTTAGTTCGTTCCTTCATGCAAAAACAAACCATTCCAGTAATTTTCTTTCCACTACAGGTAAGAATATAGCAATTTCTGCAGTTTTCAACCACTATTTTTTTAAATTTCTTGGCTGATTTTTTTTTTTTTTTTTACTGTGCAACCCATGATAGGCTAAGGTTCTCCAAAACAAAGTCGGTGATTTATTTATTTCTATTTGCTTTACAGTCTGGAGTTCTTCATTTAAGGTTTTGAAATGACTTCCTAATTGCTCCTTCAATCCATCTCACGTAGCCCTATTCTCCACGTCTATTCTGTATTTTTAAAGCCCCAGGCTTTCAAAAGAACAAGAGCAAATTTTCACTTGAGACAAGACTAGATTTCCCAAGTTCCTCTTTTTTCCCTCTGCAAAAAAAGTCAGGCCTACCTTTCTCTCTGAAAGCTGGAGGCAAAGTCTGTTTTCATCAGTCACCAGGAGAAAGCTGCCCAAGGTACAGAGAGCATATGGTTGATACAGGATTACAACAGAATGCCATGTAAGATTAGCAGATGTCCACCCATATTAAGTACTCATGAGAGGGTGCTAATGTGTCTCACCAGGATGATCTCTGTAAAGCATTGTTCTTTTATCTCCTGCAGCTTTTCCCAGTTAGAGATATTGGCTGGAATCTTGACGGTGTGTTCTTTTCCATATGTGGTTGTCTGTTTTTTAGCCATAGTGCAGCTGACCGGTTCATCATTGCATAAAACAGAGTTCCACAAGTGTAACCATTTCACTTGGATGTAAATTCCACTTAGTAGAGCAGTATCATTGAACACATTGATGTGTCAACTCACCATTCAACCACTGATTAAATGGGGTGCACTTTAGTTGGGGTTCACCAACAGGATTTCAACCATGCAGTTGGGCATTCTTGGATTGTGCATAACTGTTCCTCATTGTTTTCTCTATACTCCTTTATTTACTGGGATGGCAGAAAGCCACTATGCCCTCCCCATTGGACAATGACGCAAAAGTAGGCTCACTGGAGGGTACACCATCAGTGTATCAGTTTTGATATCCAACAGAAGGGAGATGTAATGCAACCGCCATATGAGTGTAAATGTACCCATGCGAGTGCAATGAAGGATTTGGGTCAGTGAATGAGGAATTAGTAGCATGTGTGAGAATATGCATCTCTGTGCAAGCTCACACACAAGCATGCACACCAGTTTTGTGATGTGAATGGGCTGAAGCTCTCAGCCTGTAGTCTTTGCCCTGGAATGTAACAATGAGAGGAACTCCAGGCATGTGCAGAAGGTACCTTGTTTACTCTGGGGTGTCAATATCAGCCTTCAAAATGTTTGAGATCCAACATGAAATGTTTAGCTGTTTAATGTTGGTATGGCATAAAGATCCATGGACATACTTACACAAAAGTACTGGAGTGAATTGAAAACCATTTGAATAACAGGATACTGGATACTTCCATATGCAAGTGTGTAAAAAGTAGGACTGCAAGTCTAACCCAGAATTATGCTGATGTGAGATCACGGCCATAAACAATAAGGGTAGAGTTTTTTTCTGGGGAGGAGGGAGTGGGGATTGGTTGTTAAATGTCTATTTTTACCTTGTGTCACCTACAATGCCTTCACCCTCAGATCATCTTTAAAAATGTCATGGTGTTTGGTGGTTCTCATATCATTGGGGTGGTGAATCTAGTCTGGATTTTAGTCGGAACTTTAAATAAGTTATCCAAAGTTCTGAACTTATTTGGAACTAGGATTTAGCACCTTGGATAATTCCTTTAAAGTTCAGACTGAAATGTCAGGGCAGATTTACTTCCCCAGCTAACTTCAGAGCCACCAGATTTAGGGGGATTCTGGAAATTATATTTCAAAAAAGTAACTTTTCCACAAAGTTCTGTGTAGCTCGTGGAGCTCAGCCCAAGCCTCAGATCACACCTTCTGGATTCAAGCCCCATAAGCCTTGTGAAACTGTCACAACATGAGACCTATTGTTGTTTTAGTCCACTTTCCTTCTTGATTCTTTCATTTCCAGTGTCCACGGCCACTTCCTGCAATGACCCGGGAGTTCCACAGAATGGGAGCCGGAGTGGCAACAGCAAAGAGGCGGGCGACTCCATCGTTTTCCAGTGTGATCCCGGTTACGCCCTGCAGGGGGAGGCCAAGATCAGCTGCGTTCAAATCGAGAACAGGTTTTTCTGGCAGCCGGATCCCCCACTTGCATAGGTAGAACAGCTCTCTTAACCCTGCACTTGTTGGGGTACTCCAAACAGCCTCGTAAGAACAAGAGCATGGTAAACATTTCACATCTGGCAACAGGGACGTCACCAAATGCTTCCATGATCCTGCCTGTGCTCCATGAATTAGGGAATAGCCATGTAGGGGCAGGAGGTTTCAGAAGCTGTTCAGTGAGACAGGAAAGTTAGTGTATGGCTCAGGCTACATTGAGCTACATTGAGTATTGCCACTTGTATATATCATAGTGTATTTACCTGCCATTGCCCAGGATTTTATTTTCCTCTTAAGAATTCACCAAACTGTCTTCTCCAGTACCTGTAACTTTCCTCCATAGTTCCCAATGCAGTCTGTATTCAGAGTTATTTACATACAGAGTATGGGTTCCTGAGGGAAGGCACTGTCCTCCTCCTTGCTGCTAGGCCTCATCGCCATAACAACAGGCCTATTCCAGTACCTGTAATTTTTCCCCATATTCCCCAATCCAATCTGTATTCAGAGTTCTTAATGTACAGATGTTGGTTTACTGAGGGAATACACTGCCCTCCTCCTTGCTGCCAGGCCTCATCTCCATAGCAACTAGCCTGGGGCCCAAGAGCTCTCTGACTGAGAATTCTAAAGGCCCCTCCCTGAACTGCAATCCCCAGGATTCCATAGAATCTTCACAGCCAGCCAATCCTATGAGGTCTTCTCGCCTCACATAGCCAATCGTATGAGGCATTCAGCTGCCTGACGCAGACAAACAGACAAACTTTGGCTTTTATGTTGTAGATTTTTTTAAAAAAATTAATATATTGAATTAAAAGAACAATATAACTAAAGAATATAGGTATGCTCTGTTAAAAGACCGTCACAATCAGTTCCTAAAAGCTGGATGGAATAGCAAAATTTTCACTTGCTGGTGGAAAGAGTGCAAGGAGGTAGCTTTCGTCACTTTCCCAGGGAGGCATTCCAGCCACCAAGAAGGCCTTCTTCCTAGTTCCCACCAAACATGCCTGGGAAGATAGCGGGACAGAGGGAGGTTCCTCTCCTGACAATCTTAGAGCTTGAACAGTTATGGTCCTTCAAATAGCCTGACCCTGTCCTGTAGAGGGCTTCATAAGTCATAACCAGCACTTGGATTTGTTTCCAGAAATGGCACAAATTTTAGCTTTAAGCTAAAACATGCAGGTATTTTTGGTCCCATCCCTTTTCCCTCCCCCCGCTCCCCACTGGAATATGGGCCTTTGACTGGAAGATGTTCCCCTCCTTCGGCCTAAGGAGTGCTTGTGAACATTTTATCAAGTCATAAGTTTTAGGCATGCCTATTACATTGCTAATGCAAACTGGCTCTGTTTGTGCCTTTCCTTCTCCAAAATGCAACATAAAGCCTTGAAAAATTTCCAGAGTGAGACACAACAGTCTCAGGAAATTCAAAATGGCTATTATTTTACAGGAAAGGTGAACCCCAGGCATTTCTTTCCCATCTCGCTAGTCAGTTGGAGGGGAGAAAGAAGGGGCCTAGTAAATTCTTTTCTGCACTATAGCTCCCAGAATCCCCAAACAGCATGGCCACACTGGCTGGGGATCCCTGAGAGTTGTAATTCTAGAAAAGGGGAGCTCTTCCTAGCTCTGAGCAATTCGTTTGCCAAAACTATCATGAGAACCATGGGAGCCCTGATGGCACAGTGGTTAAATGCCAGTACTGCAGCCACAAGGTTGTGAGTTCGATCCTGCCGGGCTCCAAGGTTGACTCAGCCTTCCATCCTTCTGCAAGATCGGTAAAATGAGTACCCAGCTTGTTGGGGGCATGTATAGAAAAATGTATCAAAATGCATGCTATTTGTAAGTTGTTCGCCGCCTCAATCCATATGGAGAGGCGGGATACAAATAAATAATAAAAAAAATGGTCTTTTTCTGTTTCAAGCACCTGAGTTTTGAAGCAAGGATTTTGAATAGGGGTAGGTGCCATCTCAGTGGTTTCTGGCTGGGGGAATGGTTGACTACCATGATTGTTTCTTCTTCCAAATGGCCAAGAAACAGAATGCAACTGCATAACAAACAGGCCTTATTCCTTGGCTTATTCAGGAATTAAAAATCAGAAGGACAGTTGCACTGAATCTTGCCCTCCCCTCCCCGAATGTGTGATAATCAGGTTTTTTTTAACCCCCTTTCTCTCCTCCATTGCACCCCGTCCCCCAGTTTTATCCAAATCCATGTGCCCATCCGCAGGGCACAAAAATTGGCATGCCAAGTACACCGGAGCCATAAATGTTCAATTAATGGCCTAATTAAATGTTAGCTGTCAATGTCATCCCCTTGTACTTCATTCGTATTTATAAAATGTAATCCCAGGCAAGGGAAATTAATTAATTTCCTTTCTTTCTAAAGCTGATTGAAAAGGAAGTCAGGAAGCAACTGCTCACTCGCTCCCCTTCTCTGCTTTCAGCAAGTCTTTTGTTTCGGAGTGACCCTTTTCTAACATGCCACCTTCCCAGCAACAAAGGTCAAAGAGACCCTACTTGGAACAGTTGTGCAACTAGGTGCTAGTTTGGCAAACATCTGTTCCCAAAGGCAAGACAAGTGTGAAGCCATTTAAAGTGGAAAACTAAAAAGTGTGAAGTCCTTACGTCTTCCCATGCATGCCCCTTTTCCTAATTCTTTCTCACCGGTCGACCCTCCTGACCTCCATTGGCTCCCTTCACTCCCGGTTTAGGGAAATGATCTAAAAATGCCCTGGGTAGGCATTTATGAGGGAGGTTCATGGCATTTAAATAAATGCATCAACCTATACACGTCTCTCAAGGTTGGAACTATATGGAGTTCTAACTCTTTTGATAATTTATTTCATTGTTGAAGGAAGCAGTGAATATTTCGTTTTTCTTAACACTGCAGTTTTTGAAAATTCTTTACTGTTTGCAAATTACTGCACAAATTTGCATTTGGTGTTTTTGCACAAAAAATAGCATTTTTTTTTGTACCGGAAACTGCCTTTTCTGTGCAGAAAATGATATTGCTCTTTCCTCTGCTGAAAATATGCTCCTTCTCCTGCTGAAAATACTTTAGGTGGGGAATTGTTCTGTGCAAAATTGAGTTTTGTGCAGAAAAAACAGCATTCCACAAGGAAAATAGAAATGCTATTTTCTGCGTAGAAGACAGTGTTTTCTGCACAGAAATGCTGGGGGGGGGGTGTTCACAAAAAATGGTTTGCGTTTCCAGAACAAATCCTGACCAATGAAGATTTTTTCCAGTCCAGGTTTCTTCTTGTCTTGACGCTCAAGAAACACATTTTCCACCATTTGTTGAAATATTTTAAATATTCTTTCCATCTCGCTTATTATATTGGGTGTGTGGCAGAGGAACAAACCATAGGGGAAGGGTACATTCAGACATGTCAAAGAGTGTTATTCCATGCAGTACCCAGGGCTTGGGAAAGTTTTCTTTTAATCTACCACTCCCATAATTTTCCACCCAGAATCCCAGTGATTGTGCTAGTGAGGGATTCCAGAAGTTATAGTCCAAAAAAGTAACTACTTTTCAATGACCTTACTGTATCTACCTAAAAAGAAAAGGAGATTTTTTTTATAATTATTTGTTGTTGTTGTTGTTGTTGTTATTTTCATATAGAGCACCATCACTGTTTATGGTCCTTTACAAGTAAAAGAGCAACATAACAATTCCCTGTCGTCAGGCTTACAATCATAGAATCGTAGAGTTGGAAGAGGCCATCAAGTTGAACCCCATTCTGCCATGCAGGAAGACACCATCAAAGCATTCCCAGCAGATGGCCATCCAACCTCTGTTTAAAAACATCCAAAGAAAGAGACTCCACCACACTCCCAGGCAGCAGATTCCAATATCTTAGTAAGACATGAAACAAAAGGGAAAGGAGATGGTAGTGTAGGAGGGCTTTCCCTCCAGAGCTCCCTCCTCCCATTCCCCCCAGCATTGGAGGGCAAGATAGATAGATAGATAGATAGATAGATAGATAGATAGATAGATATATTATTTATTTGTATCCTGCCACTCCATATGGATCGAGGCGGCGAACAACTTACAAATAGCATGTATTTCGATACATTTTCTATACATGCCCCCAACAAGCTGGGTACTCATTTTACCGACCTGCGAAAGGATGGAAGGCTGAGTCAACCTTGGAGCCTGGCAGGATCGAACTTACAACCTTGTGGCTTGCAGTACTGGCATTTAAGATAGAAAAAAGACACAGTAACAAGTTTACCAGTACTTTCCCTTCCAAGGGAGAGGAGCACAGCTCTTCCGTTCTAGTTACTTCCAGAAGCCATCTTGAAAAAGGAGGAGTAGGAGCAAAGAGAGCACCTGATCAATCAGCAGCCGTTATACAGCAGAAAGTGCAGCCACGTGAGAGAGAGGACATGCCTCCAGTAGTGGAGGGGGAGCTTTGCTCACCCAAAAGGAAAAACAACCTTTTTAAACACAAGCCTGGGAAGCCTGGGGTGAGGACTGCAAGGAATGGAAAGAGGAAAATAGGGGAGAGGGTAGGCATGTGCCTTGGAAATAATCAGATTTTTGAAGGTCAAACCCACGAACGTAGAGGGAGGACTGGAGAGAGAGAGAGAGAGGGAGATGTCTTGCTTACCCATTTTCTAGGGTAAGCAATATAGTTCCTCAGGCACCAAGAATGTCTCTTTACACACACTTCATAACATAATGCTGTTTTTAAAAAAGAGAGAAACTGCATTGTCAGCAAGCTTAAGAAGCCACTGGGAACTGCAGTGGAGGAGACAGCCTGTAAAGTTGCTTGATAGAAATGGTTTAATTAGGCTGCTGTTATGTTCTTCTAGTCCCAGAAACAGGTGCCTTTCAGGTGCAACTGGAGAAAGTACCTGAAAAATAAGGGCAGAATCTACCTCTGTTTTCTTTCTCTTTCAGCTCCCTGTGGTGGGATCCTCACGGGACCTTCTGGGGTGATCCTTTCTCCAAACTACCCAGAGCCTTACCCCCCAGGAAAGGAGTGTGACTGGAAGATAACAGTCTCCCCCGACTATGTCATTGCCTTGGTGTTTCACACGTAAGTTCTTCAGTCTCTATTCCTACCAGGGCAGCTCAGGGAAAGACTATCCATGCATCCCAAAGTCTGAGATAACGCACACCTTTTGTCTCTGAAGATGTCACTTTTGTGATCTGGTATTTCTCAGTAAGCTCTTGACACATTTAACTCTCATGCACTGAAAGAGAATATTTTAGTCGTTTTGTTGCAAAGTTCACAGAGAACTAGACTTACAAAGTTGGCGTTTAACGCTGTTGTCCCAAGTTTCAATCACTGGCAAGCTTGTTATGTGCCTTCAACTCCAACTTACGACAGATACTTTTTTTATAGAGTTTTCTTGGCAAGACTTATTCAGAAGAGGTTTACAATTCACTTCCCCAAAGAATGAGAGAGTGTGACTTGTCCAAGGTCACCCATTGGATTTCCATGGCCAAGCAGAGATGCCAACCTTTGCCTCTTTAGCCATTTCCGCACTACAGTGTTAAAATGCTGCTATTCCACTTTCAACGCCCTGTGGAATTCTGGGGTTTGTAGTTTACTGAGACCAAAGAGCTCCTTGGCTGAGAATTCAACGTGCCCTTCCCTAAACTACAAACCCCAGAATTCCATAGGAGGTTGATAGTGGAATAGCAGCACTTTAACACTGTAGTGTGGAAATGGTGTTAGTGTCATTGTCCAACATTCTGATTAACACATCACAGTTCTTAGACTTACAAGCTACAGATTTTTTTTTTAAACAGACGAAATGAAAATTATCCTAACAAAACTATTGCTTTTTCAATTTGGCTAGGCCAAAAAAATGTACCTCAGTGTAACCAAGTGGAACAATGCAATGCAATGCAATGCAATGCAAACCCTACTGCTAACACCCCAGTACAATAGAATTCCCATTGCAGCCAGGAAATACATTGCAACGCACTCTTTGCAAGATTTCTTTGTCTTGATACATGAGCATTATGAGTCATCAGCCAGGACTGAATAAAATTGAGGATTGCAAGCAAAATTCTTCCAGTCCAGATTTTTTTCCTGGATTTTAAGGTTCTGAATTACTCACCTCAAAGTGATCTGATATTCTTCTCTTCTGGATTTCTAGATTTTCTTCAGATTATAGGCCACAAACGATTTGCTTCCTTTTCCTATAAGTCTCTGTTCTTTCCTTTTTCAGCTTAAAACATTAAATGTAGAGGAAATCTCAGTGCAACTGTGTGCTTGCGTCATGGTGTTTTTAATCTGTGCACCTGTGGCCATCTATTACCTATAAAGGAGAAAAGAAGCAAATTGGAAATTGTGCACGTAGTGATTCCAAAATTAATTTCTTAATGCATGTTTTGTTCAACCTTAGGCAATAACAGTAATCAGCCTCTGCTACAAAAGGGTACAACTAATTAAAATCAACAGGCATCTTTTAAACAATCAGTCACACACATCTCGAGAGAAGAGCTGGGTATTTTGAGGACTGCAACTCTCAGAAGTCAGCCACTTGTTTTGCTGTCTGGAGAATTCTGGGAGCTGTAGTCCAAAAAAAGTTAATTTCCTGTGCTCTGGTCTCAGCAGGCCTTTCAGCAGCAAGAACAAAAGAGTGTGATATTGTCAGTCATTGACTTCACCCTGTTTTGCCATACTAATCTTATCTCTTGTAGATTAGACAACAATAATGAAACTGGTGAGAAAGGAACTGTTTTGCCTTTCTCATATATGGAACATGGAAATACATAATAAGGACTCTCCAGCACCCACCATGAAATTTCATTACCTTTCAAGAGAAGGAACTTTTTCCTCTGGTGACTCTCCAAAATGGCTGATGGCATTTGTTGGTGCTTTGAACAAATTACTCTCTGGGATGTTCCCAGATAAGAGAAAGAGCTTTTGTAGCTATGGCTATGATTTAATAGTGAGATGATCAGTAGCAGATTTTTTCAACAGGGATGACAGTTGCAGGGTGAAGACATTCCTCACTATTTAATTCAAATCCGCTTTCTAGCCTGGAAATGAGGAAGGTTAGTTAATCTGTGGAATTCACTGCCGCAAGACATAATGCTAATTGCCAATGTGGATGGCTTTAAGGGAAATGGGATAAGTGGAGATAAGAGCCAGCAATGGCTGCTAGTGGAGATGACTGTGTTTCACTTCCAGCATCAACGCAAGATGAGTGATGCTGCGTGCTGTTGCACTCCTAGCCTGATGATTAGTTTCCAACGTGGTTGGTCACTGTGGGAACAGAATGCTGGAGTAGATAAGACAATACATTTAGGCTTCCATCTTTTGATATTTTACCCACACCGTTCCACGCCTATCACTACTGCCGCAAGGGCTAGAAACCTGCACTGAAACATGAAAGGAGACTTTTTCAGCAAGTGGTGTTTTGCACTCTAATTTTTGTTTTGACTATATCTGCACTAGCATGATTTTCTGTCTAAATTTCCTGATCTGTGCTCCAGAGTTTATATGATAAAGCTAAGTCATATTACATAAGATTTCAACCCTGAACTATGGCTTTTGATTTTTTTAAAAATGTGCATTTGAGAGACAATAACCAGAATCTTATTAGTGTCTTAGATATGCATAAATTCTCCTAGAAAGGGAGTTGGACATTTGTGTCCAGTGGGAACGTCTGCATTCCAAACTGTGGAAGTGGAGCTGTTCGTGTAGGGCTGCTAGACATGCAGATGTAAAGCTGGGTTATAAATTCAGTTGCACATTTGTTGCCACCTGGCCCAAGAGTTGCCTAGCACAATGTATAATTCTGCATGTACTGAGCAGTTCTGGCACAAGATCACAGCCAATGTGTTACTCATGCAATCTCATACATCAGCGGTTGAGAATGTTTCTTTGGGGGATTTGGAGTTGTAGTCCACAACACTGAATATCCCAAGTTCTGTAGATCTGTACAGAAAGGCAGCTACGACATCCCCTCCATGTTTGCAAGGGTTTGGGGTTCAGAACCTTTGCAAGAGTGGAAAAACCACAATCCTTTCCCATTCCCTTCCCCTTTGCTCTGGTGTGTGAGCTGTCCGTCTCTGCACCTGGGCAAAAGAAAAGGGAATGGGAGGTAGAGCTCCAGAGGGGAGAAAGAGGATGCTCATGTGCCCCCTCCCCATTCCCTTGCCTTTTGCCTGAGTGCTCTTGCCTTCCTTCTCCCTGCTGGCAAAGCACAAGGGAATGGGAGGAGGAGAATCGGGGGAGGATACATACATGTCTCGGAAATAATCAAATTTGCAAAGGTCAAACCCACAAATGTGGAAGATGGACTGTAATGGCTGAGTGGGGGAAATGGGGATGGTACAATTTAACCCTGTTTCTCTTCTTCATCTCCTCCAGCTTCAACTTGGAACCAGGTTACGATTTCCTGCACATCTACGATGGCCCCAACTCTCTCAGCCCCCTGATCGGGAGTTTCTATGACACCCAGTTGCCCGAGAGGATCGAGAGCAGCAGCAATAACCTCTTCCTGGCCTTTCGGAGCGATGCCTCAGTCAGCAATACTGGATTTGTGATCCATTACACAGGTGTGCATCAAATTCCTGAAGATGTCTTTATTGTTGCCATTTGTATAGCTATCCAGTTTTCCAAAGCTTAGAGAACATTATTTTGGAGGACTGATGAGAAGCTCCCAGAATACCCCAGAGAGCATGGACACTGCTGGTTGGACAATTCCGGAACGCGTTATCCAAAATAGTATCCTTTTTTCCAGTTGTGCAAATCTTTTATCTTATGCTTCTTTTAACTCCTGGTCACATTTAAGCCAGCCAGATAGCAAATATCTGTGTTGTCCTATACTTCAAAGCAACAAGTGTTATGTAAACCACACTCTGGTAGGGCTGAGTAGTCACAGAAGAGACAGAATGAGGAAAGGTGAGTACCAAGGTCTCAGATATTCCAGAGCCACTCATTGGAAACCAGCAGGCAGGAAGAACAAAGCTCAGGAAGTAGAAAGACAAGCTGTATACCCTATAGATCATTTCCGCACCACACTGTTATAGTGCTATTATTTCATTTTCAACCTCCTGTGGAATTCTGGGGTTCGTAATTTACTGATGCCCAAGAACTCTCTGGCTGAGAATTCCAAAGGCGTCTCCCTAAACTGCAAACCCCAGGATTGCATAGGATGTTGGAAGTGGAATAAAAGCACTATAACAGTGTAGTGCGGAAATGGCCTTTGTCTGGCTCCTCAGCGAAAGCTTCCAGCAAGAGCATAGCCTCTTGCCTCATAGGAGCACCACTGTGGAAAGGTAGTGCCATTGGTGGGAGAACTGGAATGCCCACGCTAGCTTTAAAAAAAAATAATGGTACTTCCAAGAGCTAACAGAAGTCATAGTATAGCATTCTGATCATCTTTGTGTATACACCTAGTGCGCTTTGGCTGAGATTTAAGCCCATATAATATTTACAAAAGGGGTGAAGGAGCTGTCAGTGTGTGTTTCTACAAAGTGGATGCCTCGCGAAGCATGTTTACAGAAGAGGAAAATTGCACAAGTGTAATGTATGCTAGCTTGCCTCCTCTTCCATTTCGGCTGTTTCTGAATAATCCTGTCCCATCCTTGTTACCCTTCAGAAAGCAGAGCCTGCAATTTTTGCCTCTTTCCTGGCAGCTTTCAGCTTCCAGAGCACTTGAGAGTAGTGGGATGTTAACCAGGTGCAGTACTTCATGCGCTGCAATGGGATTAAATAGCCACTCACCACAACTGGGCTGTTGACTCGTTCCAGAAGGAAGGACGGGAGAGAAACCTACAGCCACTCATTGCTGGATATGCTGAGGCTGATTTTATGGAGAAGTTGCTTTACTTTTTTTTTCTCTCTCTCTCAGTGTTGGTTCATTTAAAGGGGTTAAAATGGGCACAGTCTTCCTCCAGAGTTAAGTATCTTTTAGCGTGTTTTGGTCATGAGTGATGAATGGACCCAGAACCAGGAATATCCAGTCTAGATGGTACCAAAGGTTCCCCAGTCCCTCAGTCTGAGGCATCGGGTGGCTTTCAGGTCAGTCGGGTAGTGAATTTGCTCAAGATTTTAGTCCAGACTTTCCAAGATGCTGGACTCTGTCTCTGAAGCAGGTTCTTCACCGTGATGAGTTCTCTGTGGGATGCTGCTTTACAGATTGTACTGGTGAGGGCCAGCCCTTCAGATTTCAGATCACTGGTTCCCATGTCATTTCCCAGAAGGGCCAGATTAACTGTCATGGCTCATAGAATCATAGAATCATAGAATCATAGAAATGTAGAGTTGGAAGAGACCACAGGGCCATCCAGTCCAACCCCCTGCCATGCAGGAACACCCTCAAAGCACTCCCGACAGATGGCCATCCAGCCTCTGCTTCAAAACCTCCAAAGAAGGAAGAGACTCCACCACACTCCAAGGCAGCAGATTCCACTGGCGGACAGCTCTGATCATCAGGAAGTTCTTCCTGAGGTTCAGGTGGAATCTCCTTTCCTGCAGCTTGAATCCATTGCTCCTTGTCCTGGTCTCTGGAGCAGCTCCTTCCAAACAATGCTGAGAAAAAGTAATGAGAACTGTAATTCTCTGCCAGAGATCATAGAATCATAGATGCATTCAGGAATATGCAATCAAAGCCCTCCTAACAGATGGCCATCCAGCCTCTGCTTAACAACCTCAAAAGAAAGAGACTCCTCCACACTCTGAGGCAGCACATACCATTCTAGAACTGCTCTTACCATCAGGAAGTTCTTCCTAAAGTTTAAGCGGAATCTCTTTTCCTGAACTTTGAAGTCATTGCTCCATGTCCTAGTCTCTGAAACAGCAGGAAAGAAGCTTGCTCCATCTTCCATATGCCATCCCTTCAAATATTTAATCATAGTTATCGTGCCATGTCTTTACCTTCTCATCTACAGGCTAAACATAGACAGAAAAAGCAGGCACATTCACAGCTTAGAAGTGGGTTGCTCAGTGTCAGTATTGAGCAGAAGAATAGTGTAATGTATCCACCACTTAACGACATGAATGTAGATTTACACCACATAAGCACAGCATAGGTTTTTGACAAATTCTTGAATAATTATTTCAGTTTTTGGAATTTAACTTTGGAGACCAGGGTTCAAATCCCTGCTCAGCCATGGAGATGTGCTGGGTAACCTTAGGCAAGCCACACTCTCTCAGCCTCAGAAGGCAAAGTCAAAACCCCTCTGAATAAAATCTTGCCAAGAAAACCCTGTGATAGATTCACCTTAAGGTTGCCATAAGGTGGAAATGACTTGCAGATACACAACAGCAACAAAAATAAACATGTAAGTAATTCCTATTGATTCAATGGGTCTCTTCTAGATCAGACATTCTTTTTAATTGATCTGGTCAGCAAAAGAATTGAGGACGATGTGATCCTTCTTGCTACTCAAAATGCCATGGCACTTTGTCCCAGGAAACGCTGGCTTGATTACTAGGAATCCAGTTCCTCACTTATTTCATTATTTAACGCAAACATGAATAGGTTCAAAACTTTTCTGCCTGGTAGAGGAGATTAGGTGAGGTTTTGCAACATTTTTGATGATTTTGCACACTTTGGTACCTTTTTGCAAAAAAAAAAAAAAAAATTGCATTTGGGCCAAAAAACATTCATTAATTTTTGCAAAAGCAGTGTGTTTTGCCTAAAATACCTGGTTTTCTGCATGCAAAATGTTGCTTTTGTGCAAAAAGCTTTTTGTACAAACTTTTTTTTTGAAAAAGAAGTCCAAAATATGAAAAATCTTATATCATCTTTGTGCAAAAAGTTGCTTTTGTGCAGAGTTTTTATGCAAGTTCTTGTTTAGGAAAAAAAAAAGTCCAAAATATAAAAAAATTATGGGGTTGACCATTTTCCCTGTGGGGTACTTCAGTGTGTGGTAGCACACTTTCTCACCAAGGATGAGAATATGTTCTATGTCTCTGTCCACTAGGAAACAAAATAAGCCCAAGGTTTTAGGTGCATTCAGGTTTATTATCCCAGGATAAACTGATCTCTCAGCAATCCCCAGGTTAGTGACCCATAAGATTATTAAAATCCATCAAGGGACTCCCATGATGCCTCCCTCCTCCTTTTTCTTCTGCAAGTCCATCTCCACACTCAGCTATAAAATAACTGAGCAAAACCGCAATTATGAATTATTCACATCGAGTCAATTAAAACTTACATGATTCCCTTTAAGAATGAATGCCTTTGGATTTGCCTCCATGCCACTTTTAACAGAGTGTGCCCTGATTAAGTCAGTGCCATTGTGTGGGTTAGAGTAAGGAAGGGAGAGCTTCTCACCTTCCAACACATCCCCATTTTCTTTCTGTCACTCTCCTACACACACCCATGAAGTTATTCGTGCTTATAAGCCACCCACAGAGCTGTACCACTGGGAACCAAAAAGGGAGAATTTAACTTTGCTCATTAGCTTCTGCACACATGTAAAAGCTTCTGATGAGTTGGAACCACTGCAGGAAGCTGAATTTGTGAGGACTCGAGGAAGAGAAGGAATAAAGGGGTGGGCAGAGAAAGCAGAAAGTATACACAGGGGAGAATTCCAACACCCTACTGGGCAAGCTGGTGCTGCAGGATTCAAGTGCAACTAAGAGATTTGCTTTCTGCAGGCTCTGGCTTCGGCGAATGTTGCTTCATTCAGTCCCCACTGTGGTGCTGTTGGCAGCCCTTCATTCTGCATTCTGATGGGTGAAGCACAGTGATGTCGCTCCAGAGCATAACCCTGCTTAAAAAGGCAGGCATGGTAATTGTACCATTTAGGGACACTAGTTATGGTTAATGTTAGTGAAGGCTGATGGCTGTGAAGGCTGATGGCTGTGACGTCAGCACTGCAGTGGAAAAGAACTCTCCAAGGTGGGGAGAAACTTCCCAATGTAGGTTCAGCACCTTGGATAGTTCTTTGAAGTTTGGAAATTTCGAACTTTAAAATCGAGAGTCAATTCACTGCTCCGCTGCCCTCAGAGTCGCCACCCTTCATTGGTTATTTACTGTGGGCAGACAGGCTCTCTCACCTAGTCTATTTCTACCAATAAATCACTGACATCTGGCTGTCAGTAAAAGTTGCTGGCAAGTGAACAGGCAGAGATGTAGCCAATGAAAGCCACAAATTCTAGCAAGCATCAAACATATGCATGTATTATTCTGGACAGACTGCTGCCACTCCTTCCTGATTGCAGCATTTATTTGAGCAGAAAGGGATCAAGCTGAGCAGTTGCAAAGAGAAGACAAGACTATGTGTGCCATGCAACCTGGCCATTATTCACTAATTTAGTTTGTCCTCAAAATAATGAAGGATACAGTTACACTCTCCATATCAGAGGAAGATTCAAGTACCTGGCCAGCTCATTTCTGTACCTGGAACAGTGTGCCATCTTGCCTTGTGTCTTCAGGAGTAGAACTTCTTGGGCTAGTCCTGGATCTGCCACACTGAAATGAATAATATTGATGGTATTACCTGTTACTCAGTACAATTGTAGACTGCATCAACAGAAGTATTGTGTCCATTCAAGGATGAAAATGCGCCACTCTGTTCTGTTTTGGTCAGACTTCATCTGGAGTACTGTGTATACTTCTGGCCACCACTGCTTAAAAAAAGATATCAACAAGCATGTTGTCCAGAAGTGGATGATCAAGATGTTAAAGGTTCTGGAAACAAATCTTTATCAAGAACGAGTGAGGGACCTGGATGCGTTTAGCCTAGAGGAGGGAGAACTGAGAGATGATAACAATTTTCATCTTTAAATATCTGGAGAGGTACCATGTGGAAGATGAAACAAGCTTGTCCTCTGATGCTCCAAAGCCTGGGACCAAAACCACTGGATTCAAATAACAAGAAAGGAGAATCCAAGTGAACATTATGAAACGCTTCCTGATGGCAAGAGTTTATCAACCCTGGGAGGTAGCTCTACACCTCATCTTCATTGGAGTTTTGGAAACAGAGGTTGATGTCTATATGCCAAGGATGTTTTAGCTAGGGATTTTTTGCACTGGCAGAGGATTAGACTTGACACCTTTGAAGGTTCTCCTTGGAGTGCATGCAGCCTCCTTCCCCCTGAAATTCACACACCCATGGTATAGAATCATAGAGTTGGAGGGGCGACCTACACCATTGAATCCACACACACCCTTCAGTACAGGAACTCCAACTACAGTGTCCCCAGCAAGATAGCTGACCTGCCTCTTTTTGAAGGCATCCAGAGAAAGACCTCTCCATTGCCAAACCACTCTTACCATCAAGAACTTCCTTCTCATATTCAGCCAATACAGATGGATAGAGCCCTTTCCTATGGTGTCATTTTGAGCACAGTCAGCAGTGGAAGTGTTTGGCCATGGCATGTGTCCATGGCAAGGAAAGGAGGGAGTCTAACCCTCATTACTCCCCACCAGATGTTTCAGTGTGGTCACATGAATGTCTCTAAAGAGCTGAATGGTGTGAGTAAAGGTCTTCTAAGGTGGACTCACAGATTATATTGGAGGATTTATTAAATCCTGCCTCAAAAGTGCTATGACAGTCACATTCCCTTAATTCCTGCTCTTCCTTCAATTAAAATCCAAATGGGAAAAAAAAAAAAAAGAATCATTGGAACAACTTTCTTCCTCTCCTACACATACCAGAGCCACAACACTGCATAACATTCAGAAAGACAAAAATTAATGCTCTGAAAGATAGAAATGAAGGACACATGAGGGAAGACAGCCCCTCAGGGGTCTTTTCACAAAGGGACTCCTCTTGGCATGCACCCTTCATTTCTTCCCGTATAGTTATTCTCCCTTCCCTTGCCTCCACTCACTAGTGAGCGCACGGACCCTGGGCTGCAACTTTCTGTGCCAATTTACACCACGCTGAAGGGATGCCTAATTAAGACAAAAATAGAGTGTGTGTTCCTCCCTCAAGAAACTTGTTAGCCTTACTGAAACTCACTCCTTCAAACTTCCTCCTGTTTTGCCTGAGGAGAACATCTTCGGATGTGCTCCTCATTTCAAGTTGCAGCTCTAAATAGAACAGTGGCATCGACTGAGGAAATGAAGTGGAACAAAGACATGGCCGAAGGAAAATGCAAGGTGACCAACACAGGTGTGGCAGAGAGCACGTCCTGCAGCTGTCACCTGGTCTTCCTTGACATGATTTTGAGATGGAGGAAGGGAAACAACTTCCAGGAGGCAATCTTATTACAAAAGATGGCCAGGAAGTACCCTTTTCCCCTCCCCTTTCTCCAATAGCTGAGGATACGGTCGTGCAATCCAGCGTTATTTTGTTCTTCTCCAAAGAAGCACAGAGCCGGAGATCAAGAGATACGGCAAAGATGCCTGACAGCTGGGTGGGAGGCAGAGTGTCAAGCCGAAGCTGTAGCTGCTTCCTAGATGAAAGGCATCCCTGCTCTTCAAAATAACAAGAAAAAGCCAAGAACGGTCACGGGAAGCCTGAAGGGGTGAGAGTTTTCTTCAGTGTGGGAAAGGGGCTTAGTAATAATATTCTTTAGAAGTCGATGCTGCTGACACAAAAAGGCAACCACGTTATTTGGGGAGCTTCTAAGAGATCTGGGAATGTCCATGGGGTGGCTTTGGCTGTCTGACATCAAAACCACCTTTTTAATAGGATGTATCAAAAGAGCCATCTTCTTTTTCCTTTGGCCGTAGTGTAATCTCTGTTACTCCTCCTGGTGTTACCTTAGTCACTACAGTATGTATCTGAGTTCCTACCATTCTGCTACGGTGATGTTGATCCAGATCACATGGAGAGTACCTGTGAGATGACTACTCCCCACCACACACGTAGACTACCATCACCAGCAATGCTCATTCCAGGAACTGGACCAGTGTCAACATAGGGCTGAACTATCCTGTGACATCGTTTCATGTGACATAGATCAGTGGTTCTCCATCTTTGGCCCTCCAGATGTTTTGGACTTCATCCTCTCCAGCCTCTGACCATTAACGCTGTTGACTAGGGTTTCTGTGAACTGAAATCTGGCGTGAAGGACCAAAGACTGAAAGCCAGTAGCTTAGATCTTGCCAGGGCTGTGTAGGAGGGGCATGTCCCACACCAAGAGATAAGTGATTCATCACATAAAGGTCTTCTTCTTTTTACAGCCCAGTCTGGTGAAGAGTCTTCAAAGACACAGAAGGTCACTCCCTTTTTTTTTTTTTTTTTTAATCATGGGGATGTAAATCTTTGCTTATTTCATTCTCACTGGTAAGAATGAGAACTTTCAAAACTTTCCTTCTTTGGAAGTGATAATTGATTTTGGCTTATGGGCTTAAGTCCAACTAGTTTAGAAGTTCAAAAAGTCTTTGAGGAGACAACTGCTTTTGAGGTAACAAGGTTTCAAGGCAGTTTCTATTTGCAGCCTGTAGCCATCTTTCTTCATCTGTTGTCGAGCAGAATGGATTTCACTAATGATGCAGAGACAACTTGCAAAGAAGTTAACAATACGTAATCCTGATCTTTCTATAGCTTATGAGGGACCTCCAACAGGACAGGTTTTGAGTCTTCCGAGAAGAAAGGAGGAGATTTATTTTAGTTCTTTGAAGAAAGAAACTATGACAATCTAATTCCGAGGCACATTTTCTGATTGTTCCTGTACCCTATCATTCACAATTAATATAAAATGCAGTAAAAAGCCCTGGGCTTTCAATGAGCACTTTTTTAAATGACAAAAGCTCTGGATTAATCAAAACCCCTAATTATATTTCCTACAGAGAGAGAGAGAGAGAGAGAAAGCAAGAGAGATTAGGAAGAAATAGAAAATTTTAAAAAAGACACTTTTTGATTCAAGATTTGCAGCGCGTTTAATACAATGCATGATCTGACAGTGCAACCCTTTGCATGTCTACTTAGAAGTAAACCTTGTTTAGTTCAGTGGAGCTTATTCTCAGGTAAATCCCTCTGAAGGAGAAAATACGACATCAGACACGGAGAACAGATTGGGGGGGAAATGCACGTATTTTGATGCAACAACATGCAGTCGTTTTGCAGCTGTCTTGTTTATCTGATGCGTGTTTTAAACTGAACTGGTTTTAAATAGCTTTTGATCGTTCTAATTTAACACTCATTTTTGTGTGTTTTAATAGTATTGTTACTTTAAACTTTTAGCTACTTTGAGACCCGGTTTTGGGGGAAAAAGCAAAATGCAAACAAGTATAACAAGAACAATGCATGTGGCCAAAAGATTTGTGATAAGGAAGGACCAAAGCTCCATCGTAAGCTTGTATAACACACTCCCAGCCCCAGAAAAAAAGTTGTCCTTGTCCTTTTCCCAGGACTTGTCTCTCCTCCTATCAGTCCCAACCTCTTCCTGTTCTTGTGGTACTGGAGGCTGTTTTCTTGCAGCTGTTTTTCTAAATTGATTTTCTTTGCTACAAGCACCCAGGCTTATTAGCTCCGTACCGAGTGTAATAGAAGTTAGAGCAGACTGCAATTGGGCTGTTGAGTTGGTTAGGCTTCTTTTTTTTAATGCCTTTCAGACTGTTCTGCAAAATCTCCAGGCCATTTTCCTCTATTTTTACGAGGGATTCTGGGGCTCGAACCAAGATCCTTGCGGTCTGAGATTAGGACCGAGCCCAGAGGAGCCAATAATATACGGATATATGGCTTGAACAGTTCTGGATTTGTCTGGGAAGGACAGAGCTGGTTAAATCAATTTAAAAAATAAAAGTAGAGCTTCCTTTTGCCATTTCTCTGGTTTATCTTTTAATGCTATATATGCACCCTTATATATGAAATTTTCCAAACCTTCCTAATGCTCCATTTTCTATACTTTAGTACACTTTTCTTTCATTTTCCATTAAAGTCCTTAGTATTATCCAAACTTTCTTTTTTTTTTCCTATATATTTTTACTGATGTTTCAAGAAAATAAAAAATAGCATGAAAAATAATTAGCAAACAATCTAGTATCTTATCCGATGTTTTACCTTATCCTTCCTTGTAACCTATTTCAGAGCAAATAAATATTCTTGTTCCATTTTAACTGTGTCCTCAGATCCTTACGAATACTTATCCCTGATATTCACAGGATAGACAAAACAACATAAGTTGAATGTAATTGGAAATATGGTATTTTTTAAGAATGATGTGCTTTTTTTAAATAAAAAATATAAAGTTAAGGAATGAAAAAAAAATGAATTTCTGACACATCCCTATTTTCAGGTCTCTTGCCAGCATTCTTTTTCTGAGAGGTACTTTTAGCACTTAACAATGGAGTGATGATCACAGGGAGGAAGCAATTAACATTCTGGCTTTTTTTTCTTTCTTTCTCCATTGTAGAAAATCCCAGAGAATCTTGCTTTGATCCAGGCATGATTAAGAATGGTACCCGGGCAGGAAGTGAGTTGAAACTTGGGTCAGCCATCACCTACTATTGTGACAGTGGGTACATGATTGAAGGGGCATCTACCTTGACGTGCATCATGGGAGGTGATGGGAAACCTGTGTGGAACAAACCACGGCCTGTGTGTACAGGTAAGCTATAGGAAGCATCAAGCTAAGCATCGAGTATTTGCTTACAGTGGTACCGATGGGTGTGAGTCCCGTCTAGAGTAGACCTGTTGAATCCGTGGAAGTCACTTATGTGTTGACTCACCATTCAGCACTTAACGGAATGGGTCTGCTCTGGTTGGGACTAACAAACAAGGTTCAAGCCATAGCGTCATTAGTCACTATCAAGTCAGCTTCAATGGAGGGTGACTTCCAGCATAAGAAACCACTGAGAACCCTGGTTATCAACACCCATGCTCACATTTTGCAAAATCAGGGCTGTGGCTTGCTTGGTGTAATCAATCCACCTGCAATGTAACATTCCTACTTTATTGTACCAAGTATTATCTGAGAACCCTGGTTATCAACACCCATGCTCACATTTTGCAAAATCAGGGCTGTGGCTTGCTTGGTGTAATCAATCCACCTGCAATGTAACATTCCTGCTTTATTGTACCAAGTATTATCTGAGAACCCTGGTTATCAACACCCATGCTCACATTTTGCAAAATCAGGGCTGTGGCTTGCTTGGTGTAATCAATCCACCTGCAATGTAACATTCCTACTTTATTGTACCAAGTATTATCTGAGAACCCTGGTTATCAACACCCATGCTCACATTTTGCAAAATCAGGGCTGTGGCTTGCTTGGTGTAATCAATCCACCTGCAATGTAACATTCCTGCTTTATTTTACCAAGTATTACCCTTTCCCGATGATATGTCATGATATGTCCAAAATATGACAGCTTCAATTTAGTCATCTTGGCTTCTAGGAAGAGTTCAGACTTCATTTGCTCTAGGACTCCCTTTTTTTTTCCTTTCTTTTTGGCAGCTTAAGGTATCCATACAACTCCCCACATTTCCAATGACTTGATTTTCTTCCTATCAGTTTTCTCCACTGTCCTTTTTTCACACCTATACACAAAACTCAGAAACACTACGGCATGGATCAGGCTATGGTAAACCCTGAAATATTTTATTTTATTTTAATCTCCCACCTTTCTTCCAGGATGGTCTGCAAGGTGGTTGACATCAATGTAAGAACAAAATACAATTTAAAAAAAAACACTATTTGATACAAATAAAAAACATCCAATAAACAGATCCATTAAAAACAACTGAATTGCAACAGTTAAAAGCACATTAAGGCATAGTGAGGGAAAAAATATAAAATAACCCATTAAAAAGAGCCTTCTGTTACAGTAGATTAAAAGCTAAAGGCTTGACTAAATAAATAAAAATAATTGACCAAATGAGGCAGAACAGGAGGGCTGAGGAAATCTGTTTCTTTGGATTTCTGCTGCATTTGGATATTATACTCCTCAAATTCTTTCCACTCCCAGGCCATTTCCGCACTAGCCTGTTATAGCGCGATGATTCCACTTTCAACATCCTCTGGAGTCCTGGGGTTTGCAGTTTCGGGAGGGGCCAGTTGGCCCCTCCCAAAACTGCAAACCCCAGGACTCCAGAGGATGGTGAAAGTGGAATCATTGCGCTATAACAGGCTAGTGCGGAAATGGCCCCAGTGTAAAGAAATATGTAAATTTTAGTAAAAATGAAAAGGAATCTCTCCTATTTTCTTAGGACAGGTCAAACTGGTCCATTTATTCCCAACTGGTCAATTTCATGCCAGTTAGCTGTTACATGAGGCACCTTGGGTTGGGGGTAAAGAGAGAATTATTGGTGGTACACTTAATTTAGAACAAACTTTGGCTGGAATCCAGTTA
The DNA here is from genome assembly GCA_948474755.1 of Ctenosaura bakeri. Taxonomy (NCBI): domain Eukaryota; kingdom Metazoa; phylum Chordata; class Lepidosauria; order Squamata; family Iguanidae; genus Ctenosaura; species Ctenosaura bakeri. The sequence goes on along the minus strand of CAOLHI010000051.1, from coordinate 702,813 downwards.
GTTACTTATAACTAAAGTAGACCCATTGAATTGATTCTTGAACACCTAGGCAAATCGACACCTCGGCAGTAGGTTCAAGGGCAGTGGAGGCCCCTCCCTAAACTGCAAACCCCAGGAGTCCATAGGATGTTGAAAGTGGAATAAAAGCACTATAACAGTCTAGTGTGGAAATGGCCTTAGTGGTAGTGCACAGGCTCTGAATTCCTTCCTATGGGAGGTTCAGTTGTCCCATCTTTCTTCTCTTTCTATTTAGGCAAACTTCAGCTCTTCACTCACTGGGAAAGAAAGATCTTTCAATAAGTGTCCTTTGGAATCTTTTTTTTTAATTATGTTTTAAATTATTTTATCTTTGTGCCTTTAGCAGAATTGTTTGCTTAATTTTTTTTTAACTTATCTGTCTTTTTTTTTTTTTAAGCAGTACTTTTGTTTCAATTTGTTGAAAACCACCCTGGCCAAGTGAAAAGTGCAGTATTAAAATAAAATAGAACAAACAAAATGATTTTTAAAATACTAGTCCACCCATAATCTTCAGCCTGGAAGGATGCGTCCACCAGTTTGAGCGTCTTTAAGACTCTGAATTTGTGTTAATTCCAAATTATTTTTATCTTGAAGATGAAAAAAACAATGCAGGTTGAGGTCAGATCATCTGAGCAATGAACGGAAATAAAATTCTCCTTTGACCTTGTAGACCAGCTTGAAAAGTTATCCTCCACTCCCCGCCCAACCTCAAAATTGAATTGCCTATATATCGAGGCTCTGCAAGTCAATAACTCACAAGCGTTATTGTATTTGCCTTCAAGCTGCCTGTCGACTTATGGTGATCCCATGAATTTCATAGAGTTATATTTAAGCAAGAAGTTTTCAGCGATGGTCCTTTGAAATATATAGCACACCATACCTGGTATTCATTAGTGGTCCGCCATCCAGGTGCTAAGATCTGACCCTACTTAGCTTCAAAGATCAGATAGGATCTGGTACCTTTGAGGTGTTTATGCAATAATAACTCCCATAGTCCAAAAAAATTCATAGAGAATACTATCTTCTGAGATCAAACAGGTAGTTGCGGGGAAGCCGAAAACCAACACATGAAGATGTTCTTCCTCTAGACAATGGCACAGTGCTCCTCATGGAATATTTATCAGACACAATCTCTGCCCAGGGTGAATTCTGTGTTCCCATAATGAGAAACTGCAGCATACCAACCACTTCTCGTGCATCGAATTAAAAGGATGCATAAGGAAGGTTCTTTGGGGCGGGAGGGAGGAAGGAAAAAAGTGAAAAGCATGTCCTCCAAACTAACTTTTTTAAAAAATAAACTTTGTCCTTTTCAGCACCCTGTGGAGGACAGTACACAGGATCAGACGGTGTCGTCCTATCCCCAAACTATCCTCACAACTACACCAGTGGACAAGTGTGCCTGTATTTCATCGTTGTACCCAAAGACTACGGTAAATAAACTTGATATTCTTGAGCATTGGAGGAAGGGTCTATATCAGAGTTGACCACTGTTGAGCAGATTGAATTCCCCAAGGGAAGTCGGAATAGTGCTCCATACCATGAAATAAATGTGCCTCCAGATACTCTCCAGTGCCTTCTAGGGACCATGGGTGGGCAGCGTTGCCACATTTTCAACCCTTTCTGGGCCATTTCAAGATAAGGACCAGCATTTTTTTTTTCTCCCAATGGAAGTGACCTAGAAGTCACTTGGGATTTTGGGAGCCACAGAATGGCCCTGGGGACCATATATAGCCTGCACTTTCTCATCCCTGATCTATACTAATGTAGATCTTTTGCCCAACAGAACTCTGCTTCCAAGATCATTTGGTTCTGTAGGCCAGAAATCCCAAAGCTGATTCATATCCATAAGATGCTCCATATCTATATATCCAAAAGGTGATAGACATATAAAATGAAATCAACACACTGCATAATTAGCTACTATCTCTACCAGCCCAGAATTCATTGCCTAAGGCAGCCTGGCCCACCATACCTTGTGGTGTTGCTGATTCTATGGGAATGAGTGAGTTTGATGCAGCTAAATGCACTGAGTAGTTTCCTCTTAAAAAGGCACATGCACACTAGGTCTGGAATCCTATTGTTACTCTCAGCTAAAGTATACCCATTGAATCTGCTGGATTTACCTATGTGTGTTGACTCACCGTCCAACAATTGTTTCAGTGGGCATACTGTACTTGGGGCTAACCAGCAGGATTTCAGCCACTCACAGATCCAGGAAGGAACTCTAATTCACAGAAAAGTAACTTTTCCAGGCTCTATGCTAGCTTGTCAGCATGCTCTAGAGATAAAGGACCAGAGGAAGGCTTGCTTGGGCATTTCCCCAACCAGCTTCGGGAGAAGATGGGGAGAGGGGAACCTCGCAAGCCGATTTTGCAACAATTGCAAACATTGCCGCCAGCTTTGCTTTTAAAAAATCCCAGCGAAGAGGGGACCAGGGAGCTTGTGAATCTGTAAACAGGCATTTACAAGCTGCAAATAACAGATCTTGCAAGTGAAAAACAAGTGATGACAACAACAAGTATTTGAGCCTCGGGGTTTCAAGGCAGAAAGCTGCTGTTATGCTTTGAAAATACACACACACACCCAAATAACCCAGAACCTTTGGAAAGCAGCTTTGGTGGGGGGAAAGATCTAATGAGCTCCCTGTTATTTCTTTTCCCACTCACTTTTTGTAGAGGGGGAGAAATTCTGCTTGCCACCCAGGCATATTTACATTGAAAACAATAATTTTGCAGAGAGAAAAACTGAGTTTAGCTAGAATGCTTTTCCTGGCCTCCATTCAAACAGGCACTAATTCTGTACATTTTTGGTGGGCTCAGCTTTGGACAAGAAAATGGGGCTGTGTACAAATCTTCAGGTCAGCTAATAGAGCACCTTGCTATGATTTCCAAGGTTTGACTGACTGCTGAAACTTGTGAAAAGGAAGGAGGGGGTCTATGTATTTACTTAGTCAGCTTATTCCTAGTCACTGTGGTGCCAGGGCTCACCCTCCACTCTGCTCTGCATCCTATTTCTTTAAGTCAGACAGAATAATCCCCTCATTTCACCTTGGTAGACTGCTAACAGCCCCTTTAACAAAGATTCTGTACAAGAAAACATGTTTTGTGAGAAATGTGTTATGTGTTCATTTTTGAACGATAAACTGGTTGGTTTGTGTAACACATTATGACATCACTGAGGTCATTCTCAGTTCCCAGGTTTTGACCTAGAAACTTCAGAGCCTGGAACTCTTGAACTGGTACCCCGTCTCAAAGTCTTTGTGCAGAATTACACAGGATATAACTTTCAGCGGTTCGTGGAGGCAACTGAGCACACACAGTCCTCAGTAACATAGATTTTTGGCGGAGCTGCCCACTTTCATGGGTTTTATAAAAACATCTCAATACCTTGTGGTTTTTAATCTCTTGTGTTCCCTTTTAACTTCCTTCCCTATCTTGTCTGTAATTCATTCCTTCGTTTAATTAGACCTTCTTTCCTTGATGTGTTTCATTGACAGTGGTGTTCGGTCAGTTTGCCTTTTTCCAGACGGCTCTCCATGATATCATTGAAGTGCATGATGGCCCTAACCAGCATTCCCGTCTCCTGAGCTCTCTTTCTGGGTCACACACCGGTAAGGACTGGTTGCTTCTTCTTCAGGGACAGCCAGACTTCCAAGGATGAAACAGGAGAGTCACCTAGATTTGGGGGGCATAGAAGAATCTGAATGGGCCATTGGTAGGGTCTATATGATGCTTTCCATCCATTCTTGCTTGAATGTCATTTCAGTTCTAAAATGCAGGGCTGTCGTTCTTCACAGAGGTTCTTCTCAAAGGTTGTGATGAATAGTTTCAGCACTTTTCTTCCTGCTGTGAAAAAGTCTTTGAAAACCACACAGGATGTTTGCAATTGAGGACTTATTCTGTGCAAAATGTGCATGTGGGTGTGTTCCAAGTAAAACAGCATGTTTGGTGCAGGAAACAGCATTTTCTGTGCAGGAAATATTGTCTTCTGCATGGAAAATAAAATCTCAATGCAGAAATATCCTGCACAGAAAATGCTGCTTTCTATGCAACTCAACCCCATGTGCAAATTTTATGCAGAACAAATCCCTGATTATACCTGTTTTTCTGCACAGAAAACAATGTTTCTGCATTGAGATATTATTTTCCACATAGAAAATGCTGTTTCCTTTGCAGAAAATGTTGTTTTCTGTGCAAAACAACTGTGTGCAAATTTTGCACGGAACAAGTCCCGAACTGCGAAGGTTCTCATCAGTCCTTCAGGGTTTCTCAACACTTGGAAAACATGCTTTTGGAACTTTTTTTTTTCCAAAGATTTTCAAAGATTTCTTTCCATTTCTATTGAGATGGCTTGTTCAGAGATGGCAAAGGGGATTTCTGGTGGCTGTCTGACAATGTGAAGACATGCTCCAGAACAATTTACAAATCAGAATCAAGGACAATTTTCTTTTCTTAGTCCGCCCTGTTCCTTGGAAAGAAAGAAAAAAATCTATAAGGTATTGAAACATCATACCCTCCAACTGTCCCAATTTGGCAGGGACAGTCCTGATTAATCCTCTGTCATCAAATACAATCTGGCAAATATTATTAATGCTAGGAGAGGCCACGGCCAGATGCTTTTGTCTGAGGCTGCTGGGAAGGGCAAGATTCCATCCCATCCTCTCCCTCCTGCTGAGTTAATGGAATACAAATTACTTTTGCACTTGGAACTCAGCTTGCAGCAACTGGAGTAAGCTGAGGACAAAGGGGGAGAAGAAAGAAACAGGAACATTTTAAAAGCAGCTGTAAAAAACAGGACGACAGAGGAGTAATTGAGACTCTCCCTGCCAAACTGGGACAGTTGGAGGTTTTGCCAAAGCAGGAACCTAGCCTGCTGAGTAAAATTGGCCGGTAAGATCATAGGATACCCATACTTTGTCATCTTCAGTGATTGCTAGTTCTCATCTGGGCTCAATTTGAAATTGGCTGGTTTTAATCACTAATGCTCTAAATGGCTTTAGACCAGGTTACCTGACACAGAGTGCTCTCATACCTGACTCTCCAGACTCCAAGAACATTTGCTAGAGGCCTTTCTCCAAGTGCTTTCACGAGCCGAAGTAAAACAGAACCTTTCATTGGTGGCACCTGGTCTGTTGAAATTCCTCTCCAGAGAGGCTCACCTGATGCTTCTGTTTTGAATTACTTGGGGTCACATAAAGACGTTTTTCCTTTCTCCCAGGCATATCTTCGCAATGTTTTTGCTGCAAGTTTTCTTTTGCCTTTGTCTGATGTCTTGTTTTTACTGTTTCCAGTGATTTTGTCTTGGTTTTATTATGTGCTGGTTTTAGAATCATAGAATCATAGAGTTGGAAGAGACCCCAGGGGCCATCGAGTCCAACCCCCTGCTATGCAGGAACACCCATCAAAGCATTCCCAATAGATTGGCATCCAGCCTCTGCTTAAAAACCTCCAAAGAAGGAGACTCCACCACACTCCCAGGCAGCATATTCCACTGCCACACAACTTGGACCGTCAGGAAGTTCTTCCTGAGGTTCAAGTGGAATTTCTTTTCCTGTAGCTTGAATCCATTGCTCCTTGTCCTGGTCTCTGGAGCAGCAGAGAACAAGCCTGCTCCATCCTCGACATGAGATCCCTTCAAATATTTAAACGTGGCTATCCTGTCCCCTCTTAACCTTCTCTTCTGCAGACTAAACATCCCTGGCTCCCTAAGACGTTCTTCATAGGGTATGGCTTCCAGGCCCTTCACCATTTTGGTCGCCCTCCTCTGGACACATTCCAGCTTTTATCCTTGACTTACTATTTTGTATAGTGTTTTTTTTAAAAAAAAATACACTTATGCCACTTGGAGAAATTATGGGGTCACCTAGAAGTATAACAAATGAATAGATTGGTGTTATGACATTATAATGTTGTTCTATGAAGTTGTTTTTATTCTTTGTTTCTCTCCTACCCTAGGCGAATCCTTGCCTCTGGCCACCACCAACCAAATACTGATCAAGTTTAGTGCCAAAGGCCAAGCCACTGCCAAAGGTTTCCATTTTGTCTACCAAGGTAGGCAGGGAGCCCTGTTCTCCCCTACAAAGCAAGCCATGATTCTGTATTGCAGTCTGCTATGCATAATTGTATGCATACTTACCTATGTAGCAGAGGCACTACAGAGCCCTCCTAGTGAGTTGTGAAGATAAGTATCATTGCATTGATAAGAATGTCCCGATGTACATTGGGCTCTACTGACGTGTGTCAGCACTCCATAGCTAATATCCTGATACACTTTGGACCCAATGCACATTCATCCCAGTGTGCAACAGTTCCTTTGCTGTTGTAACATCACATAGGGAGCCCTGGTGGCGCAGTGGTTAAATGCCAGTACTGCAAGCCACAAGGTTGTGAGTTCGGTCCTGCGTGGCTCCAAGGTTGACTCAGCCTTCCATCATTTCGCAGGTCGGTAAAATGAGTACCCAGCTTGTTGGGGGCATGTATAGAAATGTTTCGAAATACATGCTATTTCTAAGCTGTTCGCCACCCCGATCCATATGGAGAGGTGGGATACAAATAAATAATAATAATAAAAAAATAGTGGCAGCTCCTTGTGGAATACAGATCTTGCAAAACTGCTTGATGATGATATAAGTCCACTTATGTAGATGTAAGTCCCATACTGAATTCTAGCTGTGGTCAGCCGTGCTCGTAGTGGATCCACTGGTCATATCTGGAAACAGACCTCTTCTTCGAGGAGAAGTGCCTTTCTGTCAGCAGAATCCTTACTGTTCTGCTGGATGATCCCAGAAATTGCCAGCAGAGCTTTTTGCCAGCAGAACTGCTCTGCTGGCAAGCTATGGGTTTTGCTCACAAAAACAAAACAAAAAACCCTTTGTAAAATGTTCATAAATAGTATCCCAGATGGGCAAATGCTTAGAAAATGTGCAGAAACTTTTTGAAACTAGCCCAACAAGGAGAAAAATTTGAAATCGTTCATTGTAAGCAAGGGTTTAGATTTCTAAGCTTAACTGACCATCTGAGTTAATGTTCTTTGACTATAGTCAGCCATTGCTCACTATGCTATCTCTAAGGAGGCCATGAGTCTAATACCTTGGACAAAGATGATATGTGTGCCTGTGAAGATTATGACAAATAGATTGCCTCTGTGCACATGCAAAGTACCTTTTTAGGCATTCTGCCTAGAAGCCTCCCATTTATCAGTGAAAACACTGCTTTTAGAATCTTGTGACAGTTCTGCTTTTTTAAAAAAATTCTCTCCCTGCAGTGTTTTTCAAAGCCTTAATTGGGAGCTTCTAATTAATGACAATTAGGGTGTATGTGATTTATTCCAGTAGGGAAAGCAGACAAAGCCGTCAAATGCCACTTCTCCATGAGGGCTTTGTAATTTTGGATAGCCCCTGGAAATCCTAAGCCTGGCTTAGTTGTAAGACTGCAAAGCCACGGGAAGACACAGCCTTGATTCCTTTTGACACTTTTTTTGCCCTAATCAGAGAACCTTTCAATCGACTCTTTCCCTAATTATAGGAGGATTTTGATAGCAATTGTTAATGATTTAACCAAATCAAAGACTTTGATGAAGTCAAATAAAGATTGCCTCCTTTTCCTCCGGAGAGTTATTTGCAACCCCCTCTGAGCTGCACAATTGTCGTTGATTGCCTCTTGGAGAGACATACAACAGAGGCAGCCCTCTCCCAGCATCTGACTTCCCTAAGCACAAATCAAATGCTTTTTTTTCTCTTTTGCCCCAGTCTGCCTTTGATGCCTAACCCAAGTCTCCCTCTCCAAGCCACGTATGGGAGATGGTAGGCAGCTCCGAAGGTAATCGTGTGGTTTGAGCCTGGAAGTTATTAGCAAGCAGGAGTCCAACCACAAGGCAGAGTGTACCTCTTTCTGGATTCTACGGGGCCAAGTGAATGTTGTAAACTGGATTGCAGTTTAAATCCAGATAGTATTTTCTGGTGTATAAGACACACTTTCCCCTGCAAAAATAGCCTTTGAAAGTGGGGTGTGTCTTATACATTGGGTACATCACTGCAAGCCCTCTTTTTGACCTACTCCCTCTCTATGCCAAGGCAAAATACATAGGAAAGGGAGGAGGCGAAAGGAGGGCTCCCATGAGACTTTCCCCAACCCTCTTTTCCTTTCCATTTTGCCTTGGTGGGGAGAAATCCCCTCCGAGGCAAAATGCATTGGAAAGGGGGAACGAAAGGAGCACTCATGAAAGGAGCACTTACATGAGCACTTATTTCACACACACACACCTTTCCTATGCATTTTGCCTCAGCAGGGTACTATTTTTTTTTCTGAAAATGGGGTGCGTCTAATATGTCAGCGCATCTAATACGCCAACAAATACAGTCTATATCAGTACAACAAATTATATATTAAATTTGGCACATTTGCACTGTCCCAAAAGTTCCATGCATCCAACAATTTGCCAGTGTAGGACTTGATTGTGTGATTCTTCTGTCCCTACTGCTCAGTCTTACTGCATCAAGGGTTTCTTTGGCTTAGTCATGGATTCTGTTGTGTCACCTTCTCCTCTCTATGTCTTTTGAAGCGGTTCCAAGAACCAGTGCCACGCAATGCAGCTCTGTTCCGGAGCCCCGCTACGGGAGGCGGATCGGCAGTGATTTCTCCGTAGGGGCTGTGGTCCGATTTGAGTGCAGTGCTGGTTACGCCCTCCAGGGATCCCGTAGCATTGAGTGCCTGACAATGCCCGGCGCCCTCGCTCAGTGGAATGCCTCCGTGCCTACTTGCGTTGGTACGTATCGATCAAAACCATGACAGTGCTGGGCATGGCTGAACAAGAGTCCAGCGCTGAGTCTTGTTCTCCAGCTCTGGACCTGAAATAGGATTTAGGGTGGAACTCCTGCTTTATGATGAAGAAAGGCAGAAGACTATATTATTTACATAGACCTCAATCCAGTTGATGAGCCCCACTTCTCTTTTTTCTTCTCTGAATTAGCTGTCGGAAGTTGCTCAGTATGTAACATTTCAGAATGGGTTGACTGCTTCTAGATGGGTTTGAGCCATTCTAGCTGGTCCATGAAAGGAAAAGATGCTTTAGAAAAGCTGAGAAGGCCTGTAGAACTGGATACGTTAGATGGATATGGTATACTGGATATAGTATAAACCGGTTTCCAACTAATTGTCAGACTTGAGTTTGAAGGGGAAAAAACAAGACCCAGTTTCTTCTATGTCAGTGGTTCTCAGACTTTGGTTCTCCAGATGTTTTTGGACTTCAGCACCCAGAAACCCTAGACAGCGTAGCCAATGATAGGAATTTTGGGAACAGAAATAATCCAAGACATCTGGTGAGTCAAAGACTGTGAATCAGAATCTCAATATTCAGTATAAAGTTCTGTGAACTATCCCTGTTATAAGGATGGTGCGCGCGTGTGTGTGTGGATGTGTCTTTAACTTACTTACCAATTTATAGTGACTCCATGACTTTCATAGGTCATAAGTTTTGTGCTACTTTCTTGTTGTCTTAATCTATGCTGTGAGCCATCTTTGGTTCCACAAAGAACTGGAAGAAAAGCAGAATGTAATTTTGTAGACCATTAAGCTGCCAGAGGTGTGTCTCAAGGCAGACAATATCCTTCTGGTTAACTGGATAAGGCAGAATCATGTTCTTCACTAGCCCTGTGAAACAGATCAGAGAAAGCATTGTTGGGAATAGAGGAAAAAGAATGGAAAAAGACACACAGAAGAGTGGAACCAGATTCCACACCCCATCCTGGAAAATAGAGGTATTTCTGTGCTCCTTGAAATGGCAAGTTTTGAAACTACAACAAAACAACCCACAAACCTCTTTAAAAAATGGAACGGTAGCATCAACATCAACCAGCATCATGTAACAGTTTGGGTGATGGACTACGACCATGGAGATCAAAGTTCAGTTTCCCACACGGCCATGGAAACCCACTGGGTGACCTTGGGTGCGTCACACATTCTCAACCCAGAAAACCCCCTGACAGGTTCACCTTACGGTCACCATAACTCAGAAATGACCAGAAGGCACACAAGACCACAACATCAACCTTATGAAGATTCAGCACCGCATGACTTAGAATGAGTTTTTTTTTTGTTTTTGATCAGCTGGAAAGTGATTTGGGGAAGCGGGAGAAGGTTTGTTGCTGATAAAGTCTGCTCACGATTAGGCGGGAAGCCGGCACCAGCATAACATTGCAATTGATCTGTCAAGAGTCTCGCTTGTCTGTTGCAGTGCCCTGCGGAGGAAATTTAACGGAGCGAAAAGGCACCATTTTATCCCCCGGATTCCCTGAGCCCTACTTGAATAGCCTCAACTGTGTTTGGAAAATTACGGTCCCTGAAGGTGCTGGGATACAGGTAAGGCATTCAAAGAGCAGGTAAAAATTCACTCGGCCAGGGCTTATAGAGCAAGACATTGAAAATAACCCTGTGTTGTGCTAGATATGTGTTCAGCAGTTGAAAATACTAAAGGCTCACATCCTACATGTGCATGTAATTCTGTATGTGCACCACCCAGCGGCTAGCAACCCCAGGAGGGAATCCTTTTGCTGTTGGATACTGGTGGGTAAAAGAAGGAGGGAGGAGGCAATTCAGGCCATAAAGAAACAGCTGGTCTAAGCTTGGTTGTCGGGAAAGAAATGAAGGTGGAGTTTTAAATGGAGTGCACGTTCCCACAGGAGCTGAGAGCAGCCAGATCTTCATGGTGTGCATTGTCTAAGGAGCAGCAATCCTTTGCGGGGCCTGACAGCTGCCAGGCATGGGAGGTTTTTGAACAGAACACAAGGGCAGGACAATAGCCTTCTGGGTTCCATTCAGAAAAGGACACATGCATCCATAAGCTGCACTCATGCATGCATGAATCACTAGCGGGATGCTAGTATAAGAATTTTGGGATGTTATAATCAGCTGGAAATCCTAAGAATGCTGTCTTACCAGAAGCAAAGCAGCATGCTGATATTCACTTCCCAATGGCTCATGGAATGTTCTTTGTTTCCTTCTCTGCCTCACTGGGAAAGAAGTCAGAACAAGTGCCAAGTTTGGTGGTCACAGTAAACAAACCACAGATGGAAGTTCTGTGGTTTGTTTAGCCACCCCCAATGGTGGCAAGTGGCTTCCACAACACTGGGGCCATGAGTCCGCTTTGGGTTTTAAAGGAGTTACTGAAGGTGTTGAGCCCTGTCTGCCAAACAGGTTTGGCACTCCAAATTGCTCCTTTAAGGTTTGGATGGAAACCTTAGAGCAGAATTGCTACCCCACTGACATGGAAGTCACTGGCTACCACTAGCCAATTCCATTAGTAATGAGGCCAATCGGACAGCGATCAGAACTCTGGCACATCTTGACATGCAAAGTATTGATCGTCTCTGTGCTCAGGGCTCCACTGTTCTGTTCCAGATGGTGATTACTTTTTAAAAGTCGAAGCGGCACAGGGCCCAAGCATCTGAAGAATCCTAAATCTGCCAGCCCATGCTTGACAGTGGGGCTGGGGCAGTTGAGGTAATTTGTTCCAAGCCACCACAAATGAAGAGTGCACTGTCTCGAGTTCTGTGCATATCAGTGGTCCCCTTCCTTGTCACATGGATCACAGGAGTTCTGCACACGGATGAACATTTCTATGAATCAGCTTCATATTCTGCACCCAAGACCCAATAACACTCTAGAAGGCCCTTCATATTCTGCACCCAAGACCCAATAACACTCTAGAAGGTTGTGATTTTCAAAGGCTTCTCTGCAGGTGATCTGAAGTGAGGCTGGTGGTATCAGAAGAAGTATTCTTAGTTGTGAGCAATCCAACCTAACAACACCACACTTGTTGCCATCATGCTCATTTTTGTTCTTAGAGGAGATAAATATATTATAGTAACTGCTCTGCTGCTTCAAGCAGGCAGAAGAGAGAGAGCGAAACAATTAGCAGCAGTAAGCAGATATTTTGCAACTTCCAAAGCTGACGAGGAGTGTGCTTTCCTTGGGTGCTAAAGTTAATTAACAGATCTGTTTTGTTTGAGGTGCTCAAACACACAGACTTACACAAAGATAATGGCTAATTTTGCCCTGGATTTTTTGTGATTTGTTTCCATTATTATTAGTAACTCTCAACAGGCATGGCAAAGGAGAAGGAAGAGGCGAGGGGAGCTCATTTTAGCAAAAGCAAGGCTTGTTTGAACAGTCAAGGTGGTGTTGCAAAGCGTTTGGCACTCCTAATTTCAAGGCGATAATTCATTCATTAAGCAGTGCTGGAGAGAAAGAACTGAAAAGAGGAAACTAGGCTGCCTTTCTGACACATCCTTTCTTCTTCTTCTTCTTCTTTTCCTCCTTTCGTTTGGAATGCAGTGCTGAGTGTGAATGCCCTTAGCAAAGCTGCTAATGGGTTTTTGGAACATGTGCAACAAAGCTAAAGAGAGAGAGCGGGGGAGAAATTGAGAGCGAAGTAACGATATTTAAGGAAGACATCTCTTTCTTCACTAAACCAAATCCGCTTCCCCCTTCTCCCCCCACCTCATTGCATCTGAGCAGTTTTCAGCCTTTCTCCCAGGGAACCCAGAGTTCCTTGGAAGCTTATTAAAGGTTCCTGAATGAGGAGATCAGTAGTGACAGATAAGCTATCTAAAAGACAGCCTGCCCGCTGCTACCGATCTTCCCCCGTGGTTCACAACTGCCAGGAAAGGTTGAGCATTTTCTTGGGCACAGTTTGAATAGGCAGTAGCCCTGTCCACAAGCATCCAGCACGGGATGAACATGGCCCCTGAATGATGCACCAAGATTAGAGAGGGACACCGCCTGTCAGTTTGGTTCTGTTCGTTCCTGATAAGAACTCTTCCAAATTCACAAAGTTTTTCATCCCTGCAACAGAAAGGATTGAGATTAAAACATTTTGGTTATGAGAGAAAGCAAATTGACAGTCCAGGTGATCCTGAAAAGGGGCTTTGAGTTCTAAGTTTTGCTTTGAACATGTGGGAATCCTTCAAACACATCTGTGATGCTGAATTACAGTTGTGGCCTCTTTCTTTCCCTGATAAACACATGGAGTCTAAATCAGGGATGGGTCCAGGGCCCCCATGGGCTGTACACCCCATCCAAAGCAAGCCCAAATATCAACTTAATATCAATTAAATATCAATAATTCTTTTCAAGGAATGACCAAGAAGTGTTGGCTTAAATTAACCTGAATTGCAACATCTTTATGTGGAATGTGTGTGTGTGTGTGTGTGTGTGTGTGTGTGTGTGTGTGTAAATCTATCTATGTGTCTGTCTGTCTGTCTGTCTGTCTGTCTGTCTGTCTGTCTGTCTATCTATCCATAAAAAGTTGCTGTATAATAGTTTCTTTACTCAAAAGGACATAAGATAAAGTTTGGTAATGTAATTGAATAGTTCGTTAAGATTATACCAACGATCCTGTGCATTCTTCTGCAAGGATGAAGTTACTTATACTAGCTGTCTACCTTTGTGGAAAGGCATACCTTGGAGGGGCTTAGATACCTTGTTGGAGCAGCCTGAACACAGGTATAGCATAAAGGTTGCTGGTATTTGTTAAAATGTTTTAATGCATGTTGGTCTAGAAATATATATGCCCTTTTTGCACGCGACTTCCAATGTGAAATGGCCACAGGAGCGACGCGGAATCGCGAGGACGGTTCTGCATGACGTCCTCGCAATCCCGCGACACTCCCATGGCCATTTTGCAGCAATTGCCAAAAATGACCCACGATTGTGCCTTCCTCTCGCGTCCCTCCTGCACTTACCTGGCACGTGGAACCTCAGGAAGCACGATGGCCGTGCTTCCTCCCCCGGTGCGGCCTGAGAAAGCACCTGGCTGTGCTGCGGAAGGAAGGGGCAGAACTATCGCGCTTCCTTCTGTACAGCACGGAGCTGGTGCGGAGGAAAGCGCAGGAGACACAATTCTCTCCCGCAAGAGGCTTTTCGTGCGATCCCCGCATGACAGCACCAAGACACAGGCAAGGTGTGAAAAGGTCCATAGGTATGATAAATATATCATTGAATTGTATAAAGATTGTTTGCTAACCCTCATTGCTTTTGATGAGACCCGTTTAGGGGCTTCTGCAATGCAATGAAAAAGTAAACGGGGGAGGTCTGTGACAAATCTGACGGGGGGGAGACTTGACAACAGAGCCTCCTTAGATACCCAGAGGGCTTAAAAATGATTTGGTGGAACAAATGGAACCTTGGAGAGCCCAAAGGAGGGGCTAGTTGGGGAAAAAGAATAACTGAATTTAACTGAAAACAGAGGATGGAGGCTCCAGTTGAAGAAGGAGCTTTAGAGAGCTGAGGAACATACTTGATAGTTGGAAACAGAGTTGGTGTGGAGAAAGAGAGAGAAGTGTTGTGCTAATTTATGAATCCTTAATTACAAAGAGTTTTACCTTGACCATGTATTTAATACAGGTTTGTTTTCTTTTGTTATTAAAAAAAAAAGCTAGCCCAAATATTGCCATTTCCTTCTCCATTCCCTCCCAAAATGGTAAACAAAAATGATGGGACGGAATATGTGGGGTCTGTCCTGGTTTGGAATTAGCCAAAAGGATTCTAGCCATGATGTTTATTGACATACACAGCCCGTGGACTGAAATCAGGTATGGTTGGAGTACAGTTCTCCAAAAAGTAAAAATGCAGCTTTCTAAATATTAATGGACTGCAGCCTTAGCCACTATAGTTAGGATATGGAGTGCTGGGAGATGCAGTAAAAGAAGGGCCAGGATCCTAATACCATGGATTTCCTTTTTCCTTGCAAGCAATAGTTTTCCCTGTTCAATTCAATCTGGTCAGATGGAGGAGAATTTTGTTCACCACATTTTTTTAAAGAGCTTACAACATTGCCAAATGTGTCCTTAGATGAAAAGGGAAAGAACGTGAGATTTTCGCTTAAACAGTATCAGATTTGCCTGTCGCTACTATTAGGTCAGCAAGACCTGGCATGACGGAGTGGTTTGAGTGTTTGACTCAGATTCTGGCATACTATGGTTCAAATCCCTGCTCAGCAATGAAACCCTACTGGATGGCTATGGGCAGGTCACACTCTTTCAGCTCAAAGGAAGGCAATGCATACCTGCTCTGAATATATCTTGCCAAGAAAGCCCTAGGATAGGGCTGCCATGGGTTCGGAACACGCAACAATTACTAGATCAAGTAAGGCAATTGGTCTGGGCAAACAGGAAACCCAAACTCTCTTTCTCTTGCCCTTCTTCTTTTTTAAATCTCACCCTTCTTTCTTACTGACAAATTCTTGCAGGGCAAGACCAAGTCATTTTGCCATCTGAAGCAAAGAGCAAGCTGATTCCCCCTTTCTCTGCACATACTAAGACCCACGGGGCTGATCATTGAATCATTTTGAACACAGATGGTGGGAGAGTGTCCTCCATGCCTTTGTAAGGGTCAATATAACTTGCAGCTGCATTTAGAGCAGGCTGTTTGGCACAGGCTGTCTTATCCTGGGCCTTTCTGCCGTCCCCTGGTGTCTGCTGCCTGAAGCAGCCAACCCTGATTCCATGACATGCTCAGGGGCTAGCCATGCATGCAACCAAGGTGTGGACGCAGGCCCAAGTCCACTGGTATAGCCCATGCCTTTAGCTAACCACTAATTCCCATTTTGTAGTGCAGGTGAAGGTTAAACACTGATAAATCAGAGGAGACAGTGGGAACAAAAGCTTTCTTAGCATCAGAACAGAAGCCGTGTCAGACCGAGGAGGATTTTATGTAATCAGTCCACTCTCTCGCACTTCGAGTATGAATTATTCATTCCAGAGGCAGCTCTTCCCTCGGTGAATTAATTTATATCCCTGGCAGTAAATACATGCTGATCCCTCCTGAAATCCTGCACATCAGCGTAGAATTAGAACCTTAGAGTGTTTATGCCTTTCCAAAAAAAAAAAAATGGGGAGAGAAAGAGAACTGGGAAATGGGGGAAGGGAAAAGAAAGGGAAGCCCCATTCTTGCTTCTGTGTTTCAGAAAATCATTGCTAAGGGAATAATTAGGAATAAGCTAGAGAAATTGGTAAAGGCTCCATCTACACAAGGGTCATTAGCATTTTGGCGAGACGGACTCCGAAGGTGTTTTTGCTTTTCTTTTCCTATTTCTTTAAAGTTTCTGCAGAGCTGTTAGTCTGAGAAAGCCAGGGAGGAAAACAAGTTAGAGTGCCAGGCATAATGGTTTATGATCACTCCTCTGACACTCATCTTTCCCCTCTGCAGCATTGAGTGGAGAAAGAGAAGTTTAACATTGCTGCAGAATGGATTCGTCATCTAAGTTTTTCCTGTAGAACGTCCAGGCAAGACATAGCAGGGGGTTGAGGACAGTCCTCAGAATGAAATGAGTTGCATTACTGGCTTGTACCACCTTCAGATGATGGAGGGAAAATGCAGAACGCTTCCTTACTCACCTGAAACTCAACTTCACTGTATATAGAAAGGTGGATCGAGTTCAGGATGTAGCTACCAGGGGAGGGCAAAATAAGGACATGTCCCTCAAATAAGAATTCTGTCCCCAAATGAAATTTTCTATCAGCCCCCAAATTTGTAGCATTATAGAAAGTGGGATACACCTAGAACTATTTTCTGTGTTCACGTTTCCCTGGGTACTTTGCCTCTCCCTTTCCTTTCGATGCATAAACTGTACTTCTAAATACTGGACTCAAATTTTAAATTATTGCAATGCTAGAGATTTGGGACTGACGTAAAATTTCATCTGAGAGGGCAGAAACTTCTTTTGGAGGGGACAATGCTGTTATTCCCCATCTCCCATAGCTATACTGCTGGAGACGAAAATCAGACTAAAAGAAGGAAGGTAAGTAAGTATTTAGCCAGAAAGCCACTGTGGTGTAGTGGTTTGAGCCTTGACCTATAACCCTGGAGATCAGGGTTCGATTCCCCACTCTTCCATGGAAACCCACTGACTGACTTTGGCTGAGTCACACACTCTCAGCCCCCAGAAGACTCCATAATAGATTCACCTTAGGGTCATAAGTCAAGAACAACTTGAAGGCATACAGCAACAACAAGCATTTACCCATCAGATATTTTACATGAGTCATATGCTGAAAATACTATAAATCTCTGGTGGTCGTGGTTGTGGTGGTGGTGGTGGTGATGGTGATGGTGATGATGATGTTATCTGTATTTCAGAAGTCAGGCCTTTGGTTGTGCATTGTGGTTTAGAAAACATGGTGTTTTGTAGCTGAAGTCTATGCAGTGTTACTAGAAGGAGAATGTTGATCCTCTACCTAGATAGACAGTGGGCAAGATACAACATTGTCATCACAGTTACAGTTGGTAGTTACAACGGATGATGCCCCTGCAGCTGACATCCACAGCCTGGCAGCACCCTGACCAAAGCACTTCTGGGACCCTGGAGATTGGAGCAATGGGAAATGATATCCATAGCACTCTCCTAGTTTCAAGGTGCTCTTGGAGTTCTGCCACAATTGCTGGTCTTAGTGCACCCCACAGCTAGGAGAGCACTGCAGCCATCATTTCCTAGATCCCTGATCTCCAGTGCCTCAGAAGACTTCAGCTGGGACACTTGCAAGTTATGAAGGTAAAGTTTGGGGCTCAGATTTGGTTGTTCATGACTGTAGACGTGGATTCCCAGCAATTACAGTTCATAAGTTTTCAATATTGGAACTGCTTAACAGGATGGCAGGCAATATGTTTTTTTGCTAGTGGCTCACTCTTTGTCTTCTGGAAATATCAATATCTATGGATATAAAAATGAGGGAGGTTGATGCTGATGTAAAGTAACAGTGCTCTAGTAAAGGACCCAAAGAGGAGCATTGTACCCAAGCAGAGTATAAAGTAGTTAAGGGCAACCTGTGTAGCCCTTGGTGGCCCAATCTGCAGCTTCTGAAGTCCTCTCCATCTCCCAGAACTCTTCCAAAACTCTCAAATTCCTTTTCACAATTTGTTTCAGCTCAAAGCAGCTGAAAATTGCAGTGAGTATTCACACTACACTGAAACAATGTAGAATCTCTGCCACTGTGTCCTAACTGGCCAGTTGGCTTCCAGTGAATTGTTGGATTCCCATGGAAAAAATGGTGTCCAGTGAATATAGAGGTCCAAAAGTTACTCAGAAGGAAAATCAATGTGGAAAGATTCTCTGGTGGCAGAAAATATCAGCGGGACTGCCTTAAAGCTATTTTTTTAAGGGGATGAAATAATTTTTTTAAAAAAATAGATGGCATTGTTCTGAGCATTATTATTGTGGTTTTGGTTCCATTTGCCTTTCTTCTTCCCAGATTCAAGTCATTAGTTTTGTCACGGAACAGAATTGGGATTCGCTTGAAGTGTTTGATGGTGGGGATAACACTGCCACCATGCTGGGCAGCTTCTCAGGTAAGCTCTAAAGCTGGTGCACATTGGGGTATAATCTCCATGCCTATTACATGTGGAGAGTTTTGGCTTGGAAGTTGCAGCAGTTCCAACATCTGGGGTGGATGTGAGGTGAAAGTAGGGGAACTTTAAGCCACATGATGAGTTCAGAGTTCTTTCTTGGTTACCTTTCACACTACACAAGTATAGCACTATGAACCCACTTTGCTGCCTCTTATGGAATCCAGAGGTCTATAGTCTGAGTAAGGCACTAGAGGAGCTATCTAGCTGAGAATTCTCAATGCCCCTTCCTAAACTGCAAATCCCATAGTGCAGAGCCATGAGTGTTAAGGTGGAATGATAGTACTATAATTGTGTGAAAGGGCTCCAGGTCTTTGAGGGAGTAGAGAACAAGCATCTGAGGTAGGTTCTTCCCACTGGAACCGGCAGCTTCTCTGTCAGTGGGGCAGTGGATCCATTCCAGGTTTTGGTTTGATCTTTAAAGAAGGTATCCAACATGCTGAACCTATTGGGTTTTAGTACATTGGGCAGATCTTTTCAGGGGTCGACCAGAGTAAATCCACCACCTCACTGAAATGGAAGCCACCAAAGCAACTGGTTCTTTGTCACTGCCCTGCTCCTACCACCCTACTTTTCACTAGAATCTGAGAGCAGATTCCACAGTCAAATTGAAAGTTAGTTCTATAAGAAAGACGGAATACATACACACAGACACACACACACACACACCCCAATCCTGCACGGTTCCAACATTTGCAGCTCAGTACACAGAAAATAAAATGTGTGCTAAAAAATGTGGCTATCCTTTAAAAATGCACATTTTAAAAAAATATGCATAAGAATTGGAAATGTATTTTTCTATGCTTTCATTTGTGAAATTTAAAAGGGGTAAAATGTGACATTTAATATATATATAAAATATTGAGTGCATCTGTGTTTTAACAGCATGAGAATTCATACATTTTATGCAGAGGGGGGGAAAGTGCCATTTGCTCTGGAAATGAAACTGAATGAACTTAAGAGTGAGGCACCGAGAACTCGAGTGAAGTAGAATGTGATAAATTCACCTTCTGTCTGTGTGCGTGAGAGAGAGAATTCAGGAAAACAATAATCTTCAGTAGTAACATTGATCGGTTGTGGCATGCTTTTGTTAAGTACAGAATTGTGTTCCCACAAAGTGGAATAAGAAATTGAGCAAGCCAGCAGCATACTTAAAAACCCAATGGAAAAATTGTCAGCCGACTATCAAAGAAGAGAGGTAGAAGTTGGGGAGGGAAAGAGGTGGTTGGAGTGGAAAGAGATATCTGCTTCTCTTCTCCAAGGCCTATCCGTGTTTTCAGCATTCAACTAGAGTCTCTTGTGGGCCGCTATCTTAAGGAGTGGTGTCTTCTTTTCGCCTTGGCTCCTGAATTTAAATTGAGTTTCAGCCTCTTTCCAAGACATCATTCAGCCAGCAAAGAGGGGAGAAAGCCACTAGAAGTTCCCTGATGGTTCTCCTAAGCCCTCTATCTTCCTGTACCTTTCTCATCTCCAAATCTTTGTCTCAGTTTGTTCATCTGACAGAATAACGCTTGATGGGATGAAAAAAAAAATGTGTCTCTATGCTTTGATACAGTACACTTTTGAGTCTTTCTCTGCCAGCTTCTTTGGAGCCTGATCAAAAACGAAGCTGGCTGGACATGTGCAGGGCCGTCTGCTCAGACATGTAGCTGCCTCCTTCAGATAATAGGCTTTTGGATAACAGATGTTGCAGATTGCCCAGGACACTGGTAAAATAGCAAAGGGTACCCTACAAAATCCAGCTCCTCATTGGCCCACTTGGATTAGATCACTGAAGCTGACATCCAGGGCTGGTCCGGAAGTATCAAGCTCCTTTGTTTTACTCAATAATGAACCACTGAGTTTCTCTAGGCATCACCATGGTCTGAGTTACTGCGCTGAGAGTGCATTGGAAATGCACATAGACTTAGGGCCTTTCCCCACTACATTATTATAGTGCTATTATTCCACTTTCAATATCCTATGGGATCCTGGGATTTGCAGTTTAGGAGGGGCATTTAGAATTCTCAGCCAGACAGCTCTTTGGCCTCAGTAAACTACAAACCCCAGAATTCCACAGGATGCTGAAAGTGGAATAATAGCACTATAATAGTGTAATGCAGAAAGGCCCTTAGAGCATAATCTGAAAAAGCTACATGCTGTCTGGAAATACTGGTAGTTGTAATCCAACATGTATCTTTTCCAAGCTATAGCTGGGTTTTTTCCAAAGCTGTAGCTCCAGAAAGCAACCTCCTCAAGCTGTACCTTAGGGTGAGAGGTACTCTTTCGGCTTCTTTCCTTCTTTTATTCATGAGAGATAGAAGTTTTCCCCAAAAAATGGATTCCCACCTCCAGAAATATCTGCAAGGAGGATCCCAATGTGGTTTAGATCACTCCAGCATAACAGAATAATGTACTCTGGTTACATCGCTTCTGTTTCTGTGTGTGGTTTTCTTCCCCTTTTAGGCACGACGGTCCCTGCATTATTGAACAGCACCTCCAACCAGCTCTATTTGCATTTCTGCTCTGACATCAGTGTGTCCGCTGCAGGATTTCACCTAGAGTATAAAAGTAAGGATGCTTCTGTGCTGTGGGTCTGGTTGCCAGGGTGGCAGGTAGCGTTCTCTAGCCATCGAACAAGTGCGGGATGGAGGTCATACAATTTGGCTTCAGTGTCAAACGTCAGTGTAAAACAGGAGTTGGAATCATGCAGCTCTCTGGCTGTTGTGGGTCTACAAGTCCGAGCAGCCTTAGCCAGTACAACCAATGTTGAGGAATACTGGGAGCTGTGGTCCCATCTACATCTGTAAGGCTGCACAGTTCCCACATCCGTTGTAAAACTATTCCAAGTTCCTGGCGCTCCTGATTCCAAGGAAGGTGCTTTTTTCTTTCCAGGAAATTTGTTTTCTGTGCAGAACTGTTGCTTCCTGTACAAGAAATATTGTGTTTTTGTTCAGGAAACTTGCTTTCTACTCTGAAAATCATGCTATCTGTGCACCCCCCCTTTTTTTTTCCATTGGATTAGTCCTGAGCTCTAAATATTCTTGAAAAAAGTCATTGTGTTCAATAACTTTCTCACGGAGAGGATTAAAACATGTAAGATCAACCATCCTTGCCTGCATAAACATTACCTCCCTAATGGAAAAGCTTGGGGTTGATCCTCTTATTTATTATATACAGAGTCTTTCTGTTGCTATTGCAATATGCAATATGCAATAAATGCAATAGCCCAGAGCTATTGAGACTACTTTTGCACTGAATCAGACCATTGGCCCACCCACTCCACTATTTATTCCAGCTGGCTCTTCAAGGTGTCCAGGAGAGAAAGAGGGTTTCTTTAGTTCTGTTCCCTGAGATCCTTTCATCTTGGTGATTCTGGGAATTGAACCTAGAAGAACCTTGAAAGCCTGTACTGCACTGGTGAGCTAAAATCTCTTCTCCAAAGACTCTTTTCTAATCATCTTTTGCAGGCTCATTTTGGACAGAAATGCTGAGGGAATAAACCAAAGACTTTCTTCTAAATAAAAAGACTGTACTCTACCAGTGAGATTTATCTGGTACCCATCAGCACCATTCATGACACAGCCAGAATGTGGAAATGTTGCATTTTTGGACTGCAACTCCCAAGTGGCAATGCCAGCTGGCGCATTCTGGAAGTTGTAGTCCATAAAATTCAGTGTCTCCAAACTCTGGGAAGGATGCAGAAGTAGGGACAGATGTATGTCATTTATAGCTTGTGTCCAAGGACCTCAGAACTAATGGCTGGTTGTTTTGTATCTTTTGATTTGAAGAATTACCTCTGCAACTAGAGTAGGGAGATTTTGTGCACATGGTCAGGGATAAATAAATAAATAAATGTTAATAAAAATAGGTATGACAATTAAACAAACTGTCATATTAAAACGGAATTAATTTTAAGACTATAAAATCCTATTAAAGGTAAAGACAGAGCATGCAGACACACACATACCCATAAAAAGTCCCATGTGTAAGCTGTTAATGCTCCCCAAGAAATATCATGGCGGAAGCAATTTTCTTTCAAAATGCAGCTCCCATGTGTAGATGGATGGATGTCTGGCTGACTAGCTGGAGGGAAAAACTACTCAAGTGGATATTTTCCAGACTATCCACATCTTGGCAAAAAGCAAGGAAGGGGAAGTTCACTGAGAATCAGCTGCCAGAAAGATGAGCCGAGCAACTCCGCTCTAGGCCTCTGACTAGACTTGATTCATCATTGGTGTTCCAATCAGTGCCTCCATCCTCTCTTTTCTCCTGGAGACAGTGTTGAAGAGTAAAGTCAGACACACTCATTACTCTTGCATCTCTGCTGTCCCTTCTCAGAGTCTGAAGGCCCTTTGGAGTGCCAAGAAAGTGCGGAATAGGTTTTTGATTAGAGATATTATGGTTGGCTGGTTAGTCTGCAAAGCACAACCAATCAGATCCCAGTCTAGAAGAATCTGCACTTTTAAATGCAATGCAAGGGGAAAAGCAGAGGAAGATGAGGTAGTAGCAAACAGAGGAAGATCATTAGCATTAGCACTATCATCCACATGTGTATGTTCTGCTTCCCATCTGGTTGGTACTTTTTCTGACCATTGTTCAGATGATGAATATCCACAAGTTTAGCTGTTCCACTTGAGCCTAGGCCCTGTTGTTAGTCCTAGTTAGATTACAGCCATTGAATCCACTGAGTTTGGGTGTGTGGTGACCCACCATTCAACACTTGACTCAATGTGTTTACTCGTGTTGGGACTAATTATGTTCAAGTTGTGTAATATTGTGATAGCTGCCATACTTGTGTATATTGTGGCCTTCTTATCAGTCTTTCCAATAAATCAGCCTTTTCTGGGTCCTTTTCTCAATTAGCCTGTCCTTCAGCACTTGCTAATATATCTGGATGTGCTTTGCTTCACAAAGAGAAGAAGCCCTGGCTTTATGCAGATGTATTTTCTGTGCAAGTGGAAGAAATCTCATTGAAAAACAAAGCACTCCTTCCACTGTTGTGAAGTCAACAATTTCTCAAGAGACTGCCTCTGCATGTTGAGATAACCTCCCTTGTTGGGGAGAATTTGTGACTATTCTGCACATCCCCAGTGCACACTCCTCAACAAACACACGAGTCCATTTAGGGGTGATCTTTCCACCATTAAGCAGAGAGAACGGAAGAAGGTGAGGGAGAGCAAATAGAGTATTGCAGGACAGAGTTTTGAGGACTCCTTGAATTGTCCTGTCCTACTGAGGTAGTCAATTGCACCCTGGTATGGTTGCAAGCATTGCCTCTTCAGGATTCCTGAAGTAAAACACTCAGCTGTTATTGTCATAGATTCCATATATGGAATAGAAGCAAACATCATTCCTTTGGCCAGACAGCAGAGTTTCTCAGGCCAGCCCTAGACCCATTCTCCGCTTCTTTCTTTCTTTTTTGCAGCTGTTGGTCTCTCCAGCTGCCCAGAACCCACAGTTCCTAGTAATGGCCTGAAGATTGGGGAGAGATACCTGGTGAACGATGTGGTCTCCTTTCAGTGTGAACCGGGATATGCACTCCAGGTACTCAGCATCCCCAGGTCTATGTAACTGCAGTGCTCAATTGTACTTGCATGGGGCAAAACTATGCATGAAGGATATGAGTGCTGTTTACTGTGTGTGATTCCCACGCTGGTGCAAAGAAGAGGGATGGGATCTGAGATATGAGGGATATGAAAGAGAGTAGCAATTGAGGCTAAGAGAACTAAGGGCAGCACCCTGTTAGTAACATATGGGCATAAGTGTGACTTACTTAAATGTATACTTCTTTGGGGATGGGATGAGGTATTCTTGGGTTACGTGCAGGTTCGCCTCCTCCTGTACAATCCACCCCACACACTCAGGTCCTCTGGAGGTCATTTACCTAAACCGTCCAGGTCTAAACTGGCAGCAGTCACCCAAAAGACCTTTTGGTTGGCTGTCCATATACTGAGAAATGACCTACTGGAAGAGATTTGACAGCTGAACATGCTGTCTGAGGCCCTTTTCGCATGGCGTTTCTCATGCGAAAGGGCCTTTGGAGCATCATGCGATTGCGAGGAGCGTTTCAGACAACGTCCTCGCAATCGCATAGCACTGCTGGGGCTGGCAGGTGCCGATCACACACTATAACATTTTCAGCTTTTAGCCGAAAATGGTGTGCAATCACACATCGCTCTGGGGGCTCTGCGCGCAGTTACCTTGCGTGTGGAGCTCCAGAGCCGCGGCCCTTGCACTTCATCCCCGAGTGCAGCCTGGGAAAATACCCGGCTGTGCTGCAGAAGGAAGAGGCAGAGCCCTTATGTTGCCTGTGGAGCCAAAGCAGCGGGGATGCAAGAGCCTCACAGAAGAGGCTGCTTGTGTGATCCCTGTGCAACTGCGCCGAACAGAGGTAAGGTGCAGAAAGGGCCTGAATTTCAAAAAATATTAAAGACCTGTCTCTTCTGGCAGACCTACCTAGTTGATTTTAAAAAGTGGGTTTTAAATTGGTATATTCTTAAGTTTTGATGTGTAACAGTTGTGTTTCAATCTAGATTTATGTGTTTAAATGATTTTATGGCTTGAGGTGGGGTACAACGTAGGTTAAAATTCAGTATATAACTATTTTAACCTATGTTGTACCCTGCCTCAAGCCTTGGGGAGAGGCAGGTAAGAAATAAATTGTTGTCATTGTCATCATCCTCATCATCTAGACCTTTGTGCCCTGTACCTGTCAAGCTGCAAGAACAGCCACTGCTGTTTCTACTTACTAGTGAGGAGGGAAATGAAGGAGGAGTCAATTCAAACCATGAAGATGTGGCTGCTCTGGGCTTGGAGGGGAAGAGAAAAGAGGGTATAATCCATTTGTGAACACATCTTCATTTCTCTTCCACCCCTGCCCTGAGCTGAGACCAGCTGCTTCCTCATCATCTGAATTTCCTCACCACTGGCAAGCAACAGCAGCAGCAGAGTCCTCTTCCAAGTTTTAACATCTGCTGGGGCATGGGAAGGACACAGAACTGCGTGGGCAGGGTTTCATGCACTGCCTGCTAGTCACAGGATCTAAGCTGAGGGTGGATGTGAAACTTGGTCTTTGCAGGAATTAAAAAAAAAAAACACCTGTTCTTCACCACTCAGAGTCATGACCAATTGGAACTGTGCACTTCTAATATTTCCATACAGTTCTCAATCAGTTAAATGCATCAAAATATGTTTGTAGAGACAGATATAAATTTACATACCTATAAAATATAGAATTAATCACACATTCAAAAGATATATTTCCTTTTTTAAAAAAAAAGCATATTAATGCAGAAACAGAAAATTATGAGGAACAGAAAAATATATGCAGAAGTGACACAGGCCAGAAATATGCTTGACTTCCTTGAAATAAATTAACAAGATCTGGGGAGAGAGGAGAAGACAAACTTATCAGCCGTTAATTTCTTTAAGATAATTTATCTTATTATCCAAGCCTGTCCATATATATTTATGTGTGTACATTTATACCTCATTTTGATTTCCTTGGTACAGAATTTGCACTTGCTTTGGCCAAAGAGAGGCACTTGTTTCTTACTATAAACACCTTCAGCATTTATTTAGCTGGGGCAGAAAGATATGCAAGGATATGTTGTTTTTTTAAATATGTAATATGTTTTTGGTGTGCTTTTAATTAATTTATAGTAATGTTTTAATCAGATTGCCCTATGCTCCTTGAACTTTCATACCTCTTATTGTTGAAGCAATTTTGTCCTAACGTACTGTAAGCCGCTTTGAGTCCCAAATTGGGAAAAAGGTGGGACATCAAACAGACAAGCAAACAATTCTGTGTTTCCACCTTCTAACAGCCTGTCTTCCTTGCTTGCTTCAGGGACGTTCTCACATCTCCTGCATGCCAGGGACGGTCCGGCGATGGAACTATCCTCCTCCACTTTGCATCGGTAGGAGATGATGGCCCCCTTGAAACTAATGCGCATTCAGCATCTCAGGGAAAAGGGTGGGGAATGCAATACCAGCTCTTTGCCTAAGAATCCAGCCCATGCATCAGCCAGGAGCACAGTGACATCATGGGGCATTGCCATATTTCCTGATGTTGTCTGACCCATAGAAGGCTGTAGGAAAGGGAGTTACCAGCTCCCCATTGCATATAATTCCCCCCCCACCCTGTTATATAGCTTTTGGAGTCCGGTGATAAACTGGACCTTCATAAAGTTTTTTTAGGGGAGTTCAATCAATAATCAGTTAGATGGGTTGATTCTGTTATTATAATGTATTCACCTCCTATTTGAGTGTGTGTTGGTTTTTGATGTATTTATTTGATAGATTTATAATGTCCTTTTCAACTTAAGTTCCCAGATCATTTTGCATTTATAAATGTCAGTTGGAAAAATGTGACTAGAATGCTGTATTACAGTTATAGGTCCATCACCTTCATTCATTAGCCGTCTGTAATTGCTCCATATAGACCTATGGTACATATTCACAGTACATTGAACAAGGTGCTATCATAAATGCCCCCTGGATCCCACCTCAAACTCCAGAAAGTCACTTTGAGCAACAGAGGTCTGTTTTGTAAGGGATCAGGGTGCAGCAGAATGATATTTCCAGCCCCCTCCCACCAGTGAACAAGACTGCAACAATCAGAAATAGAACCTCTGTTGCAATCCCTATACAATTTTTCCTTAACAAAACATTTTGGACTGTTTTTTTAGAATATAACCACTTTTTAAACATGCTGAGTTTCCATCTATTCTTCAGTTTGTGTTTTATTAGGTTCTTCCAGTTACTTGCACTTCTGAAGAGGTGTTTAAGCATCTCTGTGTGTGTGTGTGTGTGTGTGTGTGTACCTTCATAGCACATGTCAGTTTATGGCAATTCAATGAATTTCATAGGGTTTTCTTAGGCGAGCAATGCTTAGAGGTGGTTTGCCATTGCCTTCCTCTGAAATATAGCCCAGAAAACCTGGTATTCCTTGGCAATCTTCCAGTCAAGTATTCACCAGGGCTGAGTCTACTTAGCTTCCAAGATCAAGTGGGATGTGGTGGCTTTGGGGTATTATGTTGAAATGTAAGCATTTTTCTTCTGCATTCTTCTGAAAACTGCACATTTTATCAGTGGCATCTTTCAAACTCTCGAAAGGTATAGGTTTCCAGGCAGAAAGTGCATCCAGTCTGCATCAATTTTGGGGCTGTGTAGATTCAACATCCAATAGAGCTCATTTCTCTCCCATCCCAAGTAAATAAACAAGATGATGTTGCAGAATGGGCATCATCAGATAAACTGATCTTAAGTAGTTCATCACTTTCCATGCTTCCACCTTCCCCTTGTTCTCTCTCCACCTTCCTCCTCCCCCTTTGTTCAGAAAGAATAGAGTTTTTATGCAGAAGCTTTTCAAGTTGTTCATTCTTTCACCATCCCCTTCGCTAAACCACACTGCTAAAAATCTGCTTGTCTGCAGAGAATGAGCAAAATAGAATATTGATCTGCAACACAATGCAGTTTGTGGTTGCAAAACACCTGAAAGCGGCCACCTGTTTTCCCATGCAAAGTTGTTGTTTTTGTCTTGTTTTGCTTAAGATGCTTAATTTGGTTCATAAATAGGCGTGGAGGTCTCAATCTGTTGGCTGCACATCCTGAATGAAAAATTGCCTTTGACAATGTTAGTGTGTTGTGAGTTTGCTTCCCTTTCCCTTTTCTTCTTTCCTGGAGTATATTAAGACTTACCATTAAAAAAAAAAAGAAAAGAAAACAGGTTGAGGAAGACAGTGACAATCAAGGCTTGGTGAAATATTGCCGAGTCCTTACAAAACCAATGGAGTAGATTTTTTTCATCCTTTAATCCAGATGTTATCCTTCTTAAATAATTGAGGAGGAGTTCCATTTAAGCAGACATCAAGAGGGTGGGAAGTTACGGAGTAGCAGAGTCAGCAGAAAAAAGAAATGCATATAATGAGCCATTAAATGGAAGGGAAGCTGGGCTGTCAGTTTCAGCATGGATTAAAAATCCAAGACTCCACATTCTATTTTAAACTGTACAAGCAGGGACCTAAGACAATTTGCTGAAACTATTAGAAGGCGAGTACTTTGAGGAGGGATAGGTCTTGGGAGTAAATCAAGGCTTCCGTTCCCGGCTTTCATTTTGAATTTTAAAGGAGCAAGCCAATGTGTTGAAACCCTCCTCCAAAACAGGTTTTCAGAACCATGGAGAGCTCCTTTAGGGTTCAGTTTTTAATATATGGAACAGATTCACCACTTCACTAACATGGAAACCACCAGCCATCAGTAAGTATAGGATTTAAGACTGAGAGGTGAACATTTGGGGTCTAGATATTGGGGAGGGGGTAGAAAGTGTCATTGAAGCTTAACAAGTTTTCCACTTCATTTAGGGGTAAGAAATTGGGAGATTTTGGTCAATGTTCTCCATGGAAAGGGGACTGTTAGATTGAGTTAAAAAAATTTAAAAAATCAAAAACTTCTTATAAAGTGTTGTCTTTTTACTTGTACTTTTTTACTTTTTACTTTTTATAAAGTATTGTTGAAGGATGAAAAAGTCTTGCGACAGCTGCTGATTTTTCAATGGGTACTGAATACAGACGCACTTTCTTATCAAGGATGAGAATACGGGAGAATTATAACTCGCTACACGGTGTGCAGAATCAGATAGCACCTTTGAGACTGCAGAGTTTTGAGGGCTCTTCCATTCAGAGTCAGCCAGTCAATGAGGAATTTATTGCAGCCCAAAACCAACATAGAGTTATTTAGAAAAAAAAATCCAAGGATTCACTCAAGTGGTGGCTGACAGCTTCCTTGTCAGTAGGGAAGTAAATCCATTCCATTTTAGTCTGAATTTTAAAAGAGCTAGCCAAGATGCTAAATCTATTTTAGTGGTGGTGTTCTGTACCTTGGATAGCTCCTTTCAAGTTTGGACTAAAACCCAAATCAGATTGAATAATGACCCCCATACAACATCAAAGCTTCCCACCACTGGTTCACTTCTAGATATTTTTGAGTCGGTAAAGGTAATCCAGAAATCTTTCTCCCATATCTCTGAAGGAATGAGACACTGGGGAGCACCATTTGGGATACCCAAGGGATCTGTGGCCATATGCCAAAAGTTACAGCCATCATTAGTTTGAGTTGCGTTTACGAACATCTGCCAGCTTTGCTTCACAGCCTTTTCTTTCTTTAATTTATCAACTAGTTTTATATTTCTTTTGAGGCTCCAGAAATCAGCTTATCCACACAGTAATCTCATAGGATTTGAATAGTTCTATTATATGCTAAAATTGTTTTGCATATATACATTTTAATGCATTCCATTCTATACCCTTTTCCTTATGCTTTTGATTTGATTTGTTAATCTAGTTTGTGCACGTGACTGACTCGTGCTCATGAAGCAACAGTCAATGAAAGCCAGTGGGGTGTAACAACTACTGCAGAGGGACTTCCAAGCACCAGGTTTAAGCCCCCCTTGAGCCATGAAATTGAGTCAGCCACTTTCCCTTGGTCCGACCCCCCTCCAAGGATTGTTGTGGGTGCAATATGGAAGGGGAGAGACCTCTCAGATCTAGTGATCTGAGATCACTAGGTGGAAGGTAGAATATAAATTCAACCAATATGTAAATAATATTTTTTTTAAAAAATTCAAAAAGTCCAGCCTTCTTGCTGTTACACCAATTTTCATTTTGCAACAATTATTGTTGTTTTGGGGGGAGCGTTTAAAAATA
Source organism: Ctenosaura bakeri (assembly GCA_948474755.1). Lineage (NCBI taxonomy): Eukaryota > Metazoa > Chordata > Lepidosauria > Squamata > Iguanidae > Ctenosaura > Ctenosaura bakeri. The sequence goes on along the minus strand of CAOLHI010000051.1, from coordinate 672,713 downwards.
TGGTTCCATATAACAATACTGTCCAAAATAATCCAGTGTGCCTCCTTGTTGTGCAATTGTAGTCCAAATAAGTAACTTTTCCAATGGTTGTCTCCTCACTAGTCTTGCCAGGTTTTCAAAATAGCAATCCAGGAGAGTCAAAATCCATGACATCCAGGGTTAATAACCAGGAATTAGCTATCAACCAAAATGAAAGATAGAAGTACTGATTTCCTTCAACTTTGTCATGTATGGCTCTGTAAAATTGTCCATGTCCCTAAATTCCATGATGTGCACATTTCTGTCTATGAATGGCCTATACCTCCAAATACAGGGTTTTGGGGGCATTCGTTTTGTTCTGGATAAAAGGAAAAACTTTCTAACTCTCAAAAAACTGGACATTTCTCATAAGTGACACCTGACAACCTGATTCCTTACCTCTGTTCAATCTCAATAAACAAGATGGCAGCAAGGTTTCATCCTCGCTTTGTTCGTGACCAGTTTGTCTCCTTGCAACCTTAACAGCTCAGTGTGGAGGGACCATGGAAGAGATGGAGGGGGTCATTCTCAGCCCCGGCTTCCCAGGAAACTACCCTAGCAACAGCGACTGTACATGGAGGATATCCTTTCCTGTGGGATTTGGTAAGAAAAGGCCCTGTGCCTTTCCCAACTTGTCTTATACTATACCCAGTGAATAGGTTGCTTTCTCTGCAGATTCTGTTGTTAAGTTGATGCAGGGGGAGCCAGGTGAGTTCTCATTGAGACCAGAGGAGAGAGCCGTGTTGCTCACAGGCTGCATGCAGCTCTTGCACACCAGTTATGTGTCTCAGCAATGAAATCCCTGTGGCCCAATTTGTGGCTCTCAATTTTGAGTTCAAAAGACCACCCACTACCCAGCTCACAAAGAGATTTAAAAATTCCTTTCAGTTTTGGTGTGTGTCTCTCAACCACCCACCCCCAAAAAAGACCCCAAAACTGGCCACAGTTTGCATCTCCCATCCACAGAGTCCTCCCCCAAAGTGATGAAAACAGCCCAAATCAGCCCAAATGGTGGCCAGAGTGACACAATGCCATTCCCAGTGCACTATGAATGTGGTAGAAGAGTCCATGGAGGGGTCACGAGGAGAAACCATTGGCCCTTGCCAGATGTGCAGTTTCCACCTCTGATGTAGACATCATGGCATGGTAGAATCCTGAATTTCAGCCCAAATATTCAAGAAGCTGCTCATGGTGCTAGATAGCCCCTTGGACACTTTTTCACAACTTGCCTAGAACAGATTCACTGGTACGCTAACATGAGATCCACCAACTACCAAATCAGCCCAAATGGTGGCTGGTGGCTTTGGGTGGAAACTGCACCCAAAGTCTCTTTCCTATGTTGATATGCCTCCTTTTGCCCTTGGCTTGCAGGTGCTCACATCCAGTTCCTCAACTTCTCCACTGAACCCAACCACGACTATGTTGAGATCCGCAACGGCCCGTATGACACCAGTAATATCATCAGCCGGTTCAGTGGGAGTGATCTCCCAGGCTCTCTTTTGTCCACATCCCATGAAACCACCATCTATTTCCACAGTGATCACTCCCAGAACAAACCTGGCTTCAAGGTGGAATATCAAGGTAAGGAGGAAGCAGCAGGGGAAAACCTGTACTGCCTTTGGGGCTTGCGAGAAAAGCGCTGAACGTGAGAGCCACATTCTCCTTTTGAAGTAGAACTTTGTGGATTTAATCCAAATGTCTGTAAAAGGGTTACACAAGAGCCTCACTTAATCCTAATAGCCTGTGATGGTTCACTCTGGCAATACAGACAAGTTAATTCACAAAGTGTTTTCCTAGAGGGCCTATGTGCTCTGCCTGGGAATTCAACCTGACTTGAATTGCTTAGATGCTTGGAGGACCCTGATCGTTGTATCCGAGGAATTCCCTATTGCAACGGTCTTTTGTTGAGCTTTTTTTTTGCCCCCAGCTGTTCTCACTCTGTTTCTAAATTGAAAGCAGCTGAAGCTTTGCATCTGTCTTGGCAGCTTTATTGTTATCTATTTCTATAGAATATTGGAAAATAGATAGATAGATAGATAGATAGATAGATAGATAGATAGATATAGTGCTACTCCCAGTGGTGGACCAGTGCCAGTCCCTGAACTATCCACTGTCCATCCCTGGAGAACATCCAGGAAAGAAAGAAACCATTGTAGCCAACAGGCAGAAATATGATACTGGTCCCTGACACATTGGAGGAAAAAAATAATTGCAGGTCCCCCTCATCAGTCAGCTAGTACAAACAACCCAAAAAGATTCTAGCCTAAAATTTGATGATGGACAAGGGTAGCTCCTGGATTAGTCCATTCCAGGTTTTAGCCTGAACCATGGAGCTATCCAAAGTGCTAAACCTGTTTGGGAGACAGGCCACAGCACCTACGATGGCAGCTTTAAAGTTCAAACTAAACCTCAGGGTAGATTCACTGCCCCACTGACACGGAAATCACTAGCCATCAGTGATGACAGAGTAGACAATTGGTAGAATAGAGGAGAAGAAGGCCAACAAGAATGTGGGCTTAGATGTCATAAGGCTCAGCCCTAACTGGAGGTGAGGCTGAAGATCACTAAGATTTGGTCCATAGGAAGCCATACCACAGTGTGTAAAATATTTTAGATCTCTCTCTCCACAAGCACAGAGGTCCACCAGTGGAAACTTACTTAGTGCACACTAAGAGGAACCTTTTCCACCAGCATTGCTGCCATGGCCATAGGAGGAGAATATAGAACAATATGAAAGCCTGGGATTTATTGGATCCCTAAAGGCTTCTCATTTCCCCCAACATGCCTCTAGTAAGGGGAGACAAATTATATCAGCCCTGGAGGTAGTGATGGTAGGATAATGATGATGAGCACGATGATGGCGGTGATGATTTTATTCATTTATATCCCACCTTTCATTCAATAATGAGACTCAGGGCAGATTAAAAGCTATACAAAACTAAGTATAAAAGTATAAATATAAAATTATTCAGAAAGCAATTAAACAATTTATACAGTTAGAGCATTAAATGTTAAATAATATAATATTCTTGAATAAAGAATAAATTTAAAATAAATAAATAAATAAAAATTAATGTTAAAAACATTAAAATTAATTAAAAGACTTTGCAAACAACCAATGCATCATTAAACTCATCCCATTCAGTTTCCTAAAGGCTGGTGGCACAAGAATGTTTTCAGTTGCTGAGGGAAGGAGAGCAAGAATGGAATCATCTGCCCTACCATCTGGGTGTAGAGTTTTCCTACCTATTGAAACCAGGAGGAGGGGAAAACGAAAAAGTACAGCCAAGGCAAGATGATGATGATGATGATGATGATGATGATGATGATGATGGCCAACACACCCTGGTAGTTCTTTCACCATGAATACTCCCTTTGCCATGGGTATGGAACTGCTCCGCTCAAGGTTTGAAAAGGGTGGCTTTTGAGAACAGAGGTGAAAGAAAGGGGAAAGATGCCACCATGTAGATGCTGAGAAGCAGCAAGAGTTTCTCCGGGCAGGAGGAGTTTGAAACAGAAAGTGTTTTTTTGGTCCCTGGACTTGGCATTCAGAGGTTAAGAGTCTGGCCAAATTCCTGGATAAGGCAAGCAGAGCACAATTCTTTATCAGCTCAGTTCCATGACCTCTCTTCCCAGCAGACCCCAAGCTCCATAGGACCACTCCTGTCACCAACAAAACGCTATAAGGGATGGAAGGAGGAGGCCAAGAGTAGATGTTGCCTTCTGTTGCCTTCTGTTTCTCCCTTGAGACAAAGAAAAGTAGAATGAGGCCATCCTTCATCTCCTTTAGACTCAGGGGAGATGAATGATGGCCTCTTTAGAACTCCGGTGGGGATAGGAGGCAGTCCTGGCAGGTCAATCTTCTCCCTCCTTCTACCCCCTCTACTCCTGGCCAACATTTAATGGCAACAGCTAACAGGGAGAAGCATTTTGATGGAGAAGAAGGAGTTACTGACTAGCCCCTTGCGTCCTGTTCAAAGCAAAACATATGTGCACATAAACTTGAGTTACACACATGTGTTTGACTAACAGAATTCTGACCTCTATGTTTGTTATGTTGCATCATGTTATGTTGTGCTGGTTAGGGATTTTGCTGAATAAATATTTCTCAGTCTGTTTGAGCTTCCTCCCTCCTCCTTTAACGTTTACTATACCTTCTGTTACCAAGACACCAACATATAATTTGTCTATTAATTTCAAGGTGCCAACATATGTTTGTCTATTAATTCAGTACATGAATTGCCATGCAGCTGAATTTGTCAGGACGGCATATGTAATTACAAAATAAAATACAACAAGATCGATGCAATCCAATTAAAATACAATCAAAATGAAAAGCTGTGAAAGCATGATTTGCAATAACAAAGGCTGAATATATCCAAGGCAACAAACACTGAAAGATCTAAAATTATAGCTGTGAAGACAATCAGCTTTTTTTAAAAAAAAAAAAAGAAATCTGGAACCCAGGACAGCAAAATTTTTCTTGGTGCCAAGGTGGATCTAAGATACTTTGCATCAAATTCTTCTAAGGTTATTTCTGCTCGACAGTATTCTAGTGCTATTATTCCACTTTCAACATCCTATGGAATCCTGGGGTTTGTAGTTTAGGGAGGAGCCTTTAGAATTCTCGGCCAGAGAGCTCTTTGGCTTCCCTAAACTACAAACCCCAGAATTCTACAGGATATTGAAAGTGGAATCATAGCACTATAACAGTGTAGTGCTGAAATTGCCTTAGTTATTCTTTCTTTTTGAATGAGATGCAACTATTAAAATATATGTATTGGGGGATACATGTACAACTGCACACAAACATGTTCAAGTCAGTGAGAGAAATCTATGCATATCAGGAAAAATATGCACAAACTTCAAAGAAGAGAACTGTTGTCTTGTGATAGGAAGATACACAATACTATCTTATACCAAGTCAGAGCTTTAGTCTCTCTATGACCCCTTCCGCACTAGGCTGTTATAGCGCTATGATTCCATTTTCAACATCCTATGGAATCCTGGGGTTTGCAGTTTCGGGAGGGGCCCGCCAGCCCCTCCCGAAACTGCAAACCCAGGGATTCCATAGGATGTTGAAAGTGGATTCATAGCGCTATAACAGCCTAGTGCAGAAAGGTCCTTAGTGATGTAAATCCTTGCTGATCTCTTTCTCACAAGCGGGAAGGAAGAGGGGTCAAAAATTGTCTTCTTATTGGATGAGACAATGAAAGATGTGTTTCACATTTTTGCAAAATATACACCTTTGCAAAGTGAATATTTGCAAAGAAATGAGCATCTTTTTTTATCATTAGCAGTTGCCATTGCCTTGTTTTTACTTTTTTACCCCCAAAACAGCCAAACACTGGCTGGGCGTTTGGATGTCGTCTTAATCAATAACCCTCTCCTTCTCTGCTTGCTGTATATATAGACTGTGTTAAACAAAGCAGAGTGAGAGCCAATTTGATATAGTGATTTAAGCATTGTATTACACCTCTGGAGACCAGGGTTTACATCCCTGCTTGGCCACGGAAAGCCACCAAATGACCTTGTGCAATGCACACTCTCTCAGCCTCAGAGGAGGGCAAAGCCAAACCCCTCTTAACAAATCTTGCCAAGAAAACACCATGATAGGCTCACCTTAGGGTTACCATAAGTTGGCAATGACTTAAAGCAACACAGCAGCAACAACAAACAAAGGGGGAAGAAACTAGTTCTTTACACTGGTGGTTCCTGAACTATTGGAAGGATAATGTCATTTTTGCCAAACAAAAACAAAAAACAACCTTCACAATGACTGCCAGTTTTTTGACAGGCAGCCTGTTGAGACGTGCTTTCTCATCAAGGGTTTTTACAAAGCAAATATTCTTTATGCTTCTTGTCTGTGTAGCCCAGCACTGTCTGTCAATGGCTTTTCAGAGGTTCAGAGTGTGTTTCCCAGTCCGATTAGAATATGCCAGAGAATGAACGTGGCACCCAATGCAAGACGCATGCTCTGCCTTCTTGGATGCTACTATTTAATAAATGTAATAATACATTTTTATTTGTTACCTGCCTCTCCCCAAGGCTCAAGGTGGGGTACAGCTTGAATTAAATTACAATTAAAAATACATCGTAAGTTAACATATATTAGAAATAGATAAGATCATTTAAAACACAAATATGTCAAAGGTAAAACACATCATCATTAAAATACATCTCAGTTAAAAATAAACTGGGTGCTGCTGTTTGTCCCAATGGCAGAGGAATTGGGAATATGATAGACTCAACCCAAATAGAAGTATTGCCCATCCTGTCTACTGTTGTCTGCCTTTAACCTGTGTGGCAGCTATTCGAGGTCTCTCATAAGGATCTCGCCTACCACTGGCTACCTGATCCTTTCAACATGAAATGTTGATCCTGGAGCCTTCAGCATGTGCTCCACCACTGTTGTCACTCTTTGCTATAGGGAAGCCCCAGTAAGTGAGGTGAAGGTGTTCTTAAGCGGTAATTCCCTTTCTATTTACCACTTCTTCTCTCCTTTGATTTCCAGCCTATGAGCTCCAAGAGTGCCCCGACCCTGAACCCTTTGCCAATGGGATTGTGAGAGGGGCCGGTTACAGTGTGGGCCAGTCCATATCCTTTGAATGCCTCCCTGGTTATCAGCTGATTGGCCACCCCGTCTTGACCTGTCAACATGGAACCAATAGGAACTGGGACCACCCACTGCCCAGGTGTGAAGGTATGGTTTTATTAAGTCACCTTTCAGAAGTCACCTTTTGGAAGGAAGGAAGGAAGGAAGGAAGGAAGGAAGGAAGGAAGGAAGGAAGGAAACATTACTTTATTTTACAGTCCATAGGCCCAACATAACAAACATCCACACTGTACAATATTCAGTATAAGAAGGTACACCTACTAAAAATAGGATAAAAAAGCATAGAGTAAATTAAAATGATTAACAATATGAATTATTAGGTAAAGTATAGATAGACGTTCATTAATTCCATCTCAGTAAGACAATGAAGTTGGATTGATCTTATAATACATTACCAGTATCCTGACATAGACCATTTCCGCACGTGTCTGTTCTAGCGCCATGATTCCACTTTCAACCTCCTATGGAATCCTGGAGTTTGCAGTTTCGGGAGGGGCCGCCTGGCCCCTCCCGAAACTGCAAACCCCAGGATTCCATAGGAGGTTGAATGTGGAATTATCGTGCTATAACAGTCTCATGCAGAAATGGCCATAGTTTTAATACTTCTCTCTCTCTAATCTTAATAGCCAATGACAGAAATTTGGCAACTGATAGGGTTTTGTTTGGACATACATCCGCCAACAGGATTTTAACATAAAACTTTCCTGTTCTTTTATACAGAAAGAAAGAAAGAAAACTCTCTCTGTTTCCTTGCACAATAATTGGCAACATTTTACTTTACCATTTAGTTCTACTAAGAGTACGACTAGCTCATTCATTAATAGTCACATTAAATAAATTTAGTCCCATTAAAGAACAAATATATTTATTTCAGTCAATGACCAGTAAGATCAATATAATCAAGATAGATAGATAGATAGATAGATAGATAGATAGATAGATAGATAGATAGACAGATTCAATCAATATATATTCAATCAGTATATTGGGCTACATGTAAAAAGATTTCTGGTGTTCTTCACACCCATCCATCCATTCCTGAACAGAGATGCACTGCATGCTTTTGGTCACAGCCATCAAGACAAAATTTTTAGCCACAGATCTTTGCTGTTAAGAGAGATTCCCAATCTCCACGATTCTCTGTTTTCACCAGGGCAGTCTTCTCTAACCCAGGACCCTTCAGAGGTTATTTGATTATAACTTCAGCTATGAGCAGCTAGCATAGCTCTGCCATGTGAGAATGGGATTTGTAGTCCATCATGTCACTGGGTTGCTGGATGGAGGAAGGTGCTGGTTTTGGGTTCCGTGCAAAACAGGTGATTGCTACTTTCTTGAGATAACAGCTGTCAGCTCTTGGAGAGGTTCCCTACACATGAAAGTAGCCATTACTTTCTAATAAGGTCTTCTGTTGGACAACTTCAACCTAGTTAACTTGCATAGTTCCAGGCACCTCATTTTAAAAAGGATATAGACAAGTGAGGGCAGGATCAGAGAAGAAACAAGGGTGATATGAGGGATGGAGAACAAAACATACGAAGAAGGGCTGAAGGAGCTGGAGATGTTCAGCTTGGTGAAGAGATCACTGAGAGGTGACATAATTGCACTCTTTAAATATCTCAAAGGTTGTCACAGAGAAGAGCAGGAAGGCTTGTTCTCTGCTTCCACAGAGAATAGAACCAGGTTTAATGGCTTTGTTTCTATGGGAGAGTACATTTCAGCTGAACATTAGAAGGAACTTCATGACAGTGGGAGTGGTACAGCAGTGGAACCAATTGTCTAGAGAAATGGTGGAGTCTGCTTCTCTGGGCATCTTCAAAAAAAGAGGCTGGACAGCTACCTGCTGAGGATGTTCCCTGCCTTGAACAGGGAGTTGGACTCAATGGCCCAACTGCATAGTTCTGTAAACAGGCAAACCTTTCCCTATTCTGAGCCACTTTTTGCAAACTTTCATGATTTCTTCAAAACTTTGGCAGAATTTTTTTTAAAAAAAAGAAAATCAGGTGAAATTAGGTGAAAATGAAACTGGAAGAATTATCCCTACCTTCGTTTTCACATTCAAACAGCCATCAAAGTCTGAACCCAAAGAGCCAAGCAGCAGAATAAATACAGTGGATGAAACAGATCGTTGATCATCTCCTTGTGTTATCATCCATCTTCCTGCGGTGGAGCAAGTTTAATGACTAATACCATGCCGCTTGCCTTGCTGAGAGGTGCCCTTTGCAACAGTCGTGCCCCACAGATTTGGGGGAGTGACTTGTCAGGTTGCACTTTTCATTTCTCCAGCACAAGTGACTGCCACAGTTCTGAAATGCTGTTGGCTTTTTTCCTGGGACTGCCCCAGCCTTCCCATGATCTTTTGATTAATGGGTCTCATATATCACTGGTTTCCAGATAATAGTCTGGAGTTTCTGGGAGGCTGCACAGAAGCAGGGATGTGAAAAGTTTTCACTCTCGGTTTTTCTGCATTTTCCTCAAACCCAGTCCATGCGTAGAGGAGGAGAGCATGAGGGAGTTTTCTAAGTGCATCCCACAGCCAATCAGTTGCTCAAGGATGTACTGGATACCTCCTTATGTGGCGTCACAAAAAAGTTGGTTCTCTAACATAGCTTCCATTTACTCTGGTGCAAAGTTCCAAGAGTCTTTCTGTATTTTGAGTAAGTAATGTTAGCGGGTAGTATTAGTGGACTAAACAGTGAATTCCAAGAGTTTCTTATTTCCTGTTCTTTTCTATTATGTCTGAAAGAGAACTTTTGCATCTCTCCAAACGATGTACGAATTCCACTCTGTGCCTATCTATCTGTCCACACACACATACACACACACATATGCAAAATCTGGACTTCAAAAAGGTCAGAAAAGTAGAGTGAACATGATAATTGGGATTGTTTTGACAATTATTTATGTACTTATTGATTTTTATTCTTTTTAAACCCTCCGTTTGTCCAAGAATCACTGTATATGGTTCTCTCCCAGGTTTATCCCAACAATAAGCCTAGGGAGGGTAAGTTAGGCTGAGAAAGAGTGACTGGTCCATGGTGTCCTGATGGAGGATTGTGGTTGAGCAGCTTCTGAGGCTGGATGTCCTTGGTCTTAGGCTTGCATTGTGTCATCTTTTGTGTTCAGGAGAGAAGACAGATCTGACCTACGAGCCTCCTATTTTATTTGAATAAATGTTAGATAAAACCTTGCTTTTCCTGTTCTTTCTGAAAATAACTGAACCCATTGTCTGATGGTATTCTTATACAGGTAAAGTAAAGTTCGGCTCGGTAGGTATATAGGTGCAATTTGACTTGATCCCATTGCTTAAAAATCCATACATGGGGTACAGTGATGCAAATGGGTTTCAGTTAAAATGTTAAAGAATCCTGCCTTCTTTTTGTCAATGGAAGTCACATTAATAGACAGTGGATTGCAAGGATGGGGAAGTTATCCAAGTTATCCAGTTATTGAAAATTCATCTCAGAACTAATTTGTGAATTCTGGGGAAATTAAAAAAGGAACCAAAATGGAAATTCTTAACCAATTGCACTGGCTAAATCCAATATGTATAGCTATATCCAGCAGGGAGAAGACCATCTTGTTCCCACTTACCCTATAAGTTGCAAAGATATAATACCTTTGAGAACAAAAATAATGACAACCATAATTCAACAGTAATGTGGTTGGCTACCCAGGAATTAAAAGTCTGACATTTGCAAGTTATATCCTCAAAGCTATGGGCCTGGATGGATTAACCTATTGGTTTTGCATTTCACCTTTTTTCATGTGTTCACATTTTTAAAAAATCAGAAATATGAAGAGATATAAGCATTTTGGGGGGAAATCTTATAAAAAAAAAGAAACAAACTAAAGTGTAATTCTTACTTATCCTTAACTGCAATAGGGTGGGATAAAAGTTGACCATCTGGAACTACCCCTGTTTTAGATGAGTTTTATTTGGTTTATTACTCCTCTTTCTCTTTGTTCTCAATCATACACAGTGCCCTGTGGAGGAAACATCACTACCCACAATGGCACCATTTTCTCCCCTGGCTTTCCCAATCCGTATCCCAATTCCCAGGACTGCACATGGCTGCTCACAGTGTCCCCTGGATATGGCATCTACCTCAACTTCACCTTGCTGCAAACAGAGCCATACAATGACTTCATCACTGTCTGGTAAGTTGGATATGTGGACCATTATATATGTTATATGCCTATAACAAAATAGAGGATGCCTTCACATGGAGGACTACCCCTCTAATAGTTCTGCAAATCAAGGATGGTTCTCCCTAATGAAGGACACATGGCCACCCTAAACAAGCCCTTGCACACTTAGAGACAAATATACCGTCTTCATCCCTTAATATATAGGAATGTTCATGATTTATGGGTGTGTCTACACAAGCACAATGTCTTGTCATGTTTAGAAGTATGATGTGCTGAGGCCCAAGAGTGCACAAGTCTGGGAGAAACAGATGCAAAAATAGAGCTTGGGAAAGTCACATTTAGGACAATAATTCCCAGTTGTCATCCAAAAACAAAGTGATTTTTTTCCTAGCTTTGAGAAACAGAAGACAACAGGTGGGCTGGCAGAAGGCTGGTGGCCTGCAGATACATATCCTCCCACTTTTTGCAGGAGAGAAATGACACACGTGTGGTCAAGTAATATCAATGTGTGTATAGGATGGCAAAAGTTAACGGGGAAGAGCACACAAGCTAGGAGGCTGCAGCAGTTTGGATTTGATCAATCACACTTCCATACCAAACCATGGTCCTTTTCGCACTGTACCTTGTTGCAGCAGTGGGGAGCGGTGCTCACGCGAGCAGCCGCTCATGTCAGCAGCTCACGACAGCCCTTCTTCGTCCCGCATTGGCTTCCTCCTTAGCGTGACCGTTGCGCTAGTGCCCCGCCCCTTCCTTCCGCAGTGCAGTCTGGGAGCTGTAGGCTGCGCTGGGGGAAGGAAGCGCGACCCGCCCGGCTCGCTGACGCACCACATGCAGGTAAGTGCGCAAGGGCGCCGTGAGTATTGCGCGGGGCATTTTCGGCTTAAAGCCGAAAATCAAAAAATGCGCATGCGCCCCACTTTAGCCTCGTGAGCTTTGCGCGAGTGGGAGTGCGTCATACGGAGCGACGCTCCCATTTGCGCGACGCTCAAGGGGTGTTCGCACTAAAAAAAAGACATGCGAAAAGGGCCTATGTAATTCCTCCTCACAGTCTTTTGTATATTTCTTTTTTTCTTTATCTCCCTTTGTCTTTAGGGATGGGCCTCAGCAAACTGCTCCTCAGTTGGGTGTTTTCACAGGAAGCTCAGCTAAGAAAGCCACCCAGAGTTCTTCCAACCAGGTCCTCCTGAAATTTTACAGTGACGCTGCCAACGGAGGGCTCTTTGCCATCCATTTCTATGGTCTGTACCACTTCTGGAGATGCTCACTGTTGCTGGGATGTGGGTGCATGCTCTCTGTAGGTTGTACACATCTTGCCAGTATTGTCTCTGTTCATAAGCTGAGAAGGTTGAGAAGAGGTATTTAAGTTGACCAGAGGAAATATTAAGGGAAGCTTCCCACCCCACATACACAAACACAAAGGGTAAGAGAAGCCAATCGTGTGTCAGATCGTATCAATTCTCTCTGTGTCAAATTAAACACTACAAGAAATGATTATTTCCTCTAATGAACCCATTTGCTCACTCACAATGGATATCCCTTGGAGATATATGCATTAACAATCAAACTTGCTAATTAAGCCACAATTTCCTTTCCAATGATCAATCACCAAAGATATATACATGAGGGCAGCCACATAATATTGACAGATATTTTTCCCCAATTGAAGGAGCACCTTTGGAATAAGAGCTACAAAAATCCTCTGTATTGTCTAGTTTGTCTCCAGGCCAAAATAAAGGGGGGGTGGGGTAGATTCCCTTTTGAGAAGATTCTAATTCAGATGGGTCAGAGGGTTAAATTTCCCAAAGTGTGGCTACTGGCTTCTCTACTTATTCTCAAATGCTCTTTTGCGGGGAGGAAAAAGAATATTAAACTCAAAGACTCAGGAAAGCAACATTATTTTTTTGTTAACTTATGTATCTTGTTCATCTCCCTTTCTTCTCAGCCTACCAGCTTTCTCGATGCCAGCCTCCAACTATGGTTCCCAATGCCGAAATCATCACTGAGAATGAAGATTACAACATAGGTATTGACAGCGTACCCTCCTTGGCATGTCCTCTGTAATGTTATCTGTACCTCAAAATGTGGTACATTCTCCTTGTTCCCCCAGTCAACTCCAACTCAATGACTTCATCCCCTGAGCATGTTTGTAGCACACACCAAAACCTAACTGAATGTCTACAAGTTCTGTGTGGGCATTCAGATGAGGAAAAACAACAAAGCGACATGCAGGAGAGAAGCAGATGTGATGGGACTTCACTGATTAACTTCAGCCTTGGGAGACATTACGAAATAGCCCAGTAAATACACATTTCTTCCTAATAATTCAATCCTAGCTTAAGATGCATTGGTCACAGTGGGTTATGAGTGGACACACACCTCCTGTCCCAGTAGAAATGCCCTTCTGCCATAAGACTCTTTCTCAAAAATCTGAGCCCTCCTCAGCTGGTAGCAAAAATCAGCCAATAAGCAATCTGATGACTTAAGATCTACCAGCAGAAGAGATGGAAAAGTGGCAGAGAAGCTGTGGGGGTGAGAGAGGACATAAGCTGCACCACATCCAGATCTCATTCAGTGGTGAGACGCAACCAGCACAAGGGTGGTCCCAAGATCTTCCAACATCCCTAGGCTGGAAAGGATTTGGATTCCATGCGGTTTCAGCTGGACTAGTGTAAGCTTAGTTGGCCTTCAGCTATCTTGGCCAGTTAGGATCGAGCTCTTGGTGTTCTGTTGCACCTCTCCTAAAAGAGATACTGCTGCAAAACATCTGTGATGAGAATTATCTACAGCACTGGTGAGGCTGGCCCAAGAAAACGGTGGAAAAGAAGAAAGAGTAGAACCTTTCCATGTACCCTATTTCCCAGGTTTAATTCAAGATTTCAATGCCAGATTTGGGAAGGGTAGTTTCCCTGCAGCCCCTGTTTGCAGTTGCTCTTACCTCATTTGTATTTACATGGAATCACATTCTTAGATCTTCTTTATACTGTTTAGTTTTGCCATAATATGATAGGACCTCTAATGACCTTCGTTGGAGTATGGGCGTTTTCTGCTGTTGAAATGCATCTTCTTGTCCCCTTTGCTAGGTGATATTATTAGATATCGGTGTCTTCCTGGCTACACCTTGGTTGGAAATGAGATCTTGACCTGCAGGCTCGGTACCCACCTCCAGTTTGAGGGTCCTCCCCCAACCTGTGAAGGTAAGCGGGTTTTGGAGCAGAGTAAGTAAATCTGTCCTTATTTCATTCTCACATACAATTACAAATTTTAAAATGATTTTTCAAACTTCAGGACTTTTTTGAAAAAAAAAAAAAAAAGTATAAAAAGGTTTGTTTTCAAAAATTGCACCAAAAAAAAAAATGGCAAAGGGATTACTGCCCTCACCAATATAGCCTCCAAGGAAGCAAAGGCAGTGGGGAAGGAAAGAACCATACTTTTTTAAAAAATTAAATATGATTTTACACTTTTTTTTAACTCTTTCAAGTTTTAAATCGTTTAAATTGCATGCCAACCTAAGGCCTTTGGATACAAGGCAAAGTATAATTATTTCAATGAAGAAATAATAAAGAAATAATGAAAAAATAGTAACAAAATATACAGATAAAACTGTAAACACTATTTAGATATGAAATACCCTCTTCTTTTCTTAGTCTCTTTTTTGATCATTGCTATATGTAGGTAAAAGAAAGTATCGATTTATGGTTTATAATTATTGATAATTTCTATATTCATTCTTTTTCTTTTTATCTCCCGTTATTATTGTTTTATTAGTTGTATGATAACCTAATACAGAAATAATTTTAAGAAATTAATTAAAAATAATACATTTGACAATACTGGGCTAGGCAAGCCTTTAGATGATGATGATGATGATGACGATGATGATGGTGATGATTCCTTGTCATTTTTCTAATAATGCAATTCAAGGCGATTTCTGAATTATTAAAACCAATATGGATTAAGAACCATATACAGAGAGCATGGCTTCTCCTAAACATCTCAGACCTCGAGAGCTGTACGCAACTAATATATATACTAATATATCCTTTTCTTTCTGGCCTTGACACAAATGACACCCCATGCCTTTCTCTCTTGTGCGCCAATTAGTTCACTGCCCAGTGAACAAAATCCTCACAGATTCCACTGGGGTCATCCTGAGTCCAACATTCACGGGCAGCTACCCTCACTTTCAGACCTGTTCATGGATGATCGAGGTGGAGCCACAATATAACATCACCTTCACCGTTGAGTATTTCTTGAGCGAGAAGGAGTACGATGAGTTTGGGATATTTGATGGTGAGTTTGTTGGAACAAAAATTGCTCAGGTTATGTATAATATTAATAATAATATTTATTTATTTGTATCCCGCCTCTCCACATGGATCGAGGTGGCGAACAACATGAAATACATTATGCATTACAAATAGCATGTATTTCTATACCGCTTATCAGCTAAGTGCTCTCTAAGCGGTTTACAATGTGTTTTAGCCAATTGCCCCCAACAAGCTGGGTACTCCTTTTACCGACCTGCGGAAGGATGGAAGGCTGAGTCAACCTGGAGCCCAGCAGGATCGAACTCACAACCTTGTGGCTGCAGCACTGGGAGGACACGTAAAGAGTGTAATGCGTGTGGCAGGTCGTAGAAATGGATTGTGTGGAGAAGAGCAAAGAGTTGGAGGGTTAGGGACTTCTTGAGTTGGAGGATCTGTAATATCATTGGTCATTCCTATTCCCTTAGACTATCATGAGCCAGGCTGAGCAGGAGGAGGAACGGGCTGCTGATTCAGACAGGGACTCTGAGTTGGACGTGGGGGAGGCCTTGGAGGGAGAAGGGGCTCCTGCAGAGGCAAGGGAGAGGCCTACCTGAGACTCCCCAACTGACCCAGGCCCCATACCTACAGCAGAGGAGTCCAATGCTCCAAGCTGGACAGAAGCAGCTGCTTCTCATCCCAGCCCAGAGCTTGCAACAGACTCTCCCCTCACATTCCTCCAGAGGTGGCTGGAGAAGGTGGCAGTTCGTAAATCAAAACACCTGCTAGAGAAGCAGCTGAGATCAGAGGGCCTGCAGCTGTGGGTCAGGTCAACGGACACTCGATCAACCCCAGCTGGGCTAAAGACTATTTAAGGCAGACGCTGGGGAGTGGGAGTTTATGGGGCAACAACTGTCATTCATCTGAGACTCTGTTTCCTGTCCAAGGGCTTGATATTTCTGAGTTCTTCTGCCTTTGTTCATTTTGGGTGACATAACCTCCTTTTGCTTTATGGCCTTATTTACTTTATTGCCTGTGTTTGCTTTGGGTGCTGTAAACCCTTGATTAATTTACGGTCTGCTCATTAAAAGGCCATCAAAACTCCAGTTGCCACCTCTGTGTTGCTTGGTCTCTGCCTGACATTGACAGAGACTACCTTTTCTCTCTTGAGTATAGCTGCAATCCCCACAGCAGCTGAAAAGCAAATGGGTTTCTCTAGCAACAGTGTGCTGTTCTAAGCTGGTTTAGATTTGGTCTTCAGTGAGCAAGATCCATTACCTTTGCAAAAGACCTGGGCCTGGCAGAGAGGTAGACTGTGAGAAATTTTGAGAGTGGGGTTTCTACACAGTTGCCTGCATTTCTGGACTGTCTCTGGTGATGTTTCCATAAGGATCGTCAGGACAAGAGCCCACAATTCAAAATATACTGTGAGACTACTGTCCTTGTTGTGTAATGCTGTAATGTAGGTTGCCTGATGAAATAGTTTGGAAGCAGAAAAGGAAGTATTGCTTCACACAACATTTAATTAATTAACTAATTTACTCACTAACACAAGATATAGTCCTGGCTTCTAGCTTAAATGGCTTACAGGAAAGGAAAAATGAAATCTGAGGCAAAAAGCTGTACTATTGAGTCCTCTTAGTCAGTCTTCCAGCCCACTGCCAGTTGGAGTTGACCACAATGGACTAGATCGAGGGTAGGCAGCTGCATGGGGGCCAGCCTATCATAGGCTGCAAACTACCACAGCAAGCCCAAACGAGTCTTCCTCTTCAGTCCCTCTCAAAATGATGACAGGAAGTGATGTGACATCATTTCCTGTCACCATTTTGAGAGGTGACATCACTTCCTGTCACCATTTTGAGAGGGACTGAGAAGGAAAACAGAGGTATTGAGACAGAGTTTGAGGTGCTTGTGGAGTTTATACATATGTTTTCACATATTTGGGGGACTTTCTGTATGATTTAGGGACAAAAATTGCCCAAAAAAATCACACTGATTTTTTTTTTAAAAAAAAAAATGGAGGTAGGGAGCTTGGTGGAATGAGAGCATTCAGGACCACAAAAGTGGGGTCCAGAAGATACGTGCACCTGTGGGCCGTACCATGCCCATCACTCGACAAGATAGAGCAATGATTTGGTCCAGTTAAAGGCAGCTTGCCATGTTAATAATTTCTGGCATGATCCAGGAGATGATTGTTATGGGTTCTCAAGCTGCTTGTCCAATTTTTTTCCCCCTAAAGGTCCTTCAGGCCACAGTCCTCTACTCCTGTCTCTAAGTGGGAATTACTCTGCTCCACTCACGGTAACCAGTAGCGGCAACAGAGTTTATCTCCACTGGTCCTCTGACCATGCCTATAGCAGGAAGGGCTTCAGGATCCGCTATTCGGGTGAGTGAAGTATACCTGCCAAGGGTCGATACATAAAACTGTGATGATCTGAGAAGTGTGGGCATTTTATTGGAATGTATTTCTCCATTTGTTCACGCTTGACATTCTGGAATTATTCATAGAACCTGGCATTTGCTTATTGTGTACAAAAACAACCAAATTCTCATGCCCAACTCATGCATTCTTCCTCCTCTTTTTGTAATTGAGCTTCTCACCAAGAGTACACTTCTTTCTTGGATGTCATCTATGCATGTCTTGGGGAGAATGAGCTCTGAGCGAACACACCTAGGTAGGAGTGAGCTATAAATGGAATATTATTCAAGATTCTGTCTTCTCCATTGTGTTTCAGTTAATTTGGTTAAAGGAGGAGGAGGAAGGCTGACGGAGAACACGGCATTCTAATCAATATGACAAAGCACCAATTCTCTAATCTACAAAAGAGGCTGTGTGCATAAAATCATGACACCGTTATTTATTCCAGTTTAATTTTTCTGGGTTCAAGGACCCTTTCATTCTAGACAATTATAGTGCTATGATTCCATTTTAACGGCCATGATCCCATCCTATAGAATCCTGGGATTTGCAGTTTAGGGAGGGGTATTGAGACATCTCAGCCAGAGAGCTTGAGTACCTCCTCAAACTACAAACCTCACAATTCAATAGCAGGCAGCCATGGCATCTAAAGTGAAATGTAGCACTATAATTGTGAAATGTGGAAAGCCCCCAGGAGTCAACATGGTGTGCAATTAATTCCACAACCAGAAGGTTATGGGGGCATTTTTCTCTCCCTGTTTTTGTTCCCTTTCCCCTGCTATTTCGTGCCTTCCAACTGTCCCAATTTGGCAGGGACAATCCAAATTAATCTCTTCTCATCCCACGTTTATCAGCAGCTTGTAAAATTTCCCAGTTTCTCTCTCCTCCTCTGACTTTTCTCCTTAGCTTACATCAGTTGCTGGAAATGGTCAAAGTGGCAAAATTAGTATGCACTCAGTTAACTCCAGAATGGATAGGAGGGGCCCTTTCCGCAGGACAACATCCTCCCGGCATGGGGACACGAGAGGGGCAGGATGACGATGATGCTTCCGCATGATGTCATCACGGTCCCACCCTTCTCACGTCGCCAACTGGCATGATCACAGGGTATATCACTGATAGGAAAAAATCCATCTATGGCCCCCAGTCCCACAAGCCTTCCATCGCAGCTGGCCATGCGGAAGGGCCGGAAGCGTAATGGATGCTGGGGGTTGCAGTTCAGCCTCCAACCTTTCCATGCTGTTATACATGGTGCTGTTAATTTCAATGACACACTCTGTACAGCTGTGGTTGATGCTTAACATTTCATGCTCAATGCTTTCACCAGGGATCGCTCCTTGTAACATGAACCTTGTAGCATCACCAGAGTCCAGCCCCTGTGACATCACAAGTCCCTACATCTCAGGTGTTGACCCCGATGTTTCAGAGCCTGAAGTAGTCTTGACTTGGCAATAGAATATGTTTATTATTATTATTATTTATTTGTATCCCGCCTCTCCATATGGATCAAGGCAGCGAACAACTTACAAATAGCATGTATTTCTATACATGCCCCCAACAAGCTGGGTACTCACTTTACCGACCTGTGGAAGGATGGAAGGCTGAGTCAACCTGGGGCCCGGCAGGATTGAACTCACAACCTTGTGGCTTGCAGTATTGGCATTTAACCACTGCGCACCACCAGGGCATAGAATAGAATAGAATAGAATAGAATAGAATAGAATAGGAATAGAATAGAATCATAGAGTTGGAAGAGAAGCCAGGGGCCATCCAGTCCAACCCCATTCTGCCATGCAGGAACCCACATCAATGTATTCCCAACAGATGGCCATCCAACCTCTGCTTAAAAATCTCCAAAGAAGGAGACTCCACTACACTCCGAGGCAGCAGATTCCACTGCCGGACAGCCCTGATCGTCAGGAAGTTCTTCCTGAGGTTCAGGTGGAATCTCCTTTCCTGCAGCTTGAATCCATTGCTCCTTGTCCTGGTCTCTGGAGCAGCGGAAAAACAAGCCCTCTCCTTCCTCTACGTGACATCCCTTCAAATATTTAAACATGGCTCTCATGTCCCCTCTTAACCTTCTCTTCTGTGCTAATGAACAAAATTGTAGAGTGGAGGCAGAGAGGCAGAAGGACACAGAGAAGGACAACGAGAAAGGGCTATATTTCTTTTTCTCTGATTAGCTTCCTACCGTCTTCTGAAACTTCTGGGAAAAGTTTCAAAAGAACACAATAAACAGGCATGGGATAAGTGCCCAAGCTTATTTGTTTTTGCTTTTGCAGCTCAGTTTAATGGGGGGAAAACTATAATTAATTGTTGATGTTGTCTTGGAAAAAAAAGAAAGAAAGAAAAGAAAAAGAATGGGCTTTTCAGAAGAGAAACAGTAACTAGTTTTGCCATTAACATTCTCAGTGTGGGCATTTTGTACTGGTCCAGGTTTCATATGAAGTTTAATTACTCCCCCTCTATAAAAGCAATTACAGAATGTTTGGCAAAGAGTCCCTTAAAATTAAACAACCCCATTCTTGGAACGAAGCAAATTTTAATTACTTAATGAAAAGCAATCAAACTCAAGACAGGGACACATATAAATGTGTCATAAATAAGTTAATGCTGTTATTCCGTAAATGAATGAATTAATATTTAATTGGCAGAAATTATGTTTTGGTTTCACTGCTGAATGAAAGCCAACAATGGTTGCTTTGTTCCTCTGAAATGGTCTGTGGTTTCTTTTCATTTCTTGCTGCTTTTTTCCTTTTTTTACATG